>JANRMT010062841.1:23390680-23520850 GCA_026402145.1 Polypterus bichir lapradei | reverse complement strand
GCGTACATACTTAGTGCATCCCCTCTCGGGAATCGAACCTCGGACGTGGGCGCTACAGTCGAATGCTTTAGTATCGCGCCACAGCGTGTGGTTTTATCTATTTGAGCGTAGCAGTGTAATTCAGTTTTTGTTCAGCACTCTTTGGAACTGTTACTTTTTGTCTGCGCACTGCGTCAGTTCACGTGAGGTGCTGAATATGGTTTTATATGTCAGTCGCTCGCTTCTAATTGTTTCGCTGCCTTCTTAATTATATAATGCATGTTTTCTAAAGCGCGTTTTGTAGCTCTTCCTGGTTTTCTACGTAATGCGTGATTACGTGAGAGGCGTGATGATGTCATACGAACTCCGCCCCTCCAGCTGAACTCCATTACAGTAAATGGAGAAAAAACAGCTTCCAGTTATGACCATTACGCGTAGAATTTCGAAATGAAACCTGCCCAACTTTTGTAAGGAAGCTGTAAGGAATAAGCCTGCCAAATTTCAGCCTTCTACCTACACGGGAAGTTGGAGAATTAGTGATGAGTCAGTCAGTCAGTCAGTCAGTGAGTGAGTGAGTGAGTGAGTGAGTGAGTGAGGGCTTTGCCGTTTATTAGTATAGATAATAATATTGTCTTGCGGTTTACTCGTCAAATATCCATCCCCATATCTGAGTATACAAGAAAGTCAAGGGGAGACCACTCCCGGTTTTTGAAAATAAAATGGCACTGATCAAGAGACTGACTAGGTCATCATACAAGCACAGCATATTGTTGCTGACCAATCACTTTTGCTTTAAAAACATCGTTTAACAACAAAGAGATACAAACAAAAGGTAGAGAGTCTGACAAGTGATGAAAAACTACTAATGGGATTTTGTATTTATTCCATCCATCCATCCATTATCCAACCCGCTATATCCTAACTACAGGGTCACGGGGGTCTGCTGGAGCCAATCCCAGCTAACACAGGGCAGAAGGCAGGAAACAAACCCCGGGCAGGGCGCCAGCCCACCGCAGGGCACACACGCACACACACACACCAAGCTCACACTAGGGACAATTTAGAATTGCCAATGCACCTAACCTGCATGTCTTTGGACTGTGGGAGGAAACTGGAGCACCCGGAGGAAATCCACGCAGACACGGGGAGAACATGCAAACTCCACGCACGGAGGACCCAGGAAGTGAACCCAGGTCTCCTAACTGTGAGGCAGCAGCGGTACCACTGTGCAACCGTGCCGCCCCCATTAGCAGAATTATATTTTAAAATATCTGTCTCCCTTTTTTCAATGTTTTTCTCTCTCTCTCAAAATAGATAGTTGAAATATCATGTTCTTTTTGTTCTTAAAATCAGCCTTATCATGCATATCGCATACCAGGGATTTTTCCTGCCTTGCATCCAAACCTGCAATCCTACTCTGGATAAACAAAGTTTAGATAATGCATATGTTGTTCTTAATCTCTGACTCTGTCTCTGTTGTTTTGTGCCTGTCCATACTCTTATTACCTACTCATTATGGGTTTACTGTCCTTATGGTGGACTATTCAAGTCTCACCACCCCTAACCTTGACACTACATGGTTGTTGTTGTTTGTTTCCCTCAATACGGCTTGGTGGGGTCTGCACACTGATTCAAGTCTAAGAGTTCTGTTCTTCCTAAGCCCCTGTGATTTTCATGAGAAAATATTTTAAAAATTATAAAATTGTGTAAAATTGTTCATATTCAGTGTCTAGTTTTGATTATACTTGTTTTTATCAGACAAAAATAAAACCAGATAGTAAATCAGGCAGTGTAGTACGCTTCCACTAACATCAAACTCGTATTCAAATCTGTTAAGTGTACAGTTCTGTCTGATTGTGACACACAACTAACTCCGTAGGCGCTCCATGCCATAATTACTAAAACTAAAACTAATATATATAAAAATAAAATATAAATGTCTTTGTGAAATAAAAACTAAACTAAAACTAAAAATGCATGATGAAGGAAAACTAAAACTAAACTGAATTTCCAAATAAGGTCAGAAAAATATAGAAATAAAAACTTATATAAAAAGGCAAAACTATAATAACCTTGCTTAGCGCAATGAGAGAAGTTGCAAAATCAACCAGAATGTTCAAGCAAATTATAGAAAAAAACGCGATCTAAGTAGTTCTCTCATTCGCTAGCTAAGCAGAGGTAAGGAATACACCCCAAGGCAGATGCGTGAGTGAGGAAGGCCATGCCCTCCTCCCCACAGCCCGTTGCATGTTTCTCTGATTCGTGCAAATAAATCGGTATCGCAAGCGAACTATGATACGCGATGAAAAAAGTCGCAAAATCAACGGAATGTTCAAGCAAATTATAGAAAAAAACCCGATTTAAATCCATTAAGTCGTTCTCTCATGAAAAGCGAACAGACAGACAAACAGACAGTTGCTGGATTTTATATATATAGAGATTGAATTTAGATACAGTTTCAATCAATGCAAACATTTACTCTGGTTGGTTCGTTAAGTTTACACTCAAATGACTTATCTACTCCATATATATAAAATCCTAAGCCTAAAAGTGCAACAATTTTGAGCAACGATTTTATGTCACGTTTTTTGTCACGCTTTAAATCGGGCTTATCTTAAAACCTACATATATATGTTTGGTGTCATTCTTTTCAGAATTTATCGAACTTTAATGTGATGTTGTTAAATTTTCAGATTCTTATTCCGTTTTTAAATTACAAACTAAAATATCAAGAACTCACATCCCACGAGACAAGTCTTTTTGTGAAAAGATTTAACCATGTCCGTGGCTGGAAATAAAAGACAAAGAGTAGGACAGCTGCTGTACAGGCTTTTAAATTCTATTTCTTTAAGATGAAACCTATGTGACCCTAAAATTATTCTTCCACAACACCCCCTTCTAGGACGCACCGAGTTTTATGGTGGCTGGCCCGAAAGTGATGGGGTCAAATGCCTTCACCAGGCATCTTCTCTATGCTGTGGGGAAAGACGAAGAAGACAAACTTAGCGAAAGAGCCCCCTCTCATCTCGGCAGGTTACTACATACCTCAGCTGAGCCTGTGAGGAGGTCCTCTGAGGTCTACGTGGGATGCACTATATGTTGGGACCACTGGCTACGAGGTGGGAGCTTACTCCGCACTGGTCGCCAGTCCATAGCAGGGTACATTCACACCCACAACCACCTGGCCAGTTTAGTGTTGCCAGTCAACCTGACCTTCACCTGAGTAACCCAACCAGAGTAACCACAGAAAAACCCCTGGAAATGTGAGGAGAACATCACACACTGGCTGGGCTCGGACCCCTGATTCCACTCTGTACTCTCATTTTGTACTTGTGCATTGTCAAACTACACAATCACATTTTCTTGTCTGCGTTTTTCTATTTCTTTAATCCAAATCTGTAAAGCATACAGTTATTTTTCATGTTTTACTTTTTTATTCTGCACTACTAAGAAGCTGCAGGCATCTTTTTTCATGAAACTACACCTTTATTTTTAATCCTCAAAATGCCATAGAATGGGTTCAACATACATTGATGTTCCTGTTCAACAAATTAAAGAAACAGTAAATTACGCTCTTAACAGGAGTAAGCACTCTGCGCCCTTTTTGTAGCCGGTGCTGGTGTTCATTTACATGCAACTGCACTACAGCTTAAGCAGTTTAGTGCCATTAATTATATGGAACAGTGAAAACAGTTGTTATGTGGAGAGAGCAGTGAAACACAATTAGCAATTCAACGCAGTAAGAATTTCCTTCAGTGTTTTAATATGCATTCACCAGCCACTTTATTAGCTGCTTGTTGATGCAAATATCTAATCAGCCAATCACATGGGAGCAACTCAATCATTTCGGCCTGTAGACATTATCAAGATGACATGCTGAAGTTCAAACTGAGCATCAGAATGGGGAAGAAGAATTGATTGAAGGGACTCTGAATTTGGCATGGTTGTTGGTGCTAGACAGGCTGGTCTGAGTATTTCAGAAACTGCTGATCTACTGGGATTTTCACCCACAACCATCTCTAGGGTTTACAGAGAATGGTCTGAAAAGGGAAAACGTCCATGGGCCAGTAGTTCTCTGGGCAAAAATGCCTTATTGATGCCAGGGGTGAGAGGTGAATGGCCAGGTCTGAGCTGATAAAAAGGTAACAGTAACTGAAATAAGCACTTGCTACAAACAAGGTATGTAGAAGAGCATCTCTGAACACACAACACATCAAACCTTGAAGCAGATGGACTACAGCAGCAAGAGACCACACCGGGGGCCACTCCTGTCAGATAAGAACAGGCAACTGAGGCTACAGTTCAAATGGGCTCACCAAAATTGGACCATAGAAGATTAGAAAATGTTGCCTGGTCTGAAGAGTCTCGATTTCTGCTGCGATATTCAGATGGTAGGGTCAGAATTTGGTGTCAACAACATGAAAGCATAGATCCATCATGCCTTGTACCAACAGTTCAGGCTGGTGGTGGTGTAGTGGTGAGGAGGATATTTCCTTGGCACACTCTGGGTCCCTTTGTACCAAATGAGCATCATTTAAATGCCACAGCCTGCCTGGGTATTGTTACTAACCATGTCTATCCTTTTGTGACCACAGTGTACTCATCTTCTGATGACTACTTCCATCAGGATAACCTGCCATGTCAGATCATCTGCAACTGCTTTCTTGAACATGACAATGAGTTCACTGACCTCAAATTGCCTCCACGGTCACCAGATCTCAATCCGGTAGAGCACCTATGAGATATGGTGGAACAGGAATTTGCATCATGAATGTGCAGCCGACAAATCTGAAGCAACTATGTGATGCTATCATGTCAATATGGACTAAAATTAATGAGGAATGATTCCAGAACTTTGTTGAAGCTATGACATGAAGAATTACGGCCGTGCTGAAGGGGGTCCAACCTGCTACTAGAGAGGTGTACTTAATAAAGTGGCCAGGGAGTGTACAGTAAAGAAATGTAAAAAGTGGCGGTGACGAAGAAGAGATATATTTTAACAAACACGTCACTTCCTACCCTACTTCCTAAGGACAAATGGCTTTAGAAATATATGTATCGAGTAACAACAACAACAACAACATTTATTTATATAGCACATTTTCATACAAATAATGTAGCTCAAAGTGCTTTACATGATGAAGAAAGAGAAAAAAGACAAAGTAAGAATTACGATAAGACAAAACTTATTAATATAGAGTAAAAGTAAGGTCCGATGGCCACGGAGGACAGAAAAAACAAAATAAACTCCAGATTGGCTGAAGAAAAGATAAAATCTGCAGGGGTTCTGAGGCCACGAGACCACCCAGGCCCCTCTAGGCATTCTGCCTAATATAAATGATCAGCCCTCATTGTATTCAGGGTTCTCATGGAAGGACTTGATGATGACGGTCATGTGGACTTCTGGCCTTTAATCCATCAATGTAGGAACATCACGGTGCTTTGATTAGGTGGTGGTGGTGCAGGTCGCCACTACAGAAAACCGGAAAAAAAACAGAAGAGAGAGTAGGGGTCAGTAAGGATTTTAGAGCCACCATGAATAGCTATTATAATGAATTGAAAATACAGAGCATCAGGATTAAACTAAAATAAAGTTATGAGAAGCCATGTTAAAGTAATGTGTTTTTGGCAGTTTTTTAAAGTGCTCCAGCGTATCAGCCTGGCGAATTCCTATTGGCTGGCTTTTCCAGATTTTAGGTGCATAACAGCAGAAGGCCACCTCACCACGTCTTTTAAGTTTAGCTCTTGAAATTCTAAGCAGACACTCATTTGAAGATCTAAGGTTACGATTTGGAATGTAAGGTGTAAGACATTCCGAAATATAAGATGGAGCAGATTATTTAAGGCTATGTAAACCATAAGCAGTATTTTAAAGTCAATTCTGAATGACACAGGTAACCAGTGTAGTGACATCAAAACTGGAGAAATGTGTTCGGATTTTCTTTTCCTAGTTAGGATTCTAGCAGCTCCATTCTGCACTTGTTTCAGTCTATTGATGTCTTTATTGGGTGGTCCTGAGAGGAGTGCGTTACAGTAGTCTAGTCGACTGAAAACAAAAGCGTGAACTCATTTCTCAGCATCTTTCAATGATATAAGAGGTCTAACTTTTGCTATATTTCTTAAGTGAAAAATGCTGTCCTAGTGATCTGATTAAAATGTGATTTAAAATTCAGGTTACAGTCAACAGTTACCCCTAAATTCTTTGCCTCCATCTTGACTTTTAATCCTAATGCATCAAGTTTATTTGTAATAACCTCAAACTATAGAAGTGAGTGAATCTTTATGGAAGTCAAAAAACTGAAGATAGAGGTGCTGCAAAATTGTTTTTTTTTTATTTTATAGAAAAATCTGACATAAGAACTAAACGTGACTATGTTCAGATTTTTCACTTCTACACTTCAGGATGGTAGAACAGAAATTCAATGTGAGTAAAAGGCAACAAAACGAATGGTAGTAAATATAATTTTCCTTTTTCTTTAGCAAGGGTACATTAAAATCACATAACAGATCCAAGGTAATTAAAAAGATGAACTGATGGGTGGGCATGACAAAAACAGTTAAAATTGGTGTAGCAAAAATTGCTCTGCTGTAACTACAACGGAGAATTACATGGGCATATGGATGCTAGGCTGATGGGTACCTCGAGCCTTGCTCATTAGTTGCTTCCCAAATCCTGATGCTTCAGATGACAACCCAGCATTAATGAGGTGCTCTGCCAAGCTGATGCTAGCTGGAGAGCCAGTGATTGTGACCTGTCTGTCAGAAGAGCCCTCTACCAGGCTGGCGATTTTGATCTGTGCACCTGACAGTTGGCGAATTTCATTTATTTGATGCACTGATGCGTTCGATCAGATCATTTGAAATGGTGAGTTCATTGAGACCTAGTCTGTGCTGAGACATCCATTCCTGCCGTGAATCCGGTACTTCCAGGAGTCATTGGGAATGGATTCTTCTGTATGACCAGCTGGTGTAGTTTTGTAAGATCTGGATGTGGAATGGCATGCTGTCCTTGAATCACATAGTCATATCCCCACCAGCAAAGATGACGGGAGATCCAGAAGGCTTAGTTAGGCCTGTAAGGGATACTGACATGACACCTTTCAGTAGGGACTCCAGCATGACAACACAAATTTTGTTTCATACTTTCAATGATTGACTGTGGTGTTCCTGCAATTGTGATGGCACGCATGTTTCCAGCCACTTGCACCTGGGCACCAGTAGACTCCCGGATCTCCTTAATTTTGCCAGTCAGAGACCCACACTGGCCAGCTGCAACCACAATGCACAGAATAACAGATACAGGCTGTGAAGTTTGACATTGAGCTACTAAAGTCCTTTTCAAGCTTCACTATGATCATGGAGGAAGCTGTAAAAAGGGCTGGAGTGGGCCCAGCCAAAGTTATGATCCTTTCAGGGCAGTTTCCTTCAGAGATGTCAATGAGAGGATCAGTCTGTGACAATGAAAGTCCAGCTTCATGCTCCCACCACTCTTCCGGGAGCCTCTTCAACTCGACACCGTCGGTAATGTAACCAGATTAGCTGGACAATGAGGACATTATATGAAGCAAGGGGAAGGTGCAAAGTGCAGCAGTGCTTTAATTACAAAAATCAAAACAAAATCAGTGTCCAAAACCAGTGTCCACAGTGCAGTGTTCAAAGTGTTCCAATAAATAAATAATAATCTCAAACATTTATAACAAGGCTAAAACAAGATTAAAATCCTGTAGCAGATGTTGGGGCCACTCCAGCCAAGCACAGCTCCTTCCCAGTCTCTCCAGCTCACCCAGGTTTGCTCAGCTGAAGAGACTTCAGCCGCCGCAGTCCTCACACTACTGACCCCCGTCTTGGCTGCCTCTGTGGGCATCTGCCAGACTGCTCAGGGTTGGTTGTCCTCCCGTCTTCCTTCTTGCACAGGCAGTCATCCCTCGGATCCCTAGGGTGGACTTCTCCACGATCGTACCCACTCTTCCACATCATCAATGGGTGTGATCTGTCACCTTGAGTGCCGATCCTTCGCTCCTCACGGGACCCCCTGACCGTGCTGACCTCTAACTTTCAGCTGGCTCAGTAGGCTCGTTGCAGGTGCAGGTGCAACTCGCCCCAATTACCCCATCAACTCCCCACGGCAGCCCGATTGCGCCCACGGAGACTGACACTGTGAAATGGATTATTTAAAATCTGGCAATTCTTTTGAAGCTTTGGACCCGCTATACCATACACTCTCTTTTCGCATCTTTTCCCACAGATTCCCCTTTCTTGCCAATGACACTCCCAACGTCCTTGCCATGCATCATAAGTCTGATAGTCAGTGTGATGTTCAGTCCACCTTCAATTATGCCGGAGTCCATGGTGATGCAGGTTCTGAGTGCTTCAGGCTGGTGAGGGCCACTGGTATCTTTGTTGATATGCAACTTTATTGATGTAGATGGCACCACGAAGTGGGCCATAGAGGTTACAGTCACAGGAGTCTCTATATTCCATGAGGCAGTATCAGTTAGTTAATTCAAAAAAAGATCAGGTCAGGTCAGGTTGTGGAGCATAAAATGGTACAGCGTGTTTCTGCACCCACCACATGACGAAACAGTTCAGGATCCCATTTCAATCTGTCAGTCTTGTGCCCATTGCTGAAGGCACACACTTGGCTACCCCTTTTTGTCTTTGTTCTGTCCTCCACTACTATTTCCTGAGGGTCGAGAGGGTGTCTCATAGTATGCCTTCTTAATTAGCTTACTGATTAGGTGGGCCTCTACTGAAAAGATGCTACCCAGCACAGACAATCACAATGGCCATAACAGAATTGTAGAAGATGTGAAGGATGTCAGTACCCACATTAAAGGACACAGTCAGGTCAGCTCTGGTTGGGGAGCATAAACTGGTACATCTCTGATCATCATAATCTCTGATGGACAATTGCAGGAATTGTCGGGTAGAGGGTTCCTTTTATCGGATTGGCTGACCCAGCAATGTCTCAACTGTGGAATGGCCAATAGGGGGAGGCAGCTTGATGGCCGAGGTCTCCAGGACTCTAAACAAATCCAAATCGTATTATGTGATATCATCTACTGTTAAATTCTGCTCTGTACTTGTAATATTTCTATTGCACTATTATATTGTGTTGAGGATTACTTGTGTTCTGTTCTGTGTATTGTATTCTGTTTACCCCCATTTTTTTGACACCCACTACACGCTCAACCTACCTGGAAAGGCGCCTCTCTTTGAACTGCCTTTCCCAAGGTTTCTTCCATTTTTTTTTCCTACAAAGGAGTTTTTCCTTGTCTTCTTAGAAAGTCAGGTCTGGGGGGCTGTCAAAAGGCAAGGCCTGTTAAAGCCCATTGTGGCACTTCTTGTGTGATTTTGGGCTATACAAAAATAAATTGTATTGTATTGTATTGTATTGTACAGCATGTTGCCGCACCCACCACACGACGAAACAGCTCAGGATCCTATTTCATTCTTTAGGTCTTATGCCAAATGCTGGAGACACAGACTTTGGCTACACTTTTTGTCTTTGTTCTGTCCCCCACTAATATTTCCTGAGGGTCGAGACGGTGTCTCATAGTGTGCCTTTTTAATTAGTTCATTGATTAGGTGGGCCACTACTGAAAAGATGCTGCCCAGCTTAGACAATCACACTGGCCATGACAGAATTATAGAAGATGTAAAGGATGTTAGTACCCACATTAAAGGACACAGTCAGGTCAGGTCAGGTTTGGGGAGCATAAAATGGTACAGCACATTGTTGCATCCACCACACAATGAAACAGCTCAGGACCCCACCCCAGGTAGACCAGTCCAGTCCCAAGGGAAGTAACCATCTATCTTCCACAGCCAGGTGTTAAGTGGTGACTCCTTGGCCTGTTTTCTCTTTGACATTAAAGGGTGTTTCTGCTCATCGGTGTCAAACAAACCCAATTAAATCCACTGTGGTTCAACGTTGTATAATAATAAAATGTGAAAACATCCAAGGAGTGAATACTTTTTATAGACCCTGTATGCACATACAGCTAGCGAAGTACACGACGAGGAGACCACTTTGACGTGTACACCTTGAAACTCACATAAACTGTGAGAATCAACCTTGCCAAAACAAAACATTTTGGTAATTCTAATAACTGTGCAAGAAATCGTTTAATATTTGTTACTCACCAATTCACTGTTTTAAAACAAATGATACGACTTGATTAAGCTTGTGTTTTTATTTTTTATATTCTCAAGAGACCCATATATAACGAATATTTAATCCTTTGACTTTTACATTTATTTATGTCAAATGGTTACGTTCCTATTTGCAGAAAAAAAAAATATCCAGTATTTTAAATTTAAGCCTAATCCAGGCAAATGCTGTACTCGGAATTGATGTCATGCTCATGAGATAAGCTTGTGAATGCTCTTGTTATTATGAGGGAGAAAGAGCCGCTTCACCGTGTCTGTGCTCAAAGAGGTAATTGTTATCAAAAAGCTTGTGATATCTGAGGAAAAAAAATAAAGAAAAGAAAATTGCAGCACATTGAACAAACGAACATAAATATGCCTGAATGCAGATGAAAATGCCGATTGTATGTGTACCGAGATTTCACTGAGATAAAATATTTTCAAGATACTCTATCAGCAATTATAATAAGGGACTCTCCATTTATGGAACTAAATGTATTAATGTTAGCAAAAAAAAAAAAAAAAATCTCACCCGTAATCCATGCCAAATACAAATTCTGAAAACAAAGGCTTAATCTATTTTAGTTCTCCTCTTACACAAACTGCACATACAGTGTGAAACAGTCTTTCCTTTCAGCCTATCAATGTTAGAATTTCTCACTTATCTCATAACAGGATTTCAGCTGTGAAAGACAGGGAGTTTATAACACTTCAGTATTTTTTTACTTGTGTAGACAGTAGGCACTCCCTAAGCAGACTGGCATGCAGGACCTGGCTCAAGTATACATTATGCCCACATAGGGAATTGCCTACAAGTGCCCAAGAGAGTCCATGTTTAGATCCATGTGGTCAAATCTAAAACTGAAATCAGTCATGAACGGAATCCCCTTTTGAGATCTGCTTGCCTGTAATAGCAAATTTAATCAACGAGTGGGAGGGGGGTTCCCCTTCGTGATCTCAATCGAATATGAATGGCGCCCCCTAAAACATGGTGCCTACAAATCCTGTGCCTAGAGTCGGTCCCCGCTTGCATTTAATTTATATTTGAATTGAACTTTTGTATTCTTCACTTGACTTTTGCTCTGCTTATTCCAAAGATGGTCATGGTGGCTACATATTGAGCTGCATGGCCCAGACCGCCCTTTCCGTATCAACTTCATCTAATAACTCCCATTCCCAGGAAAGTCAGTAGAAACAACTCCTCCATAATGTGCTCTGAGAATGCCCTTGGATCTTCTCTGAGTGGGCTGTGTCCAGTGCAACTTTTATTCTAACTATAAGCCCATATCACCCCAACTGACTCCTCTCAACCAGAGAATCAGGTCTTTTAAAATCCTCCTGTACTTCTACATTCCTTATTCTGCCCCAGAAAATGTACTCCACCTCAGCCTGGCACGCTGTGGATGTTATTCTTAGACTTCAGGTACACATTCAATACAATTACCCCTTAGCAGCCCACAGACAAGCTTGCTCTACTGAGCGTGGAAACAATTAAACTTCCTGATAGACACATCCAAGTCAGTCCGAGTTGGAAACAATACATCAAATATCTTCATTCTGAGTACTGGTGTCCCCCAAAACTGCCGTCGTGACAGTACAAGTACAAGTCCCAAAACACTTACCCACTATAGGGGAGATAACACTGTCAACTAGATGCCAAAAGGGCAGTGAAAAAATCTTTATAAAATAAAAGGTTTATTTTAACAAAAGGCAGACACAAGCACAAGCTACGAAAAGAACAAGGAATTGCCTGAAAAGGCAAGGTTGTAACAGGGCTACCAAGCTGTAAAAAACTTTAAGTCCCAGCAGTCCCTGCAGTTGATCTGATTGAACGCCTGCTAAGGGTGCAGGGGCTGCTGGGGACAAGAAGGCGAGAGCGAATTTTAACCGAGGAGCCCGGTTATACGGAGAAGACAGTTTGTTTTGTGTCTGGAGTTACCAGTCTGTTTTGTCTTCCCGTTTATGGCCTATGGATTATTGTTCTTGTCCTAGATTAACTCCTGTTTGTGTGTATGGACTGTCTGGTATCTGCCTGCTGTGTGAGGACTGAATTGGATTGTTTCTCAACCTTCAGAGAAGAAGCGCTCCCGATCCCATCACTCTTCATCTTCAGGATATACCGGCAGGACTGTTCTTTACATATACTTACAGCGAGCTGTTCTTTAGATTATTAAAACTTCATCATTTCACTACATTGGTTGCCATTTCCTATGGACTGTGTTGTGGACTTGTGTGTAGTTTTTGTCAGTTGTTTGTTTTCGCTTAATTTGCGTTTATTGTATATCGCTGGAAAGGGAACTGGGGAGGGATTGTTTTGGTCTGTGTGGTTCGATTTTCTTTATTATTGTTTAATACATTCATGAATTTCTGTTTTAATTCTGTTTGCTTTTTGTCTCTGTGAGGTGCATTATTGGGATCCCCATCGAAAAAACAAACAAATCACCATCATCAGGCAGTGTGAATCTTCGCTGGGTTTTAGACCGCTACAAGGGTAATGGACAGGTTGACAGACAAGATTAGACAGGAGTATCCATGGACTATGATGTTTGCTGATGACATTGTGATCTGTAGCGATAGTAGGGAGCGGGTTGAGGAGACCCTGGAGATGTGGAGATATGATCTAGAGAGGAGAGGAATGAAGGTCAGTAAGACCACCAAGACAGAGTACATGTGTGTAAATGAGAGGGAGGTCAGTGGAATGGTGAGGATGCAGGGAGTAGAGTTGGCGAAGGTGGATGAGTTTAAATACTTGGGTTCAACAGTACAGAGTAACAGGGGGTGTGGAAGAGAAGTGAAAAAGTGAGTACAGGAAGTGTAGAATGGGTGGAGAAGAGTGTCAGGAGTAATTTGTGATAGACGGATATCAGCAGGAGTGAAAGGGAAGGTCTACAGGACGGTAGTGAGACCAGCTATGTTATATGGGTTGGAGACGCTGACACTGACCAGAAAGCAGGAGACAGAGCTGGAGGTGGCAGAGTTAAAGATGCTAAGATTTGCATTGAGTGTGATGAGGATGGATAGGATTAAGAATGAGTACATTAGAGGGTCAGCTCAGGTTGGACGATTGGGAGACAAAGTCAGAGAGGTGAGATTGTATTGGTTTGGACATGTGCAGAGGAGAGATGCTGAGTATATTGGGAGAAGGATGGTAAGGATAGAGCTGCCAGGCAAGAGAAAAAGAGGAAGGCCTAAGAGAAGATTTATGGATGTGGTGAGAGGGGGGACATGCAGGTGATGGGTGTGACAGAACAAGATGCAGAGGACAGAAAGATATGGGAGAAGATGATCTGCTGTGGCAACCCCTAATGGGAGCAGCCGAAAGAAGAATAAGAAGAAGAAGACAAGGTAATTCACAGTAAACAAAGTCTCAATATAGAATCCAAAAACATTGTTGAGAAAAAGAGCCCAAGGCTGAAAATCCGGGAAATCACAAGGCAAAGGCAAAGACAAAAAAATACTTCACTCCCTAGCATGCTCTAAATGAACCACCGGGAACTATGGAAGGCCCTCCAATAAATAGGGCACATCAGCAGGTGGCCCCTTGGGGAACCACCCACAAAACACAAGGGACATAACCTCGGTCGTTACCACCAATTACTGAGAGAGGATGAGAGCATGCACTGATACAGTGTGTTGCTGCACCCACCACACGATCCCAAACCACCTCAGGATCCCAAATCAGCACCCAAGCACCCTTCTTAAAGTGAACAACAAAAAATGAATATAAATTCCAATTATTTACACTAAGGAAGACCCACTTCTAATATAATAAAGTACAAATACATACGAATCTTAGAATATACAGTACATAACTATTACTACTCATACAATTTTGTACAGGTAATCACATCACTGTTAAATCATATACATACACTCTCCCAAAATTCTGATAACTCTGTAACATTTGTTTTAGCCTTGAGTCGCAGTCCTAAGTTAACAGTTAACCAGCGTATGGGCAAACCCCCCCACACACACACCCAAACACACACAAACACACACACATGCCAGCATTCACACAAACCAATGGCAGGTCTGTAATGAAGCTAGTGAACGTGGGGCCAGGAAACTCTCAAAGGACCTCTTCGCTAAACCGAGCTCATATCAAATAAAACAAAAGAAAACTGCACCTCTGTCCAAGTGTAGAATTACCACCTCTGATGAGGAGTACCGTTTTACACGACGCTGCAGACCAACATTTAGCAAACTGCGTCTCTCCCACGTGAACAGACTAATTTGGTACTCCACTCCAGTGAAAAGGAGCCTCTGAACATGGATAGAAGTAGTCGGCACTCCTCTCCAGCGAAATGATCTTCTGCTAAACTGAAAATACAATACAAATAAAAAATTATCCACACTCTAGTTACAGTGGAACTTCGGTTTGTGAGCATAATTCGTTCCAGGAAACGTGCTCGCAGTCCAAAGCACTTGTATATCAAAGTGAATTTCCCCATAAGAAATATCAGATGATTCGTTCCACAACCCAAAACTATTCATATAAAAATGATTAATACAAAATATAAAGTAAAAATACATAAAACAAATTAACCTGCACTTTACCTTTAAAAAGAATCATGGCTGATGTGAGTGAGTTTCTAAACTCTTGTGGGATTCCAACCAACGGGACGACACGCGGAAGAACGTCCCAAAGCAATCGCAGTCTCCCAGCGCTGTAGCAGTTTGCCGTAAAAGCGTATCCAAAAAGATCGCGGACATGCTATAAGCGCCTGCCGTCGATGGGTGATACAAGGAACATTATAAAGATCCCGCTACAATAAATAACCGCACTGTTGCTGTTTCAAGCTTAATAAAGCTGCCGTTGTTAAAGTACTGAGACTCAGCTTTGTGATTTGGGGCGCAAGACGGGGACTCGCACTTCATAGCACACACGTACGTACGCGCGCGCGCACACACACACACACACACACAGTCACAATGCTGTAGTAGACAGTATACGCTCGTACGGCACGCAGACTCAGACGGAAGAATAGGAGACGATTGCCCTCAAGAAAGGAGAGAGAGAGAGAGACGTGCGTGCGAGTGAGCGAGATAAGGAGAGAGAGAGACGCGCGCGAGAAAGATAAGGAGAGAGAGAGACGCACGTGCGAGTGAGCGAGATAAGGAGAGAGAGAGAGAGAGAGAGAGAGAGACGCGCGAGAGAGAGATAAGGAGAGAGAGAGACGCGCGCGCGTGCGAGAAAGATAAGGAGAGAGAGAGACGCGCGCACGTGCGAGAGAGATAAGGAGAGAGACGTGCGTGAGAGAGAGAAGAACCGTCAGCTCAGTTGTGATCACATGACGCTCAGCAGACAAAGTGTATCCATACTACTCGTATTGCAAGACATCGCTCGTTTATCAATTCAAAATTTCTTAAAAAATTTAGCTCGCCTTGCAAACCACACATAAACCAATTTACTCACAAACCAAGGTTCCACTGTATATTAAAACTTCTGTTGGCAGCACTGTCTTATCAGCACTTTCCGTACGAGATCTGTGTCTTCCCAGGTCTGAACGTGTTATGTCACATCATTTGCAAGAAACAACTGCTGCCCCACTTGTGATTTGCACAAAAGAAGAGCAACATACTGAGGGTGTGCATGGTGCCGATACTTATCGAAGACTTTGTGCACAGTGTGGAGTTCAAGTAAGGTTGCTCAAGTATCAGCCATGAAGAAGGAGCCGGACGCCCATCTACGTCCATGACGGATGACAACATTGAGTGCGCACGTGAAATTAATCTGTGGAATAGATTAGTGACAGTAGATGATGTGGCAAATCATTTGCAAATCAGCCATGACTCTACCTATGCAATAATCCACAACAGCCTTGGGTTTCGAAACATTTGTGCGAGATGGGAACTGAAACAACTGAAGAACTAACGCCGAAACTTCAGACAAAACACAAAGGACTGTTATCCAAGGGCATTGTGCTCTTGCATGACAATGCACGTCCGCACACCGCTGCCAACACTTCATCTTGAGGTGTTACAGCATCCTCCCTATAGTCCTGATCTCGACCCATCAGACTATCACCTGTTTGGTCCCCTGAAAGAAGCTCTATGAGGAAGAAGACGCACGTCTGATGAAGAGGCTTTCATGGCTCGCAGCTCGGCCTAAAACACATTTTAATGAAGGAATACGAAAGCTTGTTGATAGATGGACAAAGTGTATTGAAAAGCAGGGAGATTATGTCAACAAAAAGTGTTTTTGTCTCTTCTGAAAGTTGATTAAAATAAATTCTACAGCTGGAGTGCTGGTAATTTTTGACTCATCCTCATAATTGCTCCCAAACCGGACATGGTGGTTCGTCCACTTGTACCAGTCCTTTCAATCAATTAAATTATATTCAATTGAACACCCATGTTGCACTGGAATAACTTACTAAATTTTACTTTGACTATACTCTATACAGATGTCCACAAGTTATTTATTTAATAACTTATCTACTGCTGCTAACTTTATGTAGTCAAAGTTTCAGCAGCTTGGCTAAACCCCTTCCTTCCATTTCTTTCCAGGGGTGTAGGAGCTCTAGTACTCCATTCTTTCTCACATGAATTTTTTTTTCCCTTCTCTTCCACTTTCAGCCACACAGGCACATTCCACAAAAATCCACCCGTCACAGCAGGTGATTGGATGCCTCTGCTCCACTGACCAATCAGAGACTTTTTTATGTTTTGTGTGTCACATATGCACATCCTGGCTAGCTACATGTCTCTTCATTTTTCAGAGTAGAGGTCAATTAAAGGGACAGTGGTCAATTAATTATGGTTGTTCTGAAAATCCAACTGGGCTACATTTGTAGGCATCTATAGGTTCTCTCCATCTATCCAAAAACTGGTGTGCTAAATAACTTTAAACGTAACCTCCTTGACTTGTACTCCATGCCTTGTTGTATTTAACCTAACATCCTGTTGGCCTTCTTGATTACTTCTCTATACTGTCCTCTTGTAGATAATGACTCCTAAGTCCTTTTTATAAGGTGTACTTTCTTGCTTCAGAACTGCCATTATGAATTCAAATCTAACATTTTTACTTTCTACATGTAAATACTGTACATTTACCATTGTTAATTTCCATCTGTCCAAGCCTATTTGCTATCCAAGTGTTAATTAGATGACAGAAACATCTACATAGATATCTCATTTCTTACCTCAGTTGGAAGTGTTTCAAGCAGCATGAGATACCAAGCAGAAACATAGCTGGTATAAGATGCCAGTCCATTGGTGGGTACACATAAACACAGACAAATGTAACATGACTGTCACAGAATGTCTTTTTATGGTGGGGGGCCTCTGGATCTAACCTATGCAAAAAATGACAAGAACATATAACCGCCACACAGAAGGCATATCCAGGACGTTTATTCTGTTATGAAGCAACTGTTGTGCCTGCTGCCCTTGACATACAGAATCACACATTTCTCATATTCAGATTTTACCAGCGATATTTAATCACACACTGACAGTTGGTGACAGATGTAAGGAACATCTCATTTATATTCACAGCCTACTTAGCCAAGGGAGGTGAGCTACTATGACCTACAGGAAAAATGTCTATTAAAAAAGGGAGAATGCTAGTTAACGAATTTAACACTTAAAGGCAGCAAGGTGCACATGTTTGGAAGAAAATGCCCCATCACAATGGTTGCCATCTTTCATACAATATACACAAACCCATTGACTTTACAGCTAAATGCACTGGGGTACGCTCCTGCTTTGTATGTTATGATGCTCAAACACATTAACTGTAAAATGTGCTACTGAGAAAGGAAATGAAGAACCAAATGTTCTGATGTGGCCAAATAAATAGAACCTTTATTGCCTCCAATACAGACTGAACCCCCTTCTTACGACCACACCCTGCCTCCTCTGCCCATTACTGCCGCGCAGGACTGTCAGTACACGGCCATCATAATAATAGTTTACCACATATAGATTAGCATTCTCCACATCATTTCAGTTCATTGCTGCAGAAGTCTTGGCGTAACCCTGAATGGAATGGAAGGCTGTTGTATTATCCATTCATTCATATACCTGTAGGGCATGCTGGCATTACCCACATTGCTTTGCTTTGGCACACAGCTCCTTTGCTTCAGACTTTTAACTTCAGCTCAGGTGTCAGTTCTTCTAAACGGACCACTCCTTGGAAACCTGTTTCTGGATTTCTGTAGTATAACGGGTCCGTGGCTTAACAATCAGGAGCCCGTCTTTAACCCTTAAACTGCCACATACTTGGGGGGTTAATGCACCCCCAGACGCTAAATACTTTTTTGCTGCAATTTTTAAGGAAACATCACAATTCACCAAGAAAAAGTGAAATTTCAATGGAACACATTTTTTTCATGCAAAGAGCATCATTTTATACACCGCCAATTAACTGTAAAAACTAATAATTAATAATTACTAATTAATATATGTACAAGGTGCAACTGACACCAGTGATGAAATTCAGCAAATCATAGAGCCAACTGCACTTCAACTGGCAGCACCCAAGCACGCAGAGACCAATGCTGATGCTGGCAGGCTAGTCTAGTGTAGTGACTGAATCCCAAGGACAGTGGTGCTTCAGTGCTGCAGGGGGCGCCAGTGCTCATGAGCTGGCTGCTCAACGAATGTAACAGCACTGACTGATCAGCTCCGGCGTGCTGGCAAATTGCACTGGGAACTGACTAGCTGGTTGTGGCGGTTTAAGGGTTAAATAAATACTTATTTAAATTGCCGGCTCGAGCTCGGACTCCGGGTGTGTGTGGTTATGCAGCTGCGACAGGTTGGTGTGGTGATTGAGATGGAGCAAGTCTGCCTGTGAGGGTGTGTTCTGTCTTGCTTGCTTCATTGGCTTTCTGCAATTCGTGATCAAGGTACTGTGCCCACAGAGGAAGATAAAAAGGGGGCCAGCATGGCAGAAAGGGGGAGAAACAAAAGGAAAGGATAATCCTAAGAGAGCTGAGGTTAAAGGAAGGTAAGAGAAGCAGGCAGGAAGATGTGAGAGAGAGAGGAGGTGGGCAGCTGGGTGGAGAGCCCCTCAGAGGAGTGTGAGATCGACTCTCAGGGGCTGCTGAAGTGGATCACTCCGGCTGAGTGTTTCAAGGAGCTGGAGTGCAAGTGACTCTCCGTGGAAGTCGTCGAAGACAGCGGGAGTCAGAGGCTCAGATTGGGAGCCTTGGCCAGTAAGGAACTGAGCCTGGGTCCAGATGGGGAGCCCTGCCGTTGAGCCATGGAGCAGCAGGGACCTGGACCTATCGTTTAAGAAGGATGGCTGTGCCTGTCAGTTTGGCATCTTCTCCTCCTGCAAGGTCTGGTCAGGATAAGAACACGAGATGCCAGGATAGAGGAGTTGCATCAGGGCTCGGAGGTTTTTAAAAGAACAATTTCCTGCATTGTGTTTTTAACCTCGATTAATTTATTGAATTGTTTCTAACCTCCAATGGACACTGTTTTATTGGATCATTTATTTATTTATTTATTGACTTTAGATGCACTAAACTTTTTGGACACTCGGATTTATGATTGATTTAATAAAACACTAATCATTTTGCACCTACCGCTTGTTGTGTTTTTGTTTTGTGGTCTCATCCGCTGGCTCATCCCTCAGGTACATTATAGATGGTGGTGGGTATAAGAGGCTCCCCAGAAGGACCCGGTAGCGTGGGGCTGACCCGCACCATTACAGACTCATCGAAAAAGACTGATCAATCATAGGCAAAGTGATAACCAGAGATGTCTCCATGATGCACCATTTAAATACTTGGTCAGTGAACAAAGAGCCCTTACCCACTGATCAGCAAACTTAATGATCAAAACTTTGTACCAGTTATCAACTAAAATGTTAGGCTTATGTGCTCCCAGGAAACCAATGGAAAAATGTCCAGTTCTTCCTTTATAATCCATCGCTTGCACTCTCTGTACACTTGGTCTGGCTGTATGTTCTGCTCCAAAGCCGGACTCCTATTCCCTATGG
Source organism: Polypterus bichir lapradei (assembly GCA_026402145.1). Classification (NCBI taxonomy): domain Eukaryota; kingdom Metazoa; phylum Chordata; class Cladistia; order Polypteriformes; family Polypteridae; genus Polypterus; species Polypterus bichir. Next base: position 23,500,767 of record JANRMT010062841.1, on the reverse strand, counting down.
TTTGGCTGGAACAGAGGCTGGAACAATCCATTTTACTCCAGAGGGTATCCTAAAGAATGGAAGACCATCTGTCAGTGGCATAGCTCAAGTTTGTGCCGCTCAGGGCTTGCGGGACTTCAATTTGCCGCCCTCCAACATATCTGAACATGTTAACCTATTTAAATAGAAAATTTAAACGACGTATAGAGTAAAATTAAGATAAATTTTGCATACAGTTATTCATATATAGAGAAACAGCAATACTTTTTCACATATAATTATTTAAAAGCATCAAATAGACAAGAATATAGTATAGACGCATTGATAAGCTGTGTTCTGATTATTAGTTTAATATAATTACACTGCGAAAACCAGAACCAGTGTAGTGTACAAGTGATAGGTGGGGATGTTTTCTGCGCAGAGCAAGAACGCATTCGGATTGATAATGAAACGAAATTATAAATTCTAAATTAGTTTTTCATCTTTCTAGAAATTAGTGTAATGTTCATGTTTATTTTTGTTATTTCCTCATAAATTTCAAGAACAGTATGAAAATTATTTTTGAAGCCTTTGTGGATAAAAATCAAAGAATTGTACTTTTTTTTCATGAGTGATACTTTTCCAATCCTTGCTGCATACACACAAATTGTACTGATCCTTTTGGCGAGTAATGCCGCCCCCAAAAATATGCTGCCCATCTGTAATGAAGTTAGATGCTCGGTGCCGCACATACAGTAAGTGCAAGTCTTATTAAAGTAAAGCGAGGTGTACAAGTGAGAGAGACCATACATAAAGCATTGAGCTCGTCTTGCTGAAATGGGCAATCGAATGATCACAAACTGCCCACCGGATGTTATTTTTTCTGCTAGCTCTGTGTGGTCTTAAAGCGGACTGCAGTGCAGTGGCCAACTGCAAGGTGCAGTCAAAGCAAAGAAGGAGAAGAGCTTCTGAACAAATAAAGAAAAACTATGCTGAACATCCTGGAGAAAACCAACCTTGAAGGATCTGAGACAAAGCAACACGGTCAACAAGATCTGAACCATAAGTGCACCTACTTTGATTCCGTGAGAGCGCTGACTATAACTTGGTAGTTAGAAAAAAAGGCAGCTGATGTATTCTGGTTATTGGTTTTACTGGAACTGAAAAATAATAACCTGGGTGAAGGATACTTTTTTAGTTGTTGTACGTTGCTCTTCCTAAATTCAGTAGAAAGGTTCAGAGTGACCTGTCACACACACACAGGGTAAGGTAAGGTAAGGGTAGGGTAGAGTTAGGGGGTGAACCAGTGCAGACTAGCTGTGAAGAAATCAACAACACTATCACAAAAACTTTACAGCGAGCAAGGAACATATCTATCTAAATTGGTTGTCATGCACGCGCATCTGTGGATTATCCTCTGGGCTCATCTGAGGTAGGTACTCGCGGTAACCTTCTCCTCTTTTGTTCCCTCCATAGCACAGAGAAGATGCCTAGTGAGAGCAACTGACTGTGGTATAGTGGGTCCACGGCTCAGATGAAAGGCCAGTTTTTAAATAGATGATTGCCGCACTCACGGCTTAAAGAGGGGACGTGGTAGTGTGGCCAGAGCGGTTCCCGGGCGCTTTGTGATGCACCCGGTCCTCGTTTAAGTGCACAGGTGAGGAGTCATCCGCATCCGTAATTGATGCCGAGAACTGCTAATCGCCACACCTGAACCACATACCCATTATATATATATAGTAGGAGTATGAGTGCAGAAAGGGGGAAAGGAAAAAGAAAAAGAATGTGAATGTGAATGAAGGTTAAGGGAAAAGAAGAAGGCGTCAGGAAGCAGGAAGGAGAAAGCCAGGGCGTGAGTGAGCGAAATGAAATACAAACAAACAAATAAGTACAAAACAGCTTCAAATGTACAAAGAAATTCTAAAAATATTTACATCTTTTGAAAAAAAGATTTTATTTTCTTAAAACTACTTCTAGTAGTTTAATAGTACATTTCACCTAAAATGGATACATACAGTAATACATAAGAAAAACTAGATACTTGGGGAATTATCTTTGATATTCCTTATTAAAAAGACGTATGGCACTGGAGAGAAATTAATTTCTGGAATGACTTATGCAGGTTTTCTAAGAGCGACTAGCCTCCCTGATTGTGTAGTGGGTCTCTGTCTTCAGTTATTTCAACGCTGTCCTCAGCCACACACTCAGCAAATCGTCTACACACCTTCAGAGCTCTCATAAGGTAAGCAGTACCACTTTACACCAGAAGGAGTCTCAGTTACAAACACTTTTACTTCTTTCTCCCACAGTCCTGAAGAACCCTTGGAAACCGAATGAGGTCACTTCACCCTCATCTACCCAGAAGTTCCATATTTTCCAGATCTCACGGTATGTATGCACTGGAAGAGGATGTTCATTAATTGACTAAAGAGGACAGGAGATGGAGCAACTACAAAGCTGATCCTTTACATAAACTGGCTGTGGCTCCATTAAACGGGGTTCACCGCAAAGGTGCCCCAATGTTTCCTTTGTTTTGTTCCTTAGTATTAAAGTGAGTTTGAGTTATTTGTGGAAAATTATTCATTGGAAAGTCACAATATAAATACAGTGGAACCTCGGGTCACGAATGTCTCTGAACACGTACAAATTGGGTTACAACCAAAAAGTTCGGCAAACTTTTGCACCTGTTCACGACCACACACTCAGGCGTGGTGATGATTTGCGCACGTGTTCAGTCTCTCCTTGTGCATTCGCTATGAACTCTTTGTGCTCTATTTCGTTTCCCTTCCGGTTCGTACGCACCGGTGATTTATGCACGTGTTCGGTCTCTCCCTGTACAGTACATTGTTCTCGGTCAGACGTCATTGCGCAGAGGAACTTTACCTCAAAACTGTAATCTCCTCTCCACCCAGCTTCCTGCTCACTTCCTTCATGCCAGAACTCAACTCATGCAAGGTTAGTTTTCTTGGTTGTTTTTGGTTACTTTTTGTATAAATTACAAATTTTTCAAATGTTCATTTTTCCCTGTGCTTAAAACTCATTAAAAAAAAGTGTTTACAGCGAGCGCTTCGTAAGGCTGTACTGCGAACTCCTGCAATGTTAGTTTTCTCTGTTCAAGGTTTTCTCAGTGTTATTCAATGTTTTTACATTTAGTTTACTATTACACTGTGCACTCTATGGTATAATTAACTATCTTTGTGCTTAAAAATCTTTAAAAAAATATATTTACTTCGTACGGTCCGGAACGAATTAATTGTATTTACATACAATCCTATGGGGGAAATTACTTTGGGTCATGACCAAATCGGGTTGCGACCAGAGTTTTGGAACGCTTTTGGGGTGTGTACCTTACCTCGGCTTAGCTGGTGAATGAGAGAACTGCTTAATGGATTTAGATTGTTTTTTTTTCAATAATTTGCTTGAACATTCTGGTTGATTTTGTGACTTCTCTCATCACGCTAAGAATCAGAGTTTGCTTGCAGGAGCGATATATTTGAGACAGAGGCTGCAGGCCAAGGGGAGGGGGAAGAGTGACATCAGGAGTGGGGAGCTGGGCAGGGCCCTCCTCACTGTCCTCTTTCACTAATATGCGGGCAGAGCCGTGGGGCACAGCTAGTTTATTATAAATAAACTCACCACAGTACCTGTTGAAGATAGGTAACAGATTAATTTAAAAAGATATTTCTAACTCCCGCACCTTTCCTCTGTATTTGTGTGTGTGAATGCCTTTTCACTGGCACTACCTCTCTCAAGCACATTCCCATAAAGCCTGTTGTCTCAGACTCTATCATTATTTTTGTGGCGTCTTTCTCACCTTCTGTCCAGTTTTATACCTGCCGTCTTAGATCGTGGTCTCTCTCGGTGTGCTTCATACACCTTTACTCCTCACACTTCCTCTTTCATTGCATCATCAAAGTCAAACTGACCAATCACACCAAACCCTAACTGACCAATCAGATTGCTCAGAGAGACTGGACACTCAGACCTTAGTGTTTTATCCTTATATATAATTTATTACTATCCATATGTATGGTGTTCACGTCAATTCCCCATATGTATGGTGTTCACGTCAATACCTCGACTCAATACAAGCTAGAACCGTGCAATGGGACTCTGCCTCTGTAGTTAGAACATAACGTGGCAAACGCGGATGCAGTTTTTGCATGATTGGATAAGAATGTTCGAATGCTTCAGTGACACCGCTGGACGGCCGAGTATAGTAAGTCAGTGTTGGTTCGAGCAGATAACAGTAAGTTCAGTTGGTTTTTGGAACATTGGTTTGGTGGGGCGTACTTTCCAGGACTAACATCATCGACTGACTTAAACACTTTGACAGCTCCGGAACCGTAAGTAATTTAGTATTTATCGCCATTTGCTTGGTACGTCGAAATCTATCTTTGGGCAGTTCGTATTTGGCAGCCGTCCTTCTGACATCTATTGGCAAACTGAGTAATGACGGCTGGGTATTAAAAATGGTCATTGTTTAAATTTTAGCCAATCTCAAATCTAAAATGACCACGCCAACATAATTATTACTCCGACTCTGATCAGAGTTGTAAAATACGGTTTGCTTTGAAAATTTGCTTGCCGGAAAAAATCAAATGAGGTGCACCGAAGAGCTGAGTTCACGTCTCACAGCCCTTTTTAAACAGGAAGCTCTTCATTACATTGGCCGAAAAGGTCTATTTTAAGCACAAATCAGTGCCATGACAACAAAATCATTTCAAGCACTTAACAAAACAAATAATTCTTTGCAGAGAAAGTATGGATTTCACAAACGTAGAATTTGTAGCCCGATTCGATTGGGCTTCAGTCGCTAGTTATATAGTAGATTTATACCATTCACTGTGTCCTCTATTACTCCTCCATAAATAAACATTGCACAAATTTAGCGGAGTACAGAGCATTATCAGTTGTGCATGCGTGCCATCACACTTACCAGACTTCATTTTCACCACTTGTGTCACTTGTTCACATTCATTCTACAACATTATGTGCCCCATTTTCTGTAGTTATATTTTGCGATATTCTTATGGAAAAATAAAATGCCAATATATTGTTGATGCCTAACACTTGTAGATCCCATCCTGTGTGACTTTTTCTTATTATGTAAGAAATGATATATCATATATTTCTACGAAACTGACTTGTCATGTGACATCTGGTGTGAGAAGACCCTGATAAGAATCTGTCATGAAGTCATTATGCTAAGGGATTGAATCTGTTCTGCTGAAGAAAAATTGTCATGAATAAATTACATATATTGATAGAACTCACTGATAAGCACTAAATACATTATGTATACAATTTATTTTTTATCATACTTCTGAAAAATGTAATATTTTCAGTTTCAAAGACAATCATATGCTATACCCCCAATTTTAAAGAGGGCAGACCAACTGTTTGCAAAATGTCTTTGCTGAGGCTAGCAAAAAACAACACAAATTAAAGGTGGTAAAATACAGTCTACACAGGCAAATGTTTTCAGATTTTAAATGTCCAATTAATTAGGCATAGCTGCTAAATTAAAGAGTGGCACAGTGGTTGGTACAATGCAGCTCCCTTAGGGCTGGAGCATCCTGGTTTTGAATCCCATGCCTGGTCATTTGTGTACTTTTTTATGTTCTCCTCATGTCGATGTGGAGTTTCTCTAATATGTTCCTCTAATATGTTGTCACACACGTGCAATTGGGAGACAGATGAAGGGCCTAAATGATAGCAATTCCACGGCAGACCAGGGGGTGATGGGGTGCACTGACTGTCTCCCTCCAACTCTTGCAGACAGGAAAATCCTGCAGGGTACTGGCGCTACTGATGACATCACATCCGTTTCCAGCTCAGATGACAACATCACATCTGGTCCCGATTACGTTACTTCTGTTTTCCTGTGCAGATGGTGACATGACTTCCAGTTCTGCACCCGATGACGATGTCACTTCCAGTTCCGCCCAGATGACATTTCCTGAAATGGCCTTTAAAGCCACCATCTTGGCTCAATAACTTCAGTTCTTTTTTGGACATCTCTGTTTAATTTCAACCTCATTTTGCAGCCCTTTACGGGTGGCTGCCCCAAACCTTCGTGATGTCTAAGACTCATTCTTGTGACAATATCCAAAGATAAGGGTGATTAGTGATTGGAAACTGTGGATGCATTAATTGTCTTTCAACCCAGATAAAACGGTAATGTTAATTAGTGGAGGGAATGATGCTGAACTCAGCAAGTTTTTTTCATTATTTAACTCAGTAAGAATCACCATTAGTTTTACTGAATCATCCTGCAATCTAAGCATTATCTTTGAGACTAGAGGAGGAGAGTGGAAAGGTTGTGAGCGTGTGCTGATAGCACGTTGCAGCACTAACCAAACAATGAACCTCCCAGACTGGGACCCGAGTGCAGTGGGTGACATCTCAGCACCACACTGGAACAAGTGTGAGATTTTTGACGATGGCTGGGGTACTAGTCCTACCACCGACCCCCAAGCTTTCTCTGTAAGTTGGAGGACCTGCTTGCAGGGCTTGATGCGGACTAACATCATACCCATGACAAAACAATTACAGGTTAAAGGCCTTGTTGAAGGGCCCAACAGAGTAGGGTCACTTTTGGTGTTTACAGGATACTAGCATGTCATTTAAAATGCACATTACAAAACTATCCAAAACATGGTTTTTCCATCTTAAAAATGTTGGAAAATTATGGCAGGATACTAAGAAATAAATTCATGCATTTATTTCTAGTAGTTTTGACTACTGCAATGCAATGATCAATAGCTGCTCAAAGCATTCTTTATACAGCGTTCAGTCAATTCAAAATACCGCTGCAAGAATCATTACAAGAAGCAGAAAGTATAAACACATAATTCCTGTTCTTAGCCCTTACCCTGGCTCCCTATTAAGTTTAGGGCAGATTTTAAAATCCTTCATTTAACTTAAAAAACTTTAAAGGCCAAGGCCCTCTTTGAATTTAAACTTATCGTTACCTTCAAACCAGAGCAAGTCTTAAATGGCCTAGGCCCTGCTTACTTATCTGAACATTACCCACAAACCAGAAAACACATTGAGACCTTAAGATTCCAGCCTGCTTTTCATTCCAAGGATTAATAAAATAACAGCTTTTAGATACAGCTGTGGGACAGTCTGTCTGCTACAATAAGAGATGCCCCTTCAGTCTCATCGTTTAAATCAGGCTGAAGACTCACAACTGGTATACCCTGACTAGAGCTGCTGTGCATACTGCATCTCTGTTCTTTGTCATTAGTACTCAAATATAAGTAATATGATATTTATAAACTGTTACCAACCCTCCTCTATAACGTTTCTCTTCTTGGTATCCTCATGTGGCACTTGGTGCCACTGTTCTACTGCCAGGTTGTTCTCCTGCCTATGGAAATGTCATCTCAGATAAAGGAGCACTGGGATCTTGGGGTGGAAGAGTCATTTTGTCTGATTTGCTTGTCCAGAACTGTTGAATGGCCAGTAGTGGTGAGGTGGCTAGTTGGCAGAGGTCTTCAGGACTGTGTCTGGCTTGTTTGTGACTACTTTTGTACAATCTGGTGGTTCTATAATTAACTAATGGACAGATAATGTTGTTTTCATTTATGTTAATTAGTTTCTACTTTGTTTTTGATGTATTTGATCAAATCTGTGTCCTTATATGGTATCATCTATTCTGTACAGTTGTGTTGTATTTCTGAGATGGCCATGATAGATTAGCCATCTAGCTCTGTGAAGAGGATAACTTGTATTCTGTTTTGCGTATTTACCCTATTTTTGACACCCATTGCACATTCGGCCTACCTGGAAGAGGGTTTCTCTATGAATTACTTTTTTTTTAGTGAGTGGTTTTTTTTGTTTTCATAGGTAGTCAAGATTGGGGGGACAGTCAGTAAAACAGGGCCTGTTAAAGCCCACTAAGGCATTCCTTGTGTGATTTTGGGCTATGCAGGAAATAAATTGTTGTTGTTGTGATGATTCGAGTGCAAGTGCATGAGGGCTGCATGGTCTGACTGTGTATCCCACCCATGCAACTGGTGGCTTACAGGGTAGGCATGTGGAATAGTACATCTGGGGCCTCATGCATAATGCCATGTGAAGAATTCACACTATAACATGGCTTATGGACAAAAGCGGAAATGTGCGTATGCACAAAAAAATCCAGATGCATAAATCTGTGCGAACGCCAAATTACGCGTTCTTCCGCTCCATAAATCCCGGTCAGCGTGAAAAGTAACGCACGTGCATGCGCCTGCTGTCCCACCCGAACTCCTGCCAGAATTACGCCTCTTTGAATATGCAAATCAATATAAATAGCCCTTAAGCTCAGCGCTCTGTGAAAAGCCAAAGGCAAAAGCACGGGGAAAAATTCCAGCGAATACCAAGTGGAGGCAAAGTTAAAACGTATTATTTGTTGGTTTAAACAGTTGTATCAACAACAAAAGGAAGTTGATCGAGTGACATAGCGTGTCGGAGAAACTCGAAACCTCAAGTTCACAAAGTCACACAGTGCCCGAAATAAAAAAGTTGTCAGATATCAAAGTCACCGTGAAAAGGCAAGTCGTAGCCCATAGTCTGAGTGTCATATGGAAGCTTAATAGGGTACAGAGAAAAGAAAAAAAAAATAGGCACACAGTGGGAAAAAAGCATGAAATGTCAACTTTAATCTCTAACTTTCCACTTTAATAATGTAGTTTATTTTGTCATTAAAGTAGAACATCATAAACGTCATCTTAAAATTGTTTCATTTACTAGTTTCTCAAATCCCATCGTAACTAAAGTAGCACGTTAAATGCTTTGTTTTGTATTTGATCTTCTGTGTGTTCTGTGTGTGTGAATCACTATGTGCTTCTTAAACAGGCTTTCACTTCCTTCGACAGGACACAGAATCCATTACATTCGTAATATTACAGATCTCTGAATAATTAAAATACTGAGAAGTATACGTGATATGTTCATAATGATAGGAGTTAAAGCATGTTACTAAACATGGGAACACAGTGGTGCAGTGATTGTTCACTGCACCACTGCTGCGCCGTGTGCTACCTTCGATGAAATACTTTATTGTAGTAGTACTGTCTCTTTGCAAACATACTAACCCCCAATTCCTGTCCTTACTTTTCTTTCTCCAAATACCCATTCTCCACACAATCAGCTCTGTAATAGATTTTAAGCCATCTGTAAGCTTGGAACGCCGATTCTTCAAAACTTTTAAGGAACATTGAAATATCTTCGTAGTATGTGTTTAATTACTCTATCCATCTGTCCTTCCAGTGTCGCATCAGCACCTGCAAGAATACAGCACGAGGCAGGAACAATCCATGAACAGAGCACAACACTTTGTCTTTTCTTCTATCTCTGTCTTCTTCTCATGCTCTGCCCATCTCCACTCCTCCTTCAGCAAAATTTGTCACCGTCCTCCCAACTCTTGCTCCTGGAGCAGTGGTAGCGGGCTTCTTTTATACTGCACTTGGGAGTACTTCTGGTGGCCAACACAACTTAAATCACACATTGGATCTCGATGAACAAAAAATTCAGATAGAAAATCTTTACTCTTTACTTTACTCAAGTGGAAAATCTTTGTAATTTGTCGAGAACAAAATGATGTACCAAGGTTCAATGGAAACCAAAATCACCAACCCATTGAGGGCTGAAGTCAACATCACACCGAAAATCAAAGTCAAAAATTGAAATTACAGGCTGATCCAACTTGTGTGAATTTCATCACAGCAACTCATTATGTGACCCAGTAGTGTGTATGGCCCCCACATGCCTGTATGCACTCCCAACAATGTCTGGGCATGCTCCTGATGAGACGAGGGATGTTGTCCTGGGTGATCTCCTCCCAGACCTGGATCAGGGCATCAGTGAACTCCTGGACAGTTTGTGTGGCAGTACTCGGTGGCTTCGGATGCACCAATAACTAAAGTCCTCTCAATTAGATTTAGGTCTGGGGAGCGTGCGGGCCAATCAAGGGAATCAGTGTCTTCGTCATCCATGAACTGCCTAAATAATCTGTCCTGCATCAGGAGGAAGCCAGGGCCCACTGCACCAGCGTAAGGTCTGCCAATGGCTCTGAGGATTTCATCCCAGTACATAACAGCAGTCAGGGTACTATTGCCTAGCACATGGAGGTCTGTCCAACCCTCCAAGGACCTCCCACAGACCATCACTGACCCACTGTCAAACATGTCATGCTGGATGATGTTGCAAGCTGCTTAATGTTTACCATGACATCTCCACACTCTTTCATGTTGTCACACATACTCAGTGTGAATCTGCTCTCATCTGTGAAGGGAATGGGGCACCGATGGCAAAGATGCCAATTGTGCATTCTCTGGCATATGCCAATCGAGCTAAACGGTGGTGGGCTGTGAGCACAGGTCCCACTAGAGTTAGTCAGGTTCTCATGCCATCCTCACGGGGTCTGTTTCTGACAGTTTGGTCAGAAACATGCACACCAGTAGCCAGCTGGAGGTCATTTTGTAGGACTCTGACTTTAGTGGTCCTCCTGTTCCTCCTTGCACAAAGGAGCAAATACCGGTCCTGCTGCTGGCTTGATGCCCCTCTACAGCCCTGCTCAGCTCTCCTCATGTAATGGTCCATCTCCTGGTATTTCCTCCATTCTCTTGAGACTGCGGTAGGAGACACAGCAAACCTTCTTGTGAAGGCATGTATGGATGTGCCATCATGGAGGAGCTGGACTGCCTGTGCAACCTGAATTGACTGCAGGTACCACCTTATTAGCCACCAGTAGTGACAAGGACACTAGCGTAATGTAAAACTAGGAAAGAATCATAAGGAGAGACCAATTGTCTGTAGCCATCATCTGCTAAACTATTCCCTTTTTGGGGTTTGTCTTACTGTTGCCCCTCCAGTGTACCTGTTGTCCCTTTCATTTGCCCCAAATCAGGTGACATTGATTCACATTCGCTTATGCATCCTAACTGGACAGATTAATCTCTCTGAGTCTTCATTGACTTGGTGTTAGACAATCATGATTAAGTGTTTCCTTCATTTTTTTGAGCTGTAGTTTGGATTTTAATGCCAAAATGCAATACATCTACAAAATATGTCAACAGTGCTGCTATTTATTAAGAAGGCTGAGAAAAACGAACATATACATACCATATTGAGAGTGTACTGGCTTTTTTCATTCCTGCTGTAGTATGGGAGTTTTTCAGTGACTCACAAAAATAAACTTAGGAAAATAACTCAGCTGGGGTCTGCTCTCTGTGGACAATCGCAATTAGGACTTCAACAACTGTATATATAAAAAAAAGAGCAAAAGAGAAAAGTGGGTAAGGTAGAAAGGCCCAGACATATTCTTTGGATAGAAGTTTCCAAATTTTACTTTCTAGGTGGCAAAACTTACTGGCAAAATTTAAAACACATAGAAACAGAAACTGTTTTATACTGACTGCAATACAATTTTTAAACAGGCCAAATTCAATTTTGTTGAAATAAGTTAACTATTACAGAATTCTGTTTTGAAGTTTTGGTTGAGTGAGTTACGAAATGATTCCTAAATAAATGCTGAGGTGCCAGCTGGGTCACCCCATTTAATAATGGTGCCAGCAACAACAGAAATAGAAAAAATGCTTGGCTGCAGTGCTTCCCCCTTGAGCTGTCAGATGGTCAACAATCAAGCTACACACCACATTCTGGGAACGCCTCAAATTTATAGTCCTCCCACCAGAAGGGACGGAGTCAGTTGCCCTCATCGGGTGTCGCCTCAGAGCTGAGAGTAAAGAATGAGACAACACAGTTAGGAACAGCACCCACTCTTGTCCCGGGATGGTATGGCTTACGAACCTGTACTCCAGAGAGCAGGATCACACAATGGACAGAAGTGCAGTTATGAGCAGTTATGGATGTGCAGCCTTTCTTATTTTCAAGACATATTAGTACAAAAGTCATGAAAAAGCAATGAACAGTACATCCAAAAGGAACTGTGATGTGCTGATATATGCTACATTAGGATCAGTTGTCAAAGCCTTTCATTCACAGCACCATTTTCAATTCCAGGGGAAAGGGTAAATGTCAACATACAAGTTGAATAATCAGTTTTGTAAGCCTCAGCAAGCAGCATACTGAAGGATTCGCCACGTCAGAGAGGTCATTTTTGATCCAATTCAGGTCCACAGCAAGGGTGGCAAGAACAAAAAGCACTCAGCGTAACATAAAGCTGGAGAATGACTCTTATGTGGAAATAATGGGCCAGTGCTTTCATTTCACCCACTACATTAAACTGATGGAAAAAACACAGTGACTACAGGAGTGCAGGGGATGTTCACTACTGCAAAATCTGCTTTTTGTTAAAAAAATAACCCTGAATAGCTGTCTGATCTGGCTGTTGCTACTGCATCTGAGGCTCTGGACAAGGCAAACATGTGCTAATGATTACACAGCTATGATTACATTATGACTAACCTTAAAGGACAAAACTGAGGAAACCTTCTGAAAGGTTATAAGCAGCTGCCAGAGTTTTACTAGATGATTCATTTATTAAACCAAGAAGAAATTAAAAGAGCATAATGTCCCTAAAGTGGCACCCTGTACAGGGTTTGTTCCAGCCTTGCACCCTATACTGGATGGGATAGGCTTTAGTATCCCCTGTGACCCCGTTCAGGACTAAGCGGGTGTTATGGTATATAAAATCTACAAATTATTCTCTATATTTTTATTATATTTTGCTCAATCCCAACAAGATGAATTCAGATGCAGGACGCTTGTATAGGCATTATGATAAAAAAGGCATATCCTCTTCCCTTACACCTCACTTTTATAACAGTTGTTCACATCATAGTGCTAAATTAATTTTAACAGCCTGGGAAAGGAAGACATGCCTATACTTCAGGATATTGATTACTTCATGGATGGATATCTGGGACAACAATTTGGTTTTACAGCCTGGGAAAGGAAGACATGCTGATGTTTTAGGCACCATCAAAAAAAACTTTATTATCTGGGAAAAGGTAGATTAAAGAGTTTGAGCATAATTCATCCATCATATTGACAGCCAACCAATCAGGTGCATGCAACAATCATGTGTTGTGAAACCACGGCATGGAATTTCATAATAAATATGCCTCGTTTGAAAGCAATGTCAGAAGAGAAACAACAACGACAGAAGAGCGACGTCAGAGAAGAAAACAAAGACACGTATGACCAGTTTTCATCCGATCATCAGTTAACTGCATTTTCATGAACATCGATTGCTAAATCAAACTCCGCCCTGGGACAATGATTCCTTTCAGTAAGCTTTTTTAAGACTATTTATCCAGACTTTACTATCAATCTTATTTTCTATTACTTATTGTTCTGTAATAAATATTAACTTGTTTTCATTTTTCTATGCTTTGTCTTCATGTCTAGAGTGATTGAAGTAAAAAGGTAGATTTCTTTGAGCACCTGGTGCAGCCAGAGGTTTGCCATACTCTCCGTGCTGTGAGGTTTATTAAGGCTGAGGGTAATAATAATAATAATAATACATTTTATTTATATAGCGCCTTTCCCATGCTCAAGGCACTTAATGAGAGCGTAGGGAACAGATAAGTAAAGTAAGGCATTCTTGACTGATAAATGGCCTATAATCAAGGATGCTGAGCCTTTGTATGTTTGAATATTTTCTTGGAGACCAAAATTAATATTTAGGTCTGATATATCATTAAAACATCGTATGTTGTTCATGCTGATAATAAACAAGTCTCATGAAGTGCTAAGAAAGTGACAAGATTTGTTATTCATAAGGCACTTGTGTGGTTTAAAGTGCTAATGATTAACCAGCTGTGTGTTTGTCATTCATTGGGCACTGTTGTGGTTAGGGTCTGAGCGTATGTGTATATCTATGTAGTCTATGTGTGTGTTATTACTTAGGGTGTGGAAGTAAACCAATCCAGTAACGAACTTGACAAGTGTAAGGGGTAAACAGATGATAACACAGTAGGTGAGTGAATGAAAGAAATCATGTGATAGGTGGTGACCGTCAGCTTAGAGGCAGCATGAAGCCAACTAGAACCAAGGGCATAATTGGTTGGTAGCATTAGCTGATGACAGTGCGTTGCCACACGCACCACATGACGGACAACCCGGATTGCGATCCGAGTGCAGCTGTGCAATGGGTGACACTTAAGCACCAAACTGAAGAGTGTGAGGTTTTTCACAGTGGCTGGAGTGCCAATCCTGCCACCAACCCCCAGGTTTTCAATGTAAGCTGGAGGACCTGCTTACAGTGCTGGGTGCAGATTAACGCCAGTGAGAGGCAAAAATCAAGCAATAAAGGCAGCTGATGTTAAAAAATGTGGGTTTTATTCCACTACAAGTTCAGTTCATAAGAATAGTGAAGAATATCCACGGTGAATAGAAAAATGACTGTATTCAAAAATACACTTAAGTTCCGTGAATACAAACACCTTTATTGTTTATTTATTATTAATTGTCTTCATGCTGAAAGGCTCATAAGATGTTAACAATTTGCCTGCATCTGGTCGTGTCTTGAGCTACGTCTTCTGCTTCCCCACTTTTGTTAGGTCCACCTCCTTCAGTTCATTGATCACATTTCACCACCAGGTTATTTTAGACCGGCCTTGTTTACGCTTTCCAGGTGATGTCCATCTCAGAGCAGCTTTAGGTAAACGGTTCTGGTCTAATCTGAGTACAAGGCCAAGTCATTTTGTGTGTCACCTCTTGATCTTTAACACTACACTCTGTAGCTCTTAGTTTTTTTGTAAAGGTCTTTATTAGAGGTCTTCTAGAGCCAGAACATACAACAGATCTTCCTGAGACATCCATTGTAGAAGGTATCAATCTTATTCATGTCCGCCTTTACAACACGCCAGCATTCAGAAATATACAAAAGAACAGGTACGACATTGCTGTTATATAGTCTGACCTTTGTTCTCAGGCTGTACTGTTTGGACTTACAGATGGGCAGAAGACTTGAGAATGCACCGTGTGCTTTCCAAAGTCTTGCTCTGATGTCTTTTTGTGTTGAACTGCCCTTACTAATTGCGGTGGGCTGGCGCCCTGCCCAGGGTTTGTTTCCTGCCTTGTGCCATGTGTTGGCTGGGATTGGCTCCAGCAGACCCCCATGACCCTGTAGTTAGGATATAGCGGCTTGGATACTAGATGGATGGATGGCCTTACTAACAAGACTGTGTGGCGTATGGCCAGGGCCCTTGCCTGCCCGGGACGCCTCCATACTGGAAGGAGGGATCATATCCAGAGCTTTACCTCCCTGGAGCGCTAGGTGGCAGTCCCCCTTGTGAGGACAAGACAAAACCTTTTATTCTGATAAAATCCAGGCAGGTGGCACAAGTGCATTGAGAAAGGGTGGAGACGACATTGAGAAATGTCATTCTCAGTTTTGTTAAGGTTCATTCCATTTTCTAATAAATCCCAGTTTCTAACTTTAGCTTGACTCCCCCTCATATTTATTTCTAACTTGCTGTTTCGTTGTTCTCTTATAACTCTTCTTTCATATTGTGTAAAGCACTTAGAGCTACATTCCTTGTATGACAATGTGCTATAGAAATGACAATGTTGTTGTTGTTTCATTCTGCTAAAAGCCAGGCAGGTGGCGCAAGTGCATTGAGCGGGGTGGAGACTCCACTGAGAAATGACATTCTCAGTTTTGTTAAGGTTCGTTCCATCTGTACTAATAAAAGGCAAAGCCCTCACTGACTGACTGACTGACTGACTGACTCATCACTAATTCTCCAACTTCCCGTGTAGAAGGCTGTGGAAGGCTGAAGAAGAAGAAGGCTGTAGAATTTGGCAGGCTCATTCCTTACAGCTTACTTACAAAAGTTAAGCAGGTTTCATTTCAAAATTCTATGCGTAACGGTCAGAACTGAATCCTACTTACGTACATATATACGGCCATAGCCTGCAGCTCGGTCGCCGTGTGAGGCGGAGTTGCATCACCCATCACCACGCCTCCCACGTAGTTGGCTGCCTGCCTATATTGCATCCCCCATACCCACGCCTCCCACGTAATTGAGTGCCTGCCCATATAAGGCCGTCCGTCAGCAGCAATCCAATAGACACGCTGCCGCTACAAGGTGTTTGTCATACCTAAGACGAATACGATTTTCGCGAGATACAAGTTTAGTGAGAATACGCAAGGTATAAATGAGACTTTTGATCACTTTGTAACGGAGTTAAAATTGCTGGTGAAGGACTGTGCTTATGCAAACGAAGATTAGATGGTCAGTGATAGAATAGTGTTTGGCACAAACTCAGCAAAAGTGCGAGAGAAACTTTTAAGTGCCGGGTCTGAGCTAACATTAAAGCAAACCTTCGATGCATGTACTCCGAGTGGCTCACATGATCTGACTGTGAACGCAGTACGCAGACAACAAGCAAGAGCTCCAAAGAGTGCTGAACAAAAAACGCATTACACAATTGAGAAGGCAGCAAAAGAATATGAAGCGAGTGACGCATACAAGCATATTCATAAGTGCAGCTACTGCGGAAACAAAGCACACGGTGGAAAAAGTCAATGTCCAGCTAAAGGAAGACAGTGCAAACGAAGATGAGATGGTCAGGGATTGAATAATGTTTGGCACAAACTCAGCCGTGGACATCACAAGATTGCGCGAGATAGCACATAAAAGCACATAAAATGTGTGACAACCGTTACAAATTCACTAGTGATCAGGTAGATCAAACCACATATAGGGCTGGTCAACAGCAACTGCCCTGTGTGACCCACAATCAAACCCCCTAATCTTACAATACAAGATGTGTCGTCTCAATTTGATTATATTGTATATGTGGACACTGACGGCACATCAGCTTTGATATTATGTAGGAAATGTCAAAGAAACATTCCAAAGTGAACATTCTTTTAAATATTTATAGGCCTAAAGACAGTAGACGTGATTTATGATAAACTAAATAGAGGTGACATGAATACAGTAGGCGACTAGAGAGTAAATATACAGCTTCATATAGTGAAATTCAATTCACCTGATGTGTTTATTGTCTAAATGAAACTGAAGTACATCATTGCATGTCCTCACCGGAGCATGACATCTTCTAGAGAGTCACCCTGATGTACTTTGACTCTTTGTGACTGTGTGGGTTGGCGCCACCCTTCTTGGCAGCTTCAACTTGGATCCATCAATGACATCACAGAGATGAGCTGGACTGATAAGAACACAAATAGTCAGCAAGGGCTGGTGTAAAAATGATAACTGTTTTTTCAGTACAGTCAAATAAAGGTGCAAACAGCGCACTGCTTCCTCAAAAAAATAAATAATCCTCAGGAAAAAACAAGTGAATCAGTAGAGGTTAAAAAATGTTAAATGCATAAATCCATAAATAATTCTTAAAATAAGGTTAAAACCAAAGGCAGATTCTTCTTTTAAAAACATGAGCCCCAGTTTCTAAAATCTGGTGTCTCCTCTGCTTATCTCTTCAGGGGCTTATATACACTAGGGGGCTGTGCCCCCACAACCCCCACCCCTGGGAGCACGTTTCACACTAGCCACTTCGCATCTATGTCGCTCGCGTTGTGAAGGGGGGGGGCTGAACGCATGCTAAGGAGATGCAGACGGATTAGCTGCTGGCTTGCACCTGCTGCTAGCGAGCTGCGTGTTCTGCATACCGCGCTGTGCGTTGATCATTTAAAAGCTTGTACAGCAGCTGCTGCCGTGCTGCGTGATCTGAATGTTGCACTACGCAACGATCATTTAAAAGCCTGTACAGCAGCTGTCCTTTTCTCTCACTTCCTTGTCTCGCTGGGGACGTTAAAGTGTCTCCAAGAAATTGTTTGTAAGTAGGGTGTGACGTGCAAGTAGTCTTGCGGTACTTTAAAGCGTCTCTCCGAGATGATCACGTCTCAACCTAAGATTTTTTATATAATAGAGATTATATATATATATATATATATATATATACTGTGTGACCCTGTGTTAGGATATAGCGGGTTAGATAATGTCTGTCTGTTTGTATATATATATTGTGGCTGACGGCCGGGGCCCTTGCCTGGCCTCTCTCTTGTATGGTCAGGACAGTACCTTCCCTGGAACACTAGATGGCAGCCACCCTGGGTTGCAGTGGTGCCTAGGACTCCCGCAGGACTTCATGGGAGTTGGAGTTTGGTGCAGCCCTGTTGGGATCAATGGGTGCCACCGGATGGGGGTGGGAGGGGGATTATGTAGCTGCTGCTGAGCCCTACAGAGTAGTTCTTCCACCACATCTGGAAGTGCAGCCGGGAATAGGTCATCAAACACCAGGAGCACTTCCGGGTGCGTTATAAAGGGAGCCAGCAGCCACCACTCCGGGAGCCAGAGTTGGGAGGAGAAAGACAAAGCTTGCTGGAGGGAGAGTGGAGGAATAAGAAAGAGAAAAGAAGACTTATTGTATTATACTGTGCTGTGCTGTGCTTGTGCTGGACTCTGTTGAGCTTGTGGGAACGGGGAAGGCATTTCCCACAAGGTATATTATTCCTGGCTGCAAAAGATTCTTTGAAAAATACAGAGATGTTCTCTATACTGAGTCCAAAACAGAACTAACGATGGTTTGTCAAGATGGCGGCTTTAAGTACTAGGACAGGAAGGGATGTAAGGGAACCAGAAGTGATGTTCTTCATTAGTCAGAGTAGGTGCCAGAAGCGATGTTCTTCTGGACGCCAGAACCGGAAGTGACGTCATCTGTTTTAAATCAGACAGGTTTTCCTGCGGCTGGTCTGTAGAGATAACAGGAGATGGTTTAGTGCACCCCGCCACCCCCTAGCCTGGCGTGGAATTACCTTTGCTTGGTCCATACAACGTCTTCTTAGTCACACATGTGTGACTATATATATATATATATATATTGTAAAAAATGAGAAGACACAGCATAAAGGGTTGGAGTTTCCGGCCCCATATACTGTAAACAAAAATCGTTTTCACAAAACAGGTCAAAATATATAAACATAAACGTTCATATGCACGACGCCTTCATAGGCGTCGGCGGCCATTTTATAGAGGAGGAGCCGGAAGTGGAGGAATGCTGGGAAGGAGGCGTGAGGGATGACGGGATTGCTGACGTCAGGAAAGATGGCGGAGGAAGGGCGGAAGTGGACGTACTGCGGGCAGGTTATGATGACGGAGCGTCTTTTTTCCTGAAAGAGAGAGCAGAAAGGTTAGTACCCCGCCATTCCCTGCCAGCGAACGTCTTTCGAAGCGGTTTCAGGTCCGTCCGCGGCCTCCTACTCGTGCATGCGTGACAATATATATATATATTTACAGTGGTACCTCGGTATACGTCCGCTTTGGAATAAGTCCAACTTGGTATACGCCCTGTTTGGACGCGAAAAATTTTGCTTGGTATATGACCTTTGTTTGGAATACGACTCGCGTGCTGCCCTTGTTTACCTCTCTCGAGACAAAGCCATGACTGCCTACGAGCATCAGTGCGCCAGTTGCTAGCATTCAGTGAACAACCCCGCGCTATAACTCTCTGTGAATTTTCACTTGTGTGGTATAGCGGGTCCACAGCTCCTGTCAAAGGCAAGTTTTAAAATAAATAATCACCGCACTCGTGGCTTGGTGAGGGGGCGTGGTGGTTGTGTGGCTCAAGTGGTTTTCAGGGCGATTTGCGATGTGCGCGTTTCTTACCTAAGTGCACAGGTGAGAGACCATCCGAATTCATGATTGTTCCTGGGGCTGCTTATCTTGATAAATAGAAGCGCGAGTCGGCTAGAAGGGGAGGAAAAAAAAAGAACGGACGGGAGGTTGAGAGAGAGAGAGAGAGAGTGCAGGAGAGCATTGCAGCTGAACAGGGAGCCTGGGTGTTGGGCCGACACCCGGGGAAGTGATCATGGAGCAGGATTGACCAAAAGGAGGGTGACTCTCCGCGTAAGGACTTGGGCGAGTGTATTCCCCAGCATAGGCACCCTGGTCGCTGTGGATCCCAAGTCTCTGTCAGGAGGAGTCTACCAGAGCCAGGGATCGTAGAGGTGAACTGAACAGCTGAAGCAGGCAGAGTGAAGGTCAGCTGCAAGTAGGGCGACTCCCCTGTTGGGAAGCAGGGGGGTCGCCAGGTAAAAAGGCACTGGGCTTCTTGTTTTTTTTTTTTTTTTAAAGAATGCATCCTGCTGTATTTTAACCTCGTTGTTTTTAAGAAGACTTTTTTCTATTGTTTTTAACTTCCACGTTTCACTTCTGATTTTATGGATTATTTATTGAACCTTTGGACACTGCACTTTAATTTGAACACCTTGTTTTGTTGATTGTTTTAATAAAAGCACTTTGCACTCTTTCACCATCCCCATGCTTTGTTATGCCTCATTGCTAAGCTCATCGGTAACATTACCAACAGTGTAGGGTTCAAGGGCTCCCCGACAGCAGATGGGAGCATATGGCAAACCCACATCGTCACAACATGATTTTGTGTTTTTTCACGTAAATTTGAATTGATTGTTGAAAAGTATGAAGGTGGCATGCGTATCCGGGACATGGTTATTGCTTACCGTTTGCCGAGAATGACGGTATCTACGATTGTGAAAAACAAAGACATTATTAAAAAGTAAAGTGAGGTTAAATTTTTCATTTATTTCTTCTAATTGCTTTTGTGTTTATGTATTTTAGTATTAAGCAGTGTTTAAATTATTTTATGCAACCCCATCAATGTATAATATGCCAATAACAATAGAAATTTTTTTCATTGGAACGGATTAATCATTTTCCCATTATTTCTTATGGGAAAAATTAGTTTGGTATACATCCTGTTTGCTATAAGTCCAAGGATCTGGAACGGATTAAGGACGTATACCGAGGTAGCACTGTATATATATATATACTCAGCAAAAAAAGAAACGTCCCTTTTTCAGGACTGTGTATTTCAACAATAATGTTTTAAAAATCCAAATAACTTTACAGATCTTCATTGTAAATTGTTTAAACAATGTTTTCCATGCATGTTCAATTAACCATAATCAATTAATTAACATGCACCTGTGGAATGGTCGTTAAGACCTTAACAGCTTACAGAAAGTAGGCATTTAAGGTCACAGTTCTAAAAATGCAGGACACTAAAGAGACTTGTCTACCGACTGTGAAAAACACCCAAAGAAAGATGCCCAGGGTCCCTGCTCATCTGCGTGAACGTGCATTAGGCATGCTGCAGGGAGGCATGAGGACTGCTGATGTGGCTAGGGCAATAAATTGCCATGTCCACACTGTGAGACGCCTAAGACAGCGCTACAGGGAGACAGGAAGGACAGCTGATCATCCTCGCAGTGGAAGACCACGTGTAACAACACCTGCACAGGATCGGTACATCCGAATATCACACCTGCGTGACAGGTACAGGATGGCCACAACAACTGCCCGAGTCACACCAGGAACACACAATCCCTCCATCAGTGCTCAGACTGTCCGCAATAGGCTGAGAGAGGCTGGACTGAGGGCTTGCAGGCCTGTTGTAAGGCAGGTCCTTACCAGACATCACCAGCAACAACGCCGCCTATGGGCACAAACCCACCTTCGCTGGACCAGACAGGAGTGGCAAAAAGTGCGTGAGTTTCTGCATGACAGCAATGTCAGTGTTCTGCCATGGCCAGCGAAGAGCCCAGATCTCAATCCCATTGAGCACGTCTGGGACCTGTTGGATCGCAGGGTGAGGGCTAGGGCCATTCCCCCAGAAATGTCCAGGAACTTGCAGGTGCCTTGGTGGAAGAGTGGGGTAACATCTCACAGCAAGAACTGACAAAACTGGTCCAGTCCATGAGGAGGAGATGTACTGCAGTACTTCAAGCAGCTGGTGGCCACACCAGATACTGACTGGTACTTTTGATTTTGAGCCTCCCTTCATTCAGGGACACATTGTGAAATATTTTTAGTTTATGTCTTATGGTGTTGACTCTTTTAGTGTTCATACAAATATTTACACATTAAGTCTACTGAAAGTAAAAACAGTTGAAAGTCAGGGGACGTTTCTTTTTTTGCTGAGTATATATATGTATGTTGAGACAGATGGCCAGGGCCATTATTTGGCTGGGACGCCAGCTGAGTGGATGGACCAAGGGACAGACCGTACTTAGGACATTATCTCCCCCGAGACATTAGAGGGTGGCCCCCTTGAGTTGCTACAGCACCATGGATCTCCACAGGGCATGCTGTGTGTTTTAGTTTGGAGCAGCCCTTTTGGGCTCCATGGGTGCCATCAGGGGGTGCTGCAGGTGACAGCCGAGTCCTTAGAGGAACTGCTTCTGCCACACCTGGAAGTGCAGCTGGAAGAAGTTCAAGAAACTCCTGGAACACTTTCGGACGTAAAATCAAAGAAGCCGCCTTACAACCAGTGGAGGAGCCAGGGTCAGGAGGTGGAGGACAAAGCTTGCGAAGAGGAGTGGAGGAAAGGAAGAGAGAAAGAAAGCCTGCCTTATAGTCTGTGTGCAACTGAGTCTGTTGATTCTTTTAAAAAACAATTGAAAACATTTCTTTTTAAACAGGCCTTTAATCAGTGCTGAGTTGTTCCTGTTTGCTTATGTATTATTTTTATTAGTTTTGTTTTAACAGTTGTATTTGTATTGTATTGCTGTTCAGACCTTTTGTCTGTGCAGGGTGCTATATAAATAAATAAATAAACTACTACTATTACTCTTCTCAGAAATTGGTCCAAAAATGAAGGCTGACCTCCAGGAAAGTGGTGGAATATATGCAGAGCAGACCAGAAGAGGTGGGGCTTGTGGCAGTAAACAGGAAGTGATGTCAGACTATTTCTGGTAGGTTCTCCTCCAATCTGAAGATGGAAAAGGGGTTAGTGTTTGTGCTTCACTTTTCAGTGTCCCACCTGTGTTTCCCTACACCAACATTTGTGAAAAGCTCTCAGTCCTCGTATGTGTTCGTCAATATTTATTCTTTCAAACCGGCTTAATGCAGTGCAGGTTCATTCCTGGCAACACATAGCAGCAGTCAACCACTTCATTTTGCACATTTAACTGAGACTAGGCATGGATTTATTTTATGACAGAAAGGAAGAAATCCATTTTCTGAACAAAGTAAAGTTGGTGGAAGAGCAGACCATATCCAGTTTTAAGAACTTACCGATTGGGGAATCATTGTGGATACATCTGTGGAGTCCTTGACTTGGCTGAGGTACACTGATTTTTGTTTCTTTTACACTTATCCTTCAAAGTGTTGGAACAGCTGGTGATCAAGGTGACTAGATTCAGAGCTTTTAATTTATGATTTGTGTTTTTATTCTGGCTCATCTGGTAATGGAAAATGTTAATAGAACCCACAGCTGTTGCATATAATTTAGTTCTTTACTAGACTTTTGTAGACTTTTTTGTAGCTCTTTGGGGAATTCTGTTCCTGTCCTGTACTGTAAATGTAATTATTTGATCCTTATTTGATCCTCCTAATGTCAGTCCTGTCTCCTTGACTATAACTAAGTTTCATGAGATTATTACAGAACTTGAATTTGCGCATCAGTTCATGCTGCTGTCTCATAGCTCCAGGGGTGCTGGGGTTTAAACTTCAGCCCAGTCACTGTCTTCTCATTCTCCCCGTGTCCGTCTGCACATCACCTTCTGAAATGGCTGCACCTGCCATGCCCAGGGTTTGTTCCTGTCCCATGCCCAGTGCTCATAGGATATACTCTGGATCTCCATGACCCAAAAACAGATTAAGCAGGTTGGAATATGTCTGGATGGTATGATAGAAGAATTTGATTTAATATCAAATAGACATATGTGTTTTCTCTGCAAAAGGACGAAGGTCCACGTCTTTAGAGTCCTGGTGCTTGCTGTTTTGCTATATGGTTGTGAGACTTGGATGCTACCCAGTGACCTGAGATGAAGACTGGACTCCTTCAGTACTGTGTCTCTTGGGAGAATCCTTGAGTACCGCTAATTTGACTTTGTGTGAAATGAGTGGTTGTTCACGGGGTCTTGTATGAGGCACATCACCTGCAATGTGAGGGAGTGTCAGTTACGGCACTATAGCCATATGGCACAATTCCCTGTGGATGATCATTGTTGAAGACCCGAGGAGCCAAACCAGGTCAAGGCAGGCCAATGGCAACTGAAGACTTCAAAGGGGAGAAGCAAGCCGATGTATTTTATTAGATTAAATTAAAGTAGATTAGATTAGATAAACTTTATTAATCCCAAGGAGAAATTCACATGCATACATCACCAGGAACATAAAAAATTAGGATACAGACTCACAGGACAAATAATACAACCAATCAACCAATTGATATGCAAAAAATAAATAACTATTGTTCAGATATTTCAAAATAAACTTAATGAGTGCCCCGGTAGGAAGCACTGAAATGCCTGAAAGCAGTGGGCAGCAAAGACAGAAGGCAGTGGAAGGAGCCTGTGGCTAAGAGTGCTCCAAGTGAGAGTGCTTCCTGGATGGGTGGAGGAGATTTTTCATGATGGCATTTAATTTTGCTACCGTCCTCTTTTCCACGACAACTTCCAGTGTGTCTAGGATTTGTCCAATGATGGAGCAGTCTTTCCTGATAAGTTTGCTCAGACATTATTCTTCTTTTCAGTTCAGGTTGCTTCACCAGGAGACCTCAGTGTAAAACACCACACTGGCTACTATGGACTGGTAGAACAATTACCGGCTGCTTGCTGCACACATCAAAATTCCTGAGTCTCCTTAGCAAGTCCATGCTGCTCTGGCCCTTCTTGTGCAGCACTACTGTGTTGTCACACCAGTCCAGTTTGTCGTTCATATGTGCCCACTAGGTACTTGTAACTCTGCACCACTTCCATGTCCTTCCCCTGAATGGTGACTGGTCTCCAAGTCTTTATGACATGCTGGAAGTCCACCACCTGTTCTTTAATCTTGTTGATGTTGAGTTGCAAGTTGTTGTCCCTACACCACAAGACAAAGTCCTCCACAACCTTCCCGTACTCTGACTCTTCTCCATTATTAATGCTGCCTATGATGGACGAGTCACCTGAAAATTTCTGTAGGTGAAAAGTGCTGGTGTTGTTCTGGAAATCTGTTGTGTAGACCATGAACACGAAAGGAGACAGGACAGCCCCCTGAAGTGCTCCAGTATTAAACACCACTCTTTCTGACACACACAGTCCCTCAGCATTCCAAACTGCTGTCTGTTGGTCAGGTAGTCCATGATCCAGGAGATTGTGGGGGCATCAAAATGCAAAGCCTTGGCTTTTCTCCCAGTTGATGAGGCAGAACATTATTGTGACTGTGGTGCCGGCTTTGTCCAAGTGGGAGTAGGCTCTGTAGAGCATTTAGATCAGAGCAACATCTGCACCTCTATGTGTCTGACTGCAGAGGATCTAGATATTCTGAACTCAGCGGCCGTAGCTGTTTTAGGATCAGCCTCTCAAAGGTCTTCATGATGTATGAAGTAAGAGCAACTGGCCTGAAGTCCTTGGGGTCACTGAATAACATTTCTTTGGTGCTGGGAACAAACTGGATGTTTTCCATAGCTGGGGAACCTTCTACAAATTCAGGTTAAGGGAGAATAGGTGCTGTAGGGCCCCTGGTTAGTGCATGTTTTCAGCACCCTGGCCCCAAAGCCTTGTTTATGCAGAGTTTTCTTAGCTCTCTCCTCACTTTATCAGCAGGGATCAAGCAATGAAACCCACTTGAGGAATCACAAACACCTGTGGCACTAATTGACCCAAATATTATGGTGCCCTGAAATAGGGGGATCATGTAGAAACAGTGTTGTCCTTTCTGAAATGTATGCAAATCCCCTTAAATGAAAGTCTGCAAAGTGCGTCTAAATTGTTTGATTTGTAATTTTTTAACTGTGGAGCAGCGGGATAAATCAAGGACAAAGGTGTCTTTGTCTGTATTATTATGATATTTCCCTCTACTTACCCTTTACCTAGAGGTAAGAGTACCCCTCAGGTTTGTTACCGGGTTGATCTACTGTCACACCTTAAGATTAACACACACACATACATGGATATACGCATACACGCAGAAACTCAACAGTGCCCTATGAATGACACACACAACTATGAATATGAATAACACAACTTGTCACTCTCTTAGCACTTTGAGAGACCTACAGTACATACACTCAGACCCTAACCACAACAGTGGCCCATGAATGACACACACACACAGTTGGTTAACCTTTAGCACTTTTAACCACACAAGTGCCTTAGGAATAACATAGCCTGTCACTTTACTGGCACTTCAAGAGACTTACTTATTGTTGGCACGAACAGCATACAATGTTTAAAATATATCTTAGACGTAAATATTACTTTTGGTCTCCAACAATATATTTAAACATACAAAGGCTCAACATCCTTGGTTACAGGCCATTTATCAGACAAGAATGCCTCACTTCACATACCGTTCCCTACTATTAGGTGGAGCTCTCACCCTCAGCCTTTAATAAATCTTGCAGCACAGAGCATATGGCAAACTTCCGGCTGCTCCAGGTGCTCAAAGCAATTTATGTTATTACTTCAATCACTCTAGACATGAAGACAAAGCATAGAAAGTTAAAAGCAGTGTTGTATTTATTACATGAATGATAATACCAAATAGAAAGGAAAAAAAGAATAATAGAACATAAGATTGATAGTAAAGTCTGGATATATATATTCTTTAGAAAAACCTTATGAAAAAAGTAAAGATGTCAAGGATGAATGCCGCAGGCGGCTAATGATCTAGCACTCAAAACTGTTCATGAAATGCTTTGCTGACGATCAGATGGAAAACGGCCGCACATTGCTGCCGCCCCCTCCTGACGTTGTTCTGTTCTCTTCTGATGTCGCTCTTCAGACGAGGCATATTTATTATTAAATTCTACCGGGGAAGGGTTTCGCAACACGCGATTGTTAGATATTCCGATTGGCTGGTTGTCAATATGATGAATGAATTTTCTCAAACTCTTTAATCTATTTGAGTACGTCCATATTCCCAAGAATGTTTTAACAATCTCCTATCTCAAGCTGTAAACCAATTTAGGTCCGGTGCCCTTCCCTTCACAGCTGATAAAATCATCAATACAGCTTGAGGTATCTCCTGTGATTCAGGAAAACAGATTGCTTTTGATGTTAACTGTCCATGCATGTATGTAAGTTCATCTGTTGTTTTGTCTTGAGCCAAATATAATGAAAATATAGAGCAAAATGTACAGATTTTGCACACCACAACATTGTCCCAAAACACTATGGATGACACGTTTTTCTCCAGGTTCTCCCTCTGCCTTTATTATTCCATCTGATGAGGTGAAACCCATCCAGCATTTAAACAGCATCTGAAATAAGAGGTTTATGCCAGTTGTCTGCAGCACTCAAAAGGCCACAGTACCTGAACTGAACGCACCATGACTCACCACGGGACGTAAAAGTTCATCACACCAGGGAAGTCTTAATGAATGGGCACAATGTTTACTGGCCCGGGGGGCCGCAAGAGCATAGGGTCAACGATGTTTCCGATGCCTATGTATGTTTCTGTTTTGCTATCAAAACACGGGCCCCAGTGCACTACTTTGCCTGGGGGTCTACGATGCTGTTAAGACAGTCCTTTATCATACGCTCTATACTTTGTACTGATAGGAAAGGTACCAACGTATCTAGATGGTTTTAACATCTCTGCCAAAACGTCTCATTATTGGATAAGCACCTTGTGTATAGAAGGGAAATGAAGACAAATGAACACTCCAAGCAACATCGTAAAAAGATGATTGAAAAGAGCAAGTCATGGGATCGGAACAAGAAAATATCCAAGGCAGTGAATATCCTTTGAAGTCCAGTTAAATCAACCATTAAGAAATGGAATGAGTTTTGTAGATGGGCAAGAACAAGACTAGTGAGGGAGGCCACCAAGAGACCTGTGGAACTCTGAAGGAGTTACAAGCTACAGTGACCGAGATTGGGTGCTTCACCAGTCACAACTTTGTGGGAGAGTGGCAAAGAGAAAAAACACACAGGGCATCTCGGCAGAAGGCACATGGGGGACTCAGTTATCAAAAACACACCATCCCTGCCATGAAGCCTGGTGGTGGCAGCATCATGCTGGGTGTATGCTTTTCTGCAGCAGGCCCTGGAAGTCTTGTGAGGGTAAAACGAATGCAGCAACATACAATGAAATCCTGGAAGAAAACCTGATTCAGTCTGCATGTAACTTGCACCTTAGGAAATTTGTTTTCCAGCAAGACCACAACCCCCCAGCATAAAACTAATGCTACATGGGAATGGCGTCAGAGCAACAATGTTAATGTCCTGAATTGACAGAGCTGTATTCCAGAGGTCCTCACGTTCACTCTGTGTCCTAACTGGATTTCTTAATTAGAATCCAATTATTGCCACTGAAGCAATTATAGCTCAAGCAACAATTCTGTGTTTCGTTTTAGTTAACTCACTTGCTGAGATTCTTAACACTTAATTGCTTCTTTTAGTTTTAAACAGATGCATTCACTGCTTTTAATTGCTTCTTGTGTTTCTCACCAGCTGCTAATTAACAATGAGACGTAAATGACAAAGGAACCAGTGGCTTACCTTCTAACCAAATCAATGCAGAAAGGTTGGTTAAATTGTAACCATGTCATGATGGCACTGATCCGATGTGCCCACAGGGGTGAAGACCCTCTCATGCCAGCTTTCCCATAGGTGAAACTGATTTGCACAGCAGCCGCTCAGCACACTGTCCCATATAGCACAACTTACTGCGTCTAAGAAAATAACTGTACAGATCCGGGCAAGCCAGCAATGAAGAAGACGTGGTGAAAAAGTAACATTTTATAAACAAATCTATAATCACGACAGGCAAATCCAGACAACGGTCAACTGGAAACCTAAACAAGACCACAATGAAAAAAAAATCTGCTGACAACACCAAACATCAAAAAAACACAACAAACTACAAAAATGTAGCATAGAACACTCAGAAAATGTCAGCTCTTAGATGGTCTGTTTCAAAGGCAATTCTAAACAAAGTTCAATCAAAGCACCATCCCAGTTGATTTATGTTCCCGTGCACCCTGTCATGTGACTGCTGCCTAATAAAAGTTTCAAAACAACAGAAAAAGGTACAAAGGAGAATGATCTCCTGCTCCTGAGCCTTCTCAGCTGACTTAAATAGCCAGAGGGAGGGCTCAAGAGTGGTGGCATCAGGGAGGTCCTGAATCTTGAGGTACCTCCCAAAAAACACAACGGAAATGAAAGAACATAATGTTACTAAAAGAAACATAACAGTGCATAAAAAGAAGACCAAAGCACATAAGAGAACACAGTTTTAAACATAAAAAAAAATAAAAATACATAAACAGAAGACTATTAAAATAAATAAATAAATAATTACAAAAGAACATAAAAAAAGAAAATAAACAAAGGCCAAAGAATACACCCTGGCAGAGGCATAACATGCACAAAATTGATCCATACTGCCAGTCTATAATCACTCTTGGGAAATAGTGCCATCTCTCCTAAAAATAGGCATCGTCTCGAATACTTCATTTAATTTTAAGAAAAACCAGAGCTCCTTTGATGTCTCAATGGTTCACTTGGCTCTTTTTGATTTTGATGTAACTGTTTGCTTAAGCCATAATGAACACATGGCTTAGTTCGGGCCTCATGCTCCTCTTTACATCTTAGTGTGAAAATAATAAAAAAAAAACAAAAAACCAGCTACTCACTTCTGACTTTAAAAAGGAAAGAGGCAGACTGTCTGCTGTTTGACAGCACTATTTCAAACTGAGCTACTGTATATTCATTTCCATTCCTCTTCTATAGCAATTATTCATGACTATTTCAAAGTTTCTGAATTAAACCTTAATGCATTCAGAGAATATAAAAAATGCGATGGTCCTATCAGACAGCTATAAAATACTTTCAGCGAGGTGGCCGTGACTATTCTTACAAACAGGACTGTCCCTAGAAGGGTGCGGGTGACAGGGCAACCCAAGCAAGCCAGGACTCCCTGATGTCAGTGTTCATACATACTTGGAAACTGATTCCATCTATCTATGATTTGTATTAACTCAGCATCTCTTATGCCCTGTGTTCTTGTTGAAAAACTGTTAAAAAAGCAATTATCTAATGTAGTCTACTGATTCATGCAATCCCATACTGTATGTTACATGAATATGACTTAATATCTGTGCTAACTGCCTAAGACAGGAGGAGGAGGAATAGGAGGAGGTTAGGAGCACATGCTGATACAGCACATTGCCGCACCCACCACACGATAAGCCAACTGAGGACCCCAGATTAGGACCCAAGTTTAGCCATGCAACGGGTGACACCTCAGCACCACACTAGTTCAGATGGAGTGGAACTATTGGGGACATGTTGACATTTAAATAATCAACACAGACCTCAGCGTTAATGTTTGCACTACACCATCTATTGGATTGTATTCTGTAATGCATGTACTAATAAAATGCATTGCATTTGTCATTTCAACAGATGGTACATCACATGCACTTGTAGTAATAGAGTGTGCTACCACAAATGATTGTGATGTGCCATCTGTTGGAATAACAAACGAAATGCATATTTCTCTTTTATATTTTATTTATTATGAAATTTATATAAGCAGTGCTAATGTCTGTGATGTGCCATCTGTTGAAATAACACATGCAATGCATATGTCTCTGCTATATTCTATTTGTTATGGCATTCATATAAGCAGTGCTAATCTTTGTGATGCACCATCTGTTGAAATAACACATGCAATACATATGTCTCTGTTACATTCTCTTTGTTATGGCATTCATATAAGCAGTGCTAATGTTTGTGATGCACCATCTGTTGGAATGACAAATGCAATGCATATGTCTTGGTTACATTATATTTGTTATGAAATTTATATAAACAGTGTTAATGTTTGTGATGTGCCATCTGTTGAAATAACACATGCAATGCATATGTCTGTGTTATATTCTATTTGTTATGGCATTCACATAAGCAGTGCAAATGTTTGTGATGCACCACCTGTTGGAATGACAAATGCAATGTACTTTAGTAATGCAAATAATAAAGTATATCAAATCAAAAACAAATTAACAATGTTTGTGATGCACCACTTGTTGGAAAGAGAGAGATATAGCAAACGGATGAACACACAGACACAGATACACAGGCACTTGTCCTTTCATCAAAATGGATTGATACAATAATCATTTAATTAAAACATGTTATAGCTAACTCTTTCAAGAAGAAACTACAATAATGCAAAATGGAACAACTTTCAAACTGCTCTTCAAATCAGTCCCCGAATGCACTTGAATGTTATGTCATGCATGCATTTTCTGACTTTTTTCCTGTGTGTGTGTGTATTGTGTTATCATCAATTGTTCTTAGGAGACATGCAAGTACAAATTTCATTGTACTACATAAATTATGTACTATGTGCAGGCTGGAGGAAGAAGAAGAACTATTCTGGAAGGAACAAAAAGTTTCTTGTAACATTTTTCAAGTTTTCACTTTACATGCTTCTATAGGGAACCATCACTAGAAAAAATAACATTCATTTTCACTTGTAGGCAGATGACACCTAATTATACCTTTCTTTTTGACCAAATGATGTTCATCTGATGGTGTCCTTAATTAATTGTGTCAGTGAATTGAAAAAAGTGGATGAATGAGAATTGCTTGTTCCTGAGTACAGAATAAAACAGCAATGCTATTTATTGGGGGGGATTGATGAGACCACAACAGCATTCTGTCACATTTTAACTCAGTTTGACTCACCATTAGTTTAATTGAATCAGTACACAATTTAGGCATTATTTTTGACATGCTGTCTAAACACACGCATCACAAAACTATGCAAAACATGTTTTTTTCCATCTTACAAATGTTGGAAAATTAAGATGGTTTCTAAATCTGTACTGTAGGATAGTGAAAAATTAATTCACACATTTATTTCTAATAGGATTGATTACTGCAATGTGTTGTTCACGGGCTGTTCAAATGGATCTTTATGCAGCTTTCAGTTAATTCAAAATGCTGCCACAAGAATCATTGCAAGAACAGGAAAATGCGAACACATAACTCCAGTTCTCAAGTCCGTACACTGGCTGCCAGTTAAGTTTAGGGGAGATTTCAATTTAAAAAACCTTAAAAGTTAAGTCCCTCTTTACCTATCTAAACATATCATTACTTACAAACCAGAGCACGCATTAAGATCTCTACTTTACATTCCAAGGATTAATAAAATAACAGTGGGAGGTGGAGTTTTAGACACTGTGCCCCAAAGCTTTTAAATCAGGCTGAAGACGCACAACTTTGGTCTGGCATACCCTGACTAGAGCTGCTGATTACCTCTGTTTGTTAGTCATTTGTGCAGAAATATAAGTTATACGATATTTATAAACTGTCACTAACCCTCCTCTATTCTCTTTCTCTTCTTGGTATCCTCATGTAGAACTTGGTGCCATTGCTGTACTGCTAGGCTGCTCACTCGCATATGGAAATGTCTCCTCAGATACTGGGGGCATTGGAATCATCGGATGAAAAGATTCTGTCACCAGATTGGTGGGTCCAGCACAGACAATACAATACAATTTATTTTTTGTAAAGTCCAAAATCACACAGGAAGTGCCGCAATGAGCTTTAACAGGTCCTGCCTCTTGAAAGCCCCCCAGCCTTGACTCTCTAAGAAGACAAGAAAAAACTCCCAAAAAAAACCCTTGTAGGGAAAAAAATGGAAGAAACCTCGGGAAAGGCAATTCAAAGAGAGATCCCTTTCCAGGTAGGTTGGGCATGTAGTGGGTGTCAAAAAGAAGGAGGTCAATACAATACAATACAATACACAGAACAGAACAAATCCATCAGACAGATGGACCCAACAGAACAGACTCCATTATAAAATGACCAGCAGGGTGTGGGTGGCCAGTTGACCGAGCACTTCACGACTGTGACTATGTCTGGCTTTATCTTTGAATTTCTCTCTTACAATTTTAATCTCCTCTGTTGTGAAATGCCCATAGTTGAAAAATTAATTAATGGACTGATACTGTTGGTTTCTATGTGTGTTAATCAGCTTCTGCTTTGTTTTCTGTGTGTTTTAACAAATTTGTATCTTTATATGTACTAATTCTGTATTTAATATTAATATGAATATGAATATGAGTATCTCTATTATATAAAAAAAACTCGGGATGAGATGAGACCTGTTTAGAGAGACGAGACGTGACTTTTTCAGAGAGATACTTTCACGTCCCGCGAGACTTTGTGCCAAGAGATTTCACCACAACAGGGGCCGGAAATAAAAGACAAAGAGTAGACATATATATAAATGATATAAATAATTAGTAACCTATTTTGTTTCGTTTATGTGCTAAATCTTGCCTTATGACATTTACAGACGTATACTATCACTCTGTTTATTTTAGAACATACAGTATTTTTCCTGTTGCTATCCCATAGCGAAGCACGGGTATTCAGCTAGTATTATTATATATAAGGGCAAGCCCTTTTAGAGCTGCAGTGTCTACAGTGTCCACTAGCTGGAACTCTGAATTGCCGTTTCTGCTTGTTTTGTCGTGGAATCACCACCACAATCCATCATAGGTCACTGTGTCCAGCAGGGTGTGTATGCTCCCTGGGATTGTCTTCTTTTTAAGAAACTAGGGGGCTCTGCCCCCTGCTCGCTTCGCTTGCCAACCCCCAGGTTTGGTTAACCAGATATACAATTTAAAGAGATTGTTATTTTCATGGGTATTGTTACATATGTTGTTACATATAGCACAAATTTATTTTTATACTGTATTGAGGATCTGTTCTGTGTATTGTATTGTATTGTATTGACCCCCCATCTTTTTGACACCCACTGCATGCCCAACCTACCTGAAAAGGGGTCTCTCTTTGAACTGACTTTCCCAAGGTTTCTTCCATTTTTTCCCTACAAAGGTTTTTTTGTGAGTTTTTCCTTATCCTCTTAGAGAGTCAAGGCTGGCGGGCTTTCAAGAGGCAGGGCCTGTTAAAGCCCATTACGGCACTTCTTGTGCGATTTTGGGCTACACAAAAAATAAATTGTATATGCATTATTTTCACTTTTATTTTTAAACTTCAGTAAAAGCAATATTTGAAATGAACTTTTCTTCAAGATCGCATTGAATTTTGATTCCGTTTGGAGTTACATCGTGACAACGCAACGTATAACTGCCCGTGAATGAATATTGTTTCTTTCTCTCTAATAAATAAACTTTTTCGAATGTTTGTCCCTTTGATTCGTTAATTGTCATAGGAAAAGTTATTGTATTGTGCCAACGTTTTTGAATGTCTTTATGAAGTTCTACTTTGTCTTTTACTCTTTGTCTTTTATTTCTGACCCTGATTGGACCTGCAAGGTTTTTGGGCTAATTATTATTTTCCTCATTTTCCGAATTTGCACTTAGTTTATTATTGTTCTTTTTTGCATTCTTTTCTCTTCAACGCTTTTGAGTCTCTTTTCAATGCGCTGCTCTTTCTTCTTCGCTTAGTTGTTGATGTGTCATCTAGAACGTATACAATTATTGTCTTGATAAAATTTATAAGAACTGAGAGCACAGGAAGTGTGTCTGCCAAAACCATTCACACGACTGAGAGGTTAGATAACAGGGAGTTGCTTCCAAAGATTGTAAGTATGATGTGACTTGAAAGAATCTCATGTTAACATTAGAATTACCAAAGCTTACGAGAAAACTTGTAAATCCGGCCCACCTTAAATCCACTCGCACGTCTCCATTCAGCGTTTTTTCTTCTAAATGTGTCGATAATCCCAAGCAGTCTGCTATACCATCCCCCCACCGCCGGAGAAACTGCAAAAACCTCTCCCAAATGAAACCTTGTTTATCTGTGAGTCAGGTACCTAGGCTAAAAAAATATATTGTTATTCGGAACACATGCATTTCACGTCCACAAAGATCTGTGTAAGTGTAGGATGACAGGAAATATTGAGCACATACCTAAAAGACAAACTTTTTCCATGTTTTAGTAGTAATGACAAAATGTAGACATGAAGTGTATAATGTGTGAAGACTAAAGTCCAAATATCAAATAAGCACTTTCACACAAGATACAAGTATAACAGAACAAATGTGCTTTTTTTCCAAGCCGAATCATCCTTTTCTTCTTCTTCATATTGTGAGGTTTCTGAACTCTTTTGGGATTCCTCCAACCAATGGGAACATCACGCTGAAGTGCATCCCGAAGCTCGATTGCCACGTCTGTGTAAGATTGTTTGTTCGTTGCCGGGGCAGGGCAACAGGAGGCTCACATCGGTGCAGTGAGGCACCATAGAAATAAATCCTAAAAGATTGTGATCACGCTATAAGTCCCTGTCTTACACCCCAAAACACGAGGCTGAGTCTCAGTACTTTAGCAACACCTTCTTTATTCAACTTGAAACAGGAACAGCACAGTTATTTATTGTAACAGGACCTGCCACTCTCCTATAAACAGACACAGCAGTCAAGCAGGATCGTGGCCAGGTTAGTGGCCAAGTTATATTGTGCCCTGCATTTACATTGTTCCTTGCATCGCCCATCGAGTTTGCTTTGACGGAGACACGCAGCAGAGCTGTGAGCCTGCTTTTGCCCCGGCAACAGATAAACAGTCTTCCACAGACACGGTGATCGCACTTCTGGACGCTCTTCGTCGTGCCGTACAGTTAGGGGAGGTCCCAAGAGAGTTTCGAAACCTTACATTTTCTTGAATCCATCCATCCATTATCCAAACCACTATATCCTAACTACAGGGGCATGGGGGTCTGCTGGATCCAGTCCCAGCAAACACAGGGCGCAAAACAGGAAACAAACCCCGGGTGGGGTGCCAGCCCACTGCAGGGTAATTTTCCTGAATGACTGCCACATTAATAGGAATGTTTCTTGAATGAGGATCACTGAACCACATAAAAACTGTCTTCAAATGCAGCAGTCCGCAAACATTTGCAACCCAAGATTTTTCTTCTTTTTTTGCTTGGTCTTTCAAGAAAGCTGACAGTGTTGATGGCGAAATTTCAAATTCACTGGTAACGTCTTTTTTCTTTTTGCCGCAATCGAGAGCTGCAAAAATTTAAAGTTTTCTTTTTTTTTCTAATATGAACTGTTATCGTTTTTTCGTGTCTGCCGTTTCTATAGGAGGGTGACAATGAGTTAAATTCCAATGGATGTTTTTCAAATGTTGACGGGCAATAAGCAAAAGGTATCACTGAAAACCGTAGGAAACAAAAGCAGCAAGAAAACAGTACGAGGAAA
Source organism: Polypterus bichir lapradei (assembly GCA_026402145.1). NCBI lineage: Eukaryota > Metazoa > Chordata > Cladistia > Polypteriformes > Polypteridae > Polypterus > Polypterus bichir. The sequence continues at coordinate 23,464,677 of JANRMT010062841.1, read as the reverse complement.
GTTCTAAGAAAGAAAAAAAAATTACAATGTTTCTGTTTGGGGATCGTTGTGCACAACAGAGCTGCGGCCACAGAACTAACTGCTCTGTGGATGATTTATTCAAGCATTTCATGGTCACTTTGTTGTAATGAAAGTATCTGCTGAATGTACTTCGTAGTAACAAGATTTCTATAGACTCATGTCATATGGGGAAACTGTTGAGACCATAAAAATACTTAGTTATAATGAAAATTTTGTTGTAAAGATATTCATTGCAACGGAATTTTACCTGTATATATATATATATTTTTTAATCATTAGATCACATTTGCTTAACACTTTGAACGTGAGGTACTGGTCAAGTCGTATCCCATTGAGCCTGGCAAAATGAGACATATGAGAGAAACCATATCTCAGCAAGAAGCCAGTAGCCACGGTAGATAGCTTGGCTACCGTGTCTTAGTTATCTACCACAGTGCTGCCATCTACTGGACAGCCTTAGAATTTTTTTTTTTCTTTTAGATGCAACAGGTCGTGGAAAATAGTGTTATAAATAGACAGTCCATAGTTATGTCATCACAGAAAATGTATAAAGCTGTTGATGTTTTGAAACAACTACATTTGTGGCAAGATGAACATTTTGATCATAGTGACAGTGATTGAGATAGTGACAATCGGATGATGCAGAACCTCTAGGCCCTGGTACTGATTAATGTCCTGGAAGCATTTCTTCATCACAAGGTGTCCGACTTGTCACAAGTACATCGACATTCTGCCGCCCACTGACTGAAAACAGTCACCAACTACTAAAAGTGTCGTGCACAATAAATGTGGACAGCACAAAGACAGGCGTTATACAGTATTGGTGGCACATGTGCTTCTAAGCCTGCACTCTGCCTGGTGCCATCCTTCAAGGATTCCCATTCAGATGGAGAATTTTAGTCATGTTGCTGGTCAGAAAAGGGCAAATAACAGTTTCTTTACATGTATTGTTGCTTTCTAATAAATTTCTTTACATTTTTTATGTGTTTTGGTTGAGTTCATTATTTGTCATATATGGATAGACCTAAACTGCAGTATTCTGTTAATAAATGGTCTAACAGTCAATGTGTTAAGTAATTGAGCTTGGGTAAGAATGTACAAGATTTTATTGTATTTTTGAGAAAGAAGAAATAGCCTGTGAAAATAAGATTACCCTTACAGTCTTAGTGAGAATGTACTGGTGCCTAGTTTGTTGGGCTCCATTAGATTTCTCTTCTTTGGCTCCATTAGATTTCACTTTTTTTTGCCACTCACGCCTAACTCCTCAGGTTTTAACTGTCAGAGAGTGTTTTTCATTTCAAAAGCAGGTTTATACAAAGTGTTTCTGAACATATTGAACTTTTAGCATCTCAGCTTGTCACAGGGACTTTCAAATTATACTTGGCTGTCATTTTGAAAGGAAAGCTGCTTCTGCTCCTTCATGCTGCTTCTCTACAGGCTTGTTAAGAGACACCCACCAATTTTCTGCACTCCTCACATAAAACAGAAACTTAAGGAATCAGAGGTGAAGGAAAAATCTGGACTGTTAAAAACGCTTGCATATTGATCTTCATTTTGTACAATTTCATTTTTAGTTGTCTACAGAGAAATCATCTTAAAATGTATTTTTTTCTGCTTTCCTAGTGAACTTTCTACTTCTTTAATAATAATAATACATTTTATTTATAAAGTGCATAAAATTGCTTACATGCATACTATCGTGGTTTACCATACATCCCTATGAGAAAAGGGCCAAGTCAAGGGGGCTCCTGGTACCTCATGACGTGTTCTTACCGTGTTGCAAGAGACAACCACCTGAGACCATGTCCACACTACAACACTTCTGCTTAGAAATGCGGAAATTAATCTGTGTTTTACCTTTTGTCCACATTAACCCGACATTTTTACCCCACAGTGGACAGGTGGAAGGATGCTTGTGGATATCAAGAAAGTGTTAGGGTGCCAGCTGGGTCACAACCGTTTAATCCTAACACAAATAAGATTAAACAAAAAGAGCATTCGATGGCGCCAATCAGCAGAAACAAAAAATAATCTTTTTAACTTTTCTTAGCAACTTGAAAAAGCGGGACTTTCTTTGGAGTTTCATTCAGGTGGCATTCAGAGTCTGATTTGCCACATCTTTCTCAGAGGTGTCCACTCTTTTATAGGTCTCCAACCAGAAGGGGCAGAGTCATTAACCCTCACTTGGTGTCTTCTTGAAAAACATAGACAAACAGTGTTAGAGACTGCGCCCTCTCTCTCAGTGTCGATAAGACAAAAGAGATAATTGTGGACTTCAGAAAATCACATCCTGCTCACATCCCACTCAGCATCAACGGTTTAGATGTGGAGACTGTTAGGGAGACCAAGTTCCTCGGTGTGCACATAACTGAGGAACATACGTGGACGCATAACACCTCATCACTAATCAAGAAAAGCCATCGGAGACTACATTTCCTGAGGCAGCTGAAGCGAGCAAGTCTTCCCCCTTCCATCCTCACCATGTTCTACAGAGGCACCATTGAGAGTATTCTGACCAGCCGCATCACTGTCTGGTATGGCAACTGCAACATATCCATCCCAAGCGTCTGCAAAGGATAGTGAAGACAGCAGAGAACATTATTGGGGTGCCTCTCCCTTCACTACAGTACATATTTTACAAACGAAGTGTCCGCAAGGCCTGCAGCATTGTGCAGGACCCCTTACGCCCCTCACATGGACTTTTCACACTTCTGCCATCCAAGAGAAGATACTACAGCATCAAAGCCAGATCTGCCAGGCTGCAGGAGAGTTTTTACCCCCAAGCTGTCCGACTCCTTAACACCATGCTGCCACCTGGGATCTTCCACACGGCCTAAACTACCTCTAAAAATCAGAACTTTTATACATGCAGGCCACTTTCCTGCAAAGACGAGTGTGCAGGTAGAAAAGAACTGAAAATCGCATAATGACCTTTAAGGATTTTGCACACTGCACTTTGACATTCTTTGAAACATTCTGACCTGTCATTGTTTACACATGTCTTGAACAACTATTATCATACACTGATAATTTCTATATTATCAATATCTATTATTTATCTATTATATTACATATTTATTGACTATATTGATGTATCTAGATTGCATAATACCATACATTGCATCAGTCTTGTCTTTGCACAATGCCTTGTCTTGTTTGTGTATTAATTTTATTTTTAAATTTTAATTTTAATTCTATCCATCCATCCATTATCCAACCTGCTATATCCTAAATACAGGGTCATGGGGTCTGCTGGAGCCAATCCCAGCCAAAGCAGGGCACAAGGCAGGAAACAAACCCCGGGCAGGGCGCCAGTCCACCACAAGGCGCGCCCACACACACCCACACACCAAGCACATACTAGGGACAATCGTCAATGCACCTAACCTGCATGTCTTTGGACTGTGGGAGGAAACCCACACAGACACGGGGAGAACATGCAAACTCCACGTAGGGAGGACCTGGGAAGCAAACCCGGGTCTCCTAACTGCGAGGCAGCAGCGTTACCCACTGCGCCACCCATTTTAACTCTATTTTTAATTTAATTTCAATTTTTTTTTTTTTGCACTTCATGTTGTTACACTGTGGACCCTGAGCTTCGAAATTTTGTCTATCTGTATACTTGTATATGGTTGAGATGACAATAAAGTTTGCTTTGACTTTGACAGAGTGGTATCTCTTACCTCAGATAAACCTGGAAGGTGATCCTCTGACACGCACATGTGACATCCCGGAACAGAAACTGTGGAAAATGCTCAGTGCAATGTGGACGGGTGAAAATGTTGACTTTTGAAAACACAGACTGTAATCACGCTTTGATTGGTTCATTTTTATTACATGACCCTTCCCTGATTGGATCCTGCTCATTACATTTTCTCAGCTGCTTTGCTAACCTTCTACTCATGTGATACTCTCACTAACAATTCTACCTCATCCTCAGTCCAAACAAAATAATCACTGAGTTTTTTTGTTTTCCTTATTCTCTGTTGCTGTTCAACGTATTTAAATGAAAGCTGCACAGTAATGTCTGGTGTGGAGTACTCGTCCTTTTCCTGTTTCTGCCGATGTGTATGTGCCGATATGTAAGAGAATGGCTACTTCATAAGCGTTTTCGGTTGTTTTAGTGTGAGTGAAGATATTTTCATAAATTATATGAAAATGCTAAATTGGGTGAAGAAGACACCAAGCGATGGTAAATGACTCTGCCCCTTCTGGTTGGAGACCTATAAAAATACAACATTTAATTGGAATGGTAGTTGTGTGGACATAGCCGAAGTTTTCTCTGCTCAAAACAGCCACTGGGAAGGATAAAGCTACCTCTTCTAGTTAGGTGACCCAAGTCTGAGGTAAAAGAAACCTGAAAAAGAGGAAGAAGCACCTGGGCTGATTAAAGAGAGGCAAAAGACTTGTTCTGAAGCCACTCCAGGGTTGTCTTGGCTGTACATTCCAAGTCACTGTCTTGCTGAAAGGTGAATCGTCTCCTCAGTCTGTGGTCACGTGCACTCTGAAGCAGGTTTTCTTCAAGAACCTTTCTGTGGATAATTCTGACCAGTCTTCCTGTTCCTGCCTCTGAGAAGCACCTCCACAGCATAATGCTGCCACCACCATACTTAACCGAAAGGGGTGATATTAAGCAGGTGATGAAAGGTTCCTCGACTTCACCAGACATAATGCTTGGAGTAAAGTTCCAGGGGTACAATTGTTGTCACAGAGAATCTTTTAAATGCCTTCATATGCCTTTTACTCTTCCATCTAGCCACCCAAAGATAAACATCTAATTTATGGAGTGCTGCTGAGGTGGTTGTCCTTTCAACTCGTGTTCCCATCTTAGCAGAGGACTTCTGAAGCTCTGTTAGAGTGATTTTTGGGTTCTCGGTCACCTCCCTGACCAAAGCCCTCTTTTGCTTTTTGTTCAGTTTGATCAGATTGACAGTTCTTGGTGGTTCTAAACCTCTTTCATTTCACAATTATTGAGGCCACTGTGCTCTTGGGAACACTCAAACCTTTACAAAATGGTTTACCCCCTTACCATGATCAATACCTCACCACAATTTGATCATGGAGTTCTACAGAGGGTTCCTTGGGCTTCATGGCTTGGTTTTTGTCCTGACATGCAGTGTGAATTGGGGGATCTTCAATACATAGGTGTGTGCCTTTCTAAATGAAGTCCAATCAACTCAAGTTACCACAGATGCACCCCAGTTGAGTTCTAGGTGCATCTCCAGAAGATTTAAATCAAACAGGATGGGCAAGAGCACAATCTTTGGTACCACAGTCTGAATGCTTACATGAATGAAAGATTTCAGTTTTTACTTTTATGAAATTTAAAAGCCTTTCTGAAAGCATTTTTCACTTTGTCACTATGGGTTATTAAGTGTAGATTGATGGACAAAAATGGTAAATTAATCTCCACCACAATAGATTGTGCAGAGAGTGAAGGGGTGTAACTCAGTGCCGGTGCTAGATTATTTTGTGCCCTGGCCAAGCTTATTAGTGTGCCAACCAACTGTTCGATAGCTAAACCATGTGGCTGGGTTTCCCCCAGCTTATGATCTGCGCCCTAGGTGAGTGCCTAATTTGCCTTAATGGTGGTGCCATCCCTAGTCTGAATACTTTTTGGAATCCATTGCCTTGTGCCCAGTGCTGCCTGGTTAGTTAGTATGGGTGAGGGTGCCCTGTGATCTACTGGAATTCTGTTGAGGGTTGTTTTCGGCCTTCTGCCCATCTATAGAGACTGATTTGCTGTAATGAAGAAACAAAAAAAAAAAAACACTAAATGGATGAAGGAATTGATAGTTCACATGACACTGATATGCAGAACTTTAACTTTTGGTAAGCCAAAGATGCAACAAGAAAATAATTGTCAGTAGATGCTACCCCAGGAATGTTCGTAAAAGAGTGGCATTGTTTTATTTATCTTTTCACAAATGTGGTGCTTTTAAAGTAGTGGCTGTGACTCTTTCAGAGAAGCTTTGAGATGTATTTGTCATAACAAACTCTACAATCTTACAGATTATACAAAAAAAAATTCTATTGTGAGATACATAGATTTCTTTCTAACAAAATGACAGTTTATTTAAGATGACAATTTATGCTGTCAAAACAGCCAAGCAAATTTTAGGAATTAGACAAAGTTTATGAACCACAAAAGAAATTAATTATTCTGACTCAATTAAAAAAAAAAATGCATTATTAACTAAAGCAAACCAGTTTGAATTAAAAATTGAAATATTCCACACACATTTACCTGGAATATAATAGATAGATAGATAGGCAGATAGATAGATAAGGCACTATATAATAGATAGATATTATTTGTCCCCAGGGGGAAATCTTTTCACAGAATCTCTGTAAATAAATAAATATACACACATACATTGGTCTGAACACACACCAGAATGACTATAAGCCATACCAGCATATCAGTGACGCGTGAGTCACTGTCCACCCAAGAGAAGATGCGGAGTCCACATTCTTCAAGATTACCAACTTTATTTCAATCAAAACAGGGATAATCAGGGTATTTGTTCAAATGGGACCTACCACTTCAATACACACAAATACAGCAAACAAGCAGGGACAGGGCCAGGTCAGTGGGCAGGTTAGAATGTTTTCCACATCGACCATTGGGTAACAGACAATTTACATATGGAGGCTTACAGTTGCCTCGGTGGCACCGCAAATCAGTGGTCATCTTGGCAGCAGACAAGCAACCCCTTGACAGACTCCCCATTGGGGAGGATTTTAAAAGAGCTGAAAAATCTCACAATATATAATATAACATCATAAAATAATAGGTAGGGGAGAGCGAAGCAGCCGAGTTTTCTTTTGCCCATAGTGTTATGGAATTGATGCTAAACTTCAATTGGTCCACTGTGTGAGTCATCCTTTCGAAAAATCTTGTCCTTTACTACAGCCCAAAAGAGAAGTCCATAGATAAGTACCGGTCCACCCTGTATTATAATATACATATATATACGAGGTGTGATCAAAAAATACAGTGAATGCTTTAAAAAAGAATTGTTTATTGCAGTAAAATATTTACAACTACTAGTCACCCTCAAAATACTCTCCTCCACTTCGAATGCACTTATCCCAACACTCCTGCCACTTTAAGAAGTAGTTCTGGAAGTTTTCTTTCGAGAGTATCTTTAGTTGGGCTGTCATGGCTGTCTTGATGTCCTCAGTGGATTGAAATTGTTTGCATTTCATGGTCATTTTCAATTTAGGGAACAGCCAGAAGTCACACGGTGCCAGATTTGGCGACTATGGTGGATTTGGACGCAGCATGATGTTTTTATTTGACAGAGATTGTCGTACTAGAAGGGATGTGTAACAAGGAGCGTTGTCATGATGAAGAATGAAACCGTTTCAACATTTTCCTCAGTTATTGATGTTGAAGGACAGCCTGATCTTTTCTCGTCTTCAACCGAGTCAGATCCATTACGAAATTGATCAAACCAATTGTAAACAGTCTTAATTGTTGGTGCAGTGTCACCATAAATCGATTTTAACATCTGATGGGTTTCCTGAGATTTTTGCAATATAAAACAAAATTTCATGTTAATGCGTTGCTCGATATTCATTATTAACCACAAACTTGAAAAACACACTTGAACTAAACAGTGGTTCACAAACAACTGACAGTATCAAACAAGTTGAAACTTGTCACAAACTAGGCCCAAGGACGGACATGTCAGAACTTGCATTGAATTGTTTTGGATGGTGCTGTGCATCAACATTCAGTGTACTTTTTGATCACACCGGGACGCCTGGACGGTCCACGAGAGGGACGATACCTTCCTTGAGCCACAAGAGGGCAGCAGCCCTGGTCTACTTGGGGGCCACTAGAACAGAGCTGGGAAGCTCATCCCTATGGGAGGAACGTGGCCACCGCCATGGGGCGCCAGGACGGTTATGGAACCTTGCCGGAAGAAATCCCAGGGGCACCAGAAGTGCTTCCAGGTGCTCATCTGACACTTCCGCCAAGTGTGGTCGGACAGAGCACCTGGAGCCCATCCGGGTAATTATAAAAGGGGCTGCTTCCCTCCAGTAGAGGAGCCGGAGTTGGGAGGAAGGAGACGGAGCTTGTGAGGAGGGGAGTGGAAGTCATAGAGAAAGAAAGAGAGAGAGAAGAGAAAGAGACTGTTGGAGAATAAGGCATTGTGGTACTTATATATAAAATAAAGGAGTGTGTTTTGGACATTCTGGTGTCTGTCTGTCTGTGTCCGGGGGCTGTCTTTCCACAATATATATGTTTGATGTTTGCTAAAATCTGAATAGATTGATTTTTATAAAATTTTTCATGTATGTTGCCGAAGGTCCAACTTAAAATATAGTCTATATGGTGTATTGGGGTGAGGAGTTGTAATGGAGGGCACTGGATCAGCACTAACTATTTTACTACTGTACCACTCTAAACTGAAAAAAAAAATTAAAGATTATCTTTGCAAACTTCTGTTAGAATGAGTGGTTTGAAAAAATGAATAATTGAAGTTCGCACAAGGTTCACAAGCAAAGTATCCATCCATCACTTAAATTTGGTTGTTCTAACTTGAGGAACAATCATTGCAGTGCAATCTCCGAGTTTTCTTTTATCTGTCTTATTAATACTCCTTGTCTGTGATTTTGAAGGAGATAAGATTCTCAGCAAACCCCACCAAGACTTGAGAAGGATGTGCAGATGATGCGCAGACAGTGACTGGCCTGGAAATCAAGCAGAGTGTCTGCAGCTTTGAAGGATCAGTGTTAATAACAGGGCTGCTCTGCCACCCTAAGCAAACATATAATTAGTCAACAATGGTGCCCATATTCACTTAGAAAGTGAAAAAAGATCAAGATATACAGACAAAGCAAATCTTTCTTTTACAGCCTAAAACATCACCAGTAACACAAAGGGAGATCTCTGTTTTGTTGGTTCTTAGCACTGGGTCATCAGTAGCTGTTGGAGTCAGTGATATTGATAATGGCTGCATGAACAAATAGATAACATCTGATGGTTTTAAACAACATCTGACCTGTTCAGTTACTCGAACAACAAGAAAAATCTGCATGAGATATTGGGACAGCTTAGCTATTAGCTAAACAAACTGGCTTGATGGACTGAATGGCCTCCTCTTGTTTGTCAGACTTCTTATGTCCTTATGTATAAGGCTTATAATTTAAAATAAACAAGCCACTTGGTAAAGACTTCCACATTTGGAGTTTACTTTTGATTTTGGTGAATACATCTAGCCTTTAATATTTACTTCATTATGAAAGGAAATGGATCTCCTCTCACCCTCTGTAGCCGGAGCTGAAAAAAACCAAAAGAAAAATGCAACTCTGAGACCTGTGACCCTGACTGCTTTTTAATACATTTATAAGATTCAGCATGTATGCAAACATTTCAGCAATATACTTAATTCCAATATATAAATAACACTTTTAAGCTAAAGCCAAGCAGGTAAACCTTTCCCAGCAGCTGTAATACTTTAAGTATTGTAATAGAAGGCTTTTGAAGAAGCTGGAATGTAACAGGTGCGAAATGGGCAACCAAATGTATACTGCCAAAGAACGCACTTAATTGCTTGGATTGGCCTAATTCATACTGATCAATAGAAAGTGTGAATGGCCACTGTTAATGTGTTGTAAATGTACAGAGTTTGTTTGGTGTTTTTCCATCTGTTTAATGGTACTTTGCAAGTGTTTTTTTGGGAATTGTTCGGGTGCTTTTCCAAGTGTTTTCTGCTGTTTTTCCAGCTTTTCCAAAGAAGCATTTTGCATGGACATCATCTCCTGTCATTATTTTAATGGATTGTGAGGTGTTCCGGTGTTGTGAGATGATTGTTGCGTCTTCAGAGAATCTTCAATAACTTTTAGAGCTAGTGATGAGCAGAACCCACAGAGTTTGCTTTGCTGTAAGTTTGGCAAAATCACAATGTGTTCAGAAACTCGGCTAAATGCAGTGAGGTCAGCAAGGAAGGAGGAACTGAACCAGTGTTGAGTGACTTATATACGTATATTGTGTGGCAGAACGGCCAATCCACTACTGAAGTCAGTTCTGTTTTCTGCCCATCTGAACCCGCTCTTTCCTGCTGACAGCCCGTATAATTTGTTAATCAGAAATTTCAAATCAGATCTGTATTGGACTTGTGTCTTAAAAGTCTTCCCACATTTTTTTGTAAAAAGATTTATCCTTTTCTTTTGTTTCACATTATACGGGGTCACAGTCATGTCCCAAACCTTTTCCTGTGTTCAGTCTCCCCTCTTACAAGGTATACCAGATTAATGTCTAATACACAGTGATGGTGTAAGTGTTTGACGTTGGATGAATCTCTTAGACAATTCTGTGTCCAAACAATAAGCTACAGTAGAATGAAAATCTGTCGATGTATTTTCCCCATAATTCCTTTCCAATCCTGAGCTGTTGGGTCTGGGCTGGAGCTACTGGACATTTGAGCACTGATGAGTACACTCAAATACTTGTATTTACACCCTTATTCTGGTTCATCGTGCTGTCAGTAGACAAGTTGTTCATTGCAAGTGAATGTGGTCGTACATCCATCAACATGCACCAGTGTTGTGGTGTGAAATTTTGTATACAAGTTGATAAATATTTTGTATGTCTTTATTTGTAACTTAGACAAAGCAATGTAATATTAGTGTTATATCATTGAGAAGAAGAGTGGTGGTTTGATATTTGGCTAATCACCCCCTTTCCCTTTTTAAGGACTGAGTCTTTGTAATTTTATGACAGGGTCAGGGGAAGGGCCCAAAACTAGTCTGGCAAGTGATTGATCATCTGTAGGACTCTCTCAATCAGCCCCCACAGGAAAGCAAGTCTACCAAGCTGGCCAGCATCAACTCAACAAATTGTTTTGGGGGCAGGTGTGAATGGTATTGTGTGCCCCCATTGGTCTGAAGTATGGCTGTTTGGGGTTGGTTTGAATCAGAGGCCATTCTGTAGCACGACACCCTATTGGTATAAGGATTTGGACAAAGAATGTATAAATTTGATTGCTTTACCCCTCCATATCTCTTTCACACCATTATAATGCAGGAGCATCTAACACACAACATGGACTGAAAAGACCACCACACTGAGAAGCACAACTCGGCAGCGATATTGAAACAGGCATGCGGACTGTTCTGAAGAAAGCTGACTAAAAACTAGAGACATTTTAAGTAATTAACATATCTGTGTGCTGCCTGAAACTACACATCAGCAGTTTTCAGGTTGTATGGTTGCCAATATTCAAATATACTTTGCTTATTGTTATTATTTTATGAATATTACCAATAATACATTATTTAAAGTTGTAACTTAACTCCTGCTTGTCTTTTACTCTATATAATTGCCTGAAGTTATCGATGTAGAAGGGAAGGTGGGGAGAAGTTATAAAGTACAATACCGTTTAAACAGTGGCGAGTCTATGGGATTTGAGGCGTTCTGAAAAAATGCTACATTATCTTTACTAATAAACGGCAAAGCCCTCACTCACTCACTCACTCACTGACTGACTGACTCATCACTAATTCTCCAACTTCCCGTGTAGGTAGAAGGCTGAAATTTGGCAGGCTTATTCCTTACAGCTTCCTTACAAAAGTTGGGGAGGTTTCATTTCGAAATTCTACGCGTAATGGTCATAACTGGAGGCTGTTTTTCTCCATTTACTGTAATGGAGTTCAGATGGAGGGGCGGAGTTCGTATGACATCATCACGCCTCTCACGTAATCACGCATTACGTAGAAAGCCAGGAAGAGCTACAAAACGCGCTTTAGAAAACATGCATTATATAATTAAGAAGGCAGCGAAACAATTAGAAGCGAGCGAGTGACATATAAAACCACATTCAGCAGCTCACGTGAACTGACGCAGTGCGCAGACAAAAAGTAACAGTTCCAAACAGTGCTGAACAAAAACTGAATTACACTGCTACGCTCAAATAGATAAACCACACGCCGTGGCGCGATACTAAAGCATTCGACTGTAGCGCCCACGTCCGAGGTTCGATTCCCGAGAGGGGATGCACTAAGTATGTACGCGCGCTTCTCGATTTATTTTAACCTCGCATCCCCTTAGTTTGAGACGTATGAAAACGCATGCGGTTAACGCAGAAAGACAGATCACCTATTCACCTATTGAAGCTTCATGAATAATGAATACTTTATTCGCGATCAATGATTGTTTTGGTAAAGCCATACTCAGTGTATTCATTAGATGAACGGTAAAAAAGTAAGAGCGAGGGGACGGTAACTTACTGAAGCACACAAGCAAAACCACAATAGCACGCGGGCTCGATGTACTGACTTGCGCGATCACATTCCAAAAAATATTTCTTTTCAAGTTCTATTTAGTCCATATGAGTCAAACTCAAGGCCCACGGGCCACATCCGGCCCGGCGTGTAATTATATCCGGCCCGCGAGATCATTTTATATACTGTATTATTGTTATTAATGGCCCGGGTATATGAAGCGCTGGTAACACAATAAACTACAGATCCCATAATGCAGCGCTTCAGCTGCCTTGCCGAACACTTAACACGTTAATCAAGTCTAGCTTATGATACTGTAAATTATTGCGAAGCTAGCCCACACGATGCCGAAGAGAAAAGTTGATTCTGAAAATAGAGCCTTTAAAAACCGATGGGAGGCCGAGTATATGTTTACTGACATTACTGGTAAACCCGTGTGTCTCATTTGTGGAACGTGTGTACAAAAACTGGGGTCTCCTTCCCAGCAAAAGTCGAGCAGCCGGCGCGCTTCTGCCTTAAATCAAAGTGAGCACTTTTAATTTTTTTCATCCTCCCCCTGAGCTATAGCCCAGAAAATTGCAAACACGGGACCCCTTTTCTACACCACGGCAAAATAATATTTAGGCGATTCACACTTTCTTTTGCACGTATACGATTATAAAGTCCTCAGCTCGGATTATTAAGACACGCACACGAGTGAAGGACTGACAGTGCCATCACAGCCGATTAATGGCAGAGACGTCTCACCAGTCTACACAAGACCCACCGCGACTGTCCCCAAAAGGCGATCATAACGTCACCGAACACATCTCTCTATACTATATAAAAGAAAAATGCAACTTTCCTTTCTTTACACCTTTGTTCATTTTATCCCAAACCAAAGCCTTTCTCTCTTAACACTGCAGAGGACACAAAACAATTTTTCTTTAATTACTGGTAATACCGGTGAGTCACATTACCAGAGGCAGAAATTTGAACGTTCAAATAGAAAATTTAATTTCTATACCACAGCCGTCGTGTAGCGCCTTTCAAAAGGGATCAACTACCGAGAGATGATCCATACACATTTTAGCTGCTGTTAGTACAACTTACCTCTTCTGTTATACCTTCTTTTAAATGTAGTTTACCCGCAACCACTCGAGTAGTGCTCAATGTACCTGTACTTCTTAAAACGTTAATGTTTTACTGTTTAATAACTAATAGACTATATTTTATTATTTTTCCCTTGCACTCAGTGACCAAAGCTATACACACACATATAGACACATACATATATATACACATATATATACCTGTGTGTATGTTTGTATGTATGTGTATATATATATATACACACACACCTATCTACATTTTATATATATATATATATATATACACACACACACACACATATATATAATTTGTGTGTGTGTATGTATGTGTGTGTGTGTATGTATGATGTAGATAGAGATATATATATATATATATGTGTGTATATGTAGATATCTAATGTATATACATATGTATATATTTATATAGATATGAAGATATATATATATATATATATATATATATAGACTCAAAACCATTATGACGGCAGCAATCCAAGCTGTGAGAAAACAGTAAAAAGGAGGCATGTCAGATGTCGTGGTACATTTTCTGATGCAGCTAGACGAAAACAACTTTGTGACGCTGCCGCCAAATACACAAAACAATTACTTTCACAATCATGTTACATTATTTTTCAAATGTTTCCTTTTCTTTTTCATAACTTCTTTAACACACGACATCGCTGCGAAGTGCAGTTATTTTGCTATATATATATATATATCACAGCGACACTCATAACAGTGACAAAACAATTACATTGACAATCATGTTACGTTATTTTCAAAATGTTTCCTTTTGTTTCTCTTTCCTTCTTTAACACACTACTTCTCTGCTGCCAAGCACAGTTATTTTGCTATATATATATAGATATAGATATAGATATGTGTATATATGTATATATATTTATATGTATATGTATATATATGTATATATATATATGATGTGTATATATATGTTTATATATGTGTGTGTGTGTGAGTGTATATATATATGCCAGCAACACTCATGACAATGACAAAACAATTATATTGTCAATCATGTTACGTTATTATTAAAATGTTTCCTTTTCTTTTTACTTCTCCGCTGCACAAAACAATTACATTAACAATCATGTTACGTTATTTTTAAAATATTTCCTTTTCTTTTTCATAACTTCTTTAACACACTACTTCTCCGCTGCGAAGCGCGGGTATTCTGCTAGTAAAGAATATAAAAGGGGAAAGTAGAGTAATATAGAACTCTGCCAAGACAAAACAATGCACCAAAAAAATAAGAGTTTGAGAAGAGTTTATGTTTATTCTGAAACATAAGGTGTTAAAGGAGCTTAGCGTTTCTGTATTCATTATGGAGACAATGCTTACACTCACTGAAGTTTATCTGAGTAGACAGTGTAAGGTTTCTAAACTCATTTGGCCGCGTCTGTGGAAGACAGTTTATCAGTTGCCAGGGCAACCGCGGGCTCCCAATGCTGCAGCAGCTCACAGCTAAAGCAGATCCGAGTTGATCGCTGTCGTGCTATAAGTGCCTGTCGTCGATGGGTGATGAAAGGAACATTATAAATCAGGGAACAGTACTACTCGGCCACGACCCTGCCAGAATGCTGTGTCTGTGTATAGGAGAGTGGCAGATCCTGCTATAATAAATACCCTGCTGTTCCTGTTTCAAGCTGACTAAAGTTGGTTTTGCTAAAGTACTGAGACTCAGCCTCGTGTTTTGGGATGCAAGACAATGACTCACATGTCACAATAGTGATATTTAAAAATGGTCACATCAGTGGGATGAATGCATGATCGGGACAGCCATCAACATCAACCCCCGATAAAAATCAGAATGATGTTGGATTTGCCATTCTCAATTAGAGAAGAGCAACTATTAGGGAAATCTCATTACACCTTCAAGATATCATTCATCTGCAGGTGAGATGAAAAAGTGATACATAACAGATTTCTGAATCAATGAATAGACACTTTTTTCTCATTGCCTTTAGAAGCTCAAAGAACAGATGTGTATGTGAATTGAAAAGCAAATGGACTATACCTAGAATAATGAGCATTCTCTGACATCCACATGCCCTTTGTAGACACTTTCAGTGGTGAGGTGGGGTCAGCATAGGCACTCTGACCAGTTTTTGGGCTAATGTGCCCCAATCTGTGGTGTGATGTGTTCTGGAATCTTTCTGTCATGGACAGCAATACGATTTTAGCAATTTGTGAGCTCAGACCAGACGGATGCCCATAACCCTGTCACCGGTTCACGAGCTGTCATTCCTTGGACTGCTTTTGGTAGTTACTAACCACTGCATAATGGGAACACCCCATAATACCTATCATTTTGGAGATCCTCTGACGCAATCGTCTAGTCATCACAATGTGGCCCTTGTCAATGTCGCTCAGATCTTTGTTCTTGCTCATTTTCCCATTTCCAGCACATCATCTTCAAGAAATGTCTCTTCACTTAATAATAATAATCATTCTTCACATTTATATAGCACATTTCTCAATACTCAAAGTGCTTTACATAGTGAGTGTGGAGCCACTTCAACCACCACTGATGTGCAGCATCCACCTAGAGGATGTGATGGCAGCCATTTTACGCCAGTCCACTCACCACGCATTAGCTGTGAAGTGGTGAAAGAGTCAGAGACAGTTAGCCACTTAGAGATGGGGGTCATTAGGGGGCCAGAATGGATAGGCCGTGATGGACAATATACCCAGGATACACCCTTGTCTTTATGAAAGACACCCATGGATCTTTTAAGACCACAGAGAGTCAGCCCTCAATTTTACATCTCATCCAGTGCCATTTATACAGCATAGTGTCCCCATCACTGCACTGAGGCATTGAGATCCATATTCAGACCACAGAGTAAGTGCCCCCTGCTGGACTCACCAACACCTCTTCCAGAAGCCACCCAAGCTTTTCTTAGATGGTCTCCCGTCCAAGTACTGGCCAGGCCTAAAAATGTTTAACTTCAGGTGGATGACTTCTTCTGAAGTGCATGTGGTATAGCTGCCTAATATAGCCCATCCCATGACAGGTGCCATTGTAACAAGATAATCAATGTTCTCTACACCTGTCAGTGGTTTTAATGTTGTGACTAATCAGTGTATATATGTTGTCATGCAAGGTGCATCAGAGGGTCACCTTTAGGGCTCATCAGAGGCATGTAATACCATACCAGAATGACAGGGAGTGCTGTTGCTAACATTTTTCCTTGTTTCTACTTAAACAACTCTGAGAAGACACCCAGTGAAGGTAACTTATTCCACCTCTTCTGTGCCAGGTCCTATAAAGCTGGGCAGCACTGTGAGTCAGACTGGAAGACGGAGCTCCACAGAGACAGACCTGCTCAACCAAGAGGCATTACCAAATTAAGAGAAGGATATGACCTGTATTTCTGTTACTTGCTGCCATCGGTTTTGATTTATCTTATTTGACGAATGAAACGGGATGACCCAGTTGGTGTCCCAACATTTCTTTTGGACCTGATTCTTATTATTGTTTGAAAACTAGTATATATATATATATATATATATATATATATATATATATATATCATTCTATATAAAAGCGGTCGGGATTGTCCTTCTGTCCCGTGAGTGCTATGCAGGCGCGGAGTTTCACACACGCCCCATCCATTTTGCAATGCACGATGGGATTTGTAGTTTCATTGTTCCAGGTAAAAGATGATTTTCTACTCCAGACTGTGCGATATCTTCTTCTTTCTTACTATATAAAAGCGGTCGGGATTGTCCTTCCGTCCCGTGAGTGGAAAGCATAGCGGTATTCCGCTTATCACAGACTTACTACTTGCAGCTTGCGGTACAAAGCGACGCGATGTGAGCAGAGTTCTGGTGCTCCCATTGTTCCCTTGCTTTTGTGCGCGATGCGCTGGAAAAATAGACAAAATTATGTCTCTGGAAATAATTAATGTTGATGGAGTACAAATGCCTCACTGCATAGTAAATATCAGGGAGGTTCAAAAGGGCGACCTCAATATAGAAAAAAAGTTTAAATTTCATGACAAAAATAACAGAAACTACGAGTATTAAAGTAATACCGCTCAAATGCAATATAACCAAATAAATGAGTTTATATAAAATATCAAATTGGTCTACATATTGAATTGCCTTAAGAAGTGGTCAACTTAAAAGTCGGTCGCCTTAAAAGGCGGGTCAGCCTAGTATATACTAAAAGCCCACCCCACCCCCCGTGGTTCTACCTGTGTAATACTGACAGGACAACGAAGTAGGCCCTGCCCAGCTCCCTACTCCTGACATCACGCTTCCTCCTCCCCTCGGCCTGCAGCCTGTCTCGGATTAGCATGAATATATCGCTCCTGCAAGCAAACTATGATTCTTAGTCCGATGAGAGAAGTCGCAATATCAACCAGAATTTTCAAGCAAATTATAGAAATAAAAAGATCTAAATCGGTTAAGTAGTTCTCTCATTCGCTAGCTAAGCAGATGTAAGATACGCCCGAATGCTGGCGCATGAGTGAGGAGGGCCCTGCCTCCCTTCCCTTGGCCCACTGTATCTCTCTCAGATTCCCGCAAATAAATCGGTACCGCAAGCAAACTGTTACTTAGTGTGATGTGGGAAATCGCAAAATCAACCGGAATGTTGAAGCAAATTATAGAAAAAAAAACGATGTAAATCCATTAAGTAGTTTTCTCATGAAAAATGGAGACATACAGACAGACAGACAGACAAATTATTATATATTGATTTAAAGATTTGCATATATTGTCACACATGTGCGCATGGGAAGCAGCTGAAGGGCTCAAATGAAGATAATTCCAAGCCGGACCAGGGGGTGGCAGAGTGCACTGATCCTTTCTCTTTTTCCACTACAGACCAAACACAGGATATTCCGCCTGGGCCCAGTGATGACTCTTCTGGTCCCAGGCCCAATGTCATCACTTCCAGTTACTAGCCAGATGACGTCATTTCCCCTTCCCGGCTTTTAAACTGCCATGTTTTGTCTGTCACCTCAGTCCTGTGTTGGACTAATGCCTGTAAAGACAATTGCTGAAACCTTTCTTACAGCCAATTCTCAAGAATATGTACATCATTTCACTATATATATATATATATATAGTGGCTGGGGCTGCTACCCACCCGGGACGCCTAGGAGGACCGGAGGAGGGCTTGCGCCTCTTCCAGACCACGAGGGGGTGACCGCCCTGGTGGCTTTGGGGACCATGGATACAGAGCTTTGAAGCTCAACCCTGTAGTGGCATGTGGTCACCACCAGGGGGCACCCCAATGACTGAGGAGCCCTGTCCCTCAGCACTTCCACCACACCCGGAAGTGTTGGGGGGGAAGAAGACCAGGGACACCCAGAGTGCTTCAGGGTGCGCAGCCAGTACTTCACCTACACTGGGGAGTGTCGGCGGAGACTTGTCAGGAAACACCTGGAGCTCGTCCGGGTGTGGATAAAAGGGTCCCGCCTCCCTCCATTCATTGGCTGGAGTTGGGAGAGAAGGAGATGAGGTCTTGGAGAAGGCAAGGAGGTGGCCTGAAGAGAGGGAGGCATTTGATTATTGGCCTGGACTTTTGGGGACTTTGGGGGTTGTGGTGCACTTATAATTGTAAATAATGTATAATAAACATGTGGGTTGAGCTGAACGCGTCCGCCTGTCTGTGTCCGGGTCATATTCCACTATATATATATATATACATATATATAGTGGAAGATGGCCCAGACACAGTCAGGTAGACATATGTAAATCACCCAACACACGTTTATTTACATGACTAATATTTACAACAGTGCACACACAACCAAAACTCCCCCAAAGTCCAGGCCTCACAATGCCTCTCACTTCTCTTCAAGCCACCTCAACTCCTCTCCTCCAAGACCTTGTCAACTCCGCACCTGACTCCAGCCATCGAATGGAGGGAGGCGGCCCCTTTTATCCCCACCCGGACGTGCTCCAGGTGCCTCCCGATTAGCTTCCGCCGGCACTCCCCAGTGTGGCGGAAGTACCGGCTGCACACCCGGAAGCACTCCGGGTCTCCCTGGTCTTCTTCCCCCCAGCACTTCTGGGTGTGGTGAAAGTGCTGAGGGCCAAGGCTCCTCAGTCATTGGGGCACCCCCTGGCGGTGACCATGGGCCCCTATAGGGTTGAGCTTCTAAGCTCCATTCCCTTGGTCCCCAAAGCCCTCCTCTGGTCCGCCTGGGCGTCCTGGCTAGGTAGCACCCCCAGCCACTCACCACTATATATATATATATATATATATATATATATATATATATATATATATATATATATGTAGAGAGGCCTGGTGTATGGATTCAGTTATGCAAATGTACTCTTTAATTAAGGCCGTAACGTTTTCTTCTGTGTTTTAGTGCGGGTATGCTGTGATTATTCACAAATCAGGCAGAGGAGGACTTTGTGTGTATGACTGAATGAACCCAGTGATGGACTGCGCACACATTCAGAATTTTCTTCAGTACTGTAAGAAAACACAGTGGCTCCCAGTGACCTCATATTTCAAATGCATGGATGGATGGTGCAAAAAGGATTATTGCAGTGTAAGATATCACACATCACTCAGCATATATATGAAACAGCAACAGTTAATGGATGATGTTAATTTTCTGAGTGGTCAGCTGCAGAACCCTGAGCAAAACAAAGTGTTGCGTTGGTGAATCTGCATCTGATTCATTATAGTAAATGAGGCTCTTGGCACCAGAGTGAGGTTTAATGAGAGGAAAATAGATAATGAAATCTTGTAGTCCATGATACCTTGCATTAATAAGCACGGGGAACTGTCCTTTGTGCTTCACACTAGTAATCTGCAAAGAAATGAATAATGGGATTTTGTCTGATTGAGAATTACAAGTCACCTGTAGGATTCTTTGAATTTTTTAACTCCGTAATGTGGATTTGGGTTAAAAATATTTTAACCTCAAATGGTTCTGGGTCTCAGGGTTATGATGAATGCTGTATAATCGTACATATACAGGTGAATGGACTAAACTTGACAGACACTGTCTTTCCACTGATGATGAGGTAACAACTAGTCCATGGAAAGAGTAATGTTTACCTTAGGCAGCTGGAAAAATGTAGTCAAAAAAAGAAAAGAACTTTTTCTCTCCAGAGCCCTCCTGAGCTCAGCTATAATATAAACTGATTCCTCGTCTTTCCAGGTAAGACATTTTTAAGGACAGCAGATCAATGAAGTGCCGCTTTGAAATAAAGAAATGTCTTCTTTCTGGAGACAAGAACAGAGCATTTGCATTATTTAGATTTATTTATTTAGCAGACTTTTTATGCGGAACAGCATAGTAAAGAGGTCAACATAATCAAATAAACGTCAGTCTGGGTGATTGTTTGGGAACAAGTATGAAACGATGAGGTTACAAAATTGATCGTCACAAGTGAAGAGCTCAGAACAAAATGCCAGAGAGTTACAATTCCTAGGTTACAAAACCCGAATCAGTTAGACAGAAATTCACCCAAACAAGAGTCTTCTAATGCTTCTTGAACACATTAAGAGTCAGAGGTGGAGGTGGGCAGCTCATTCACCAGCTAGCAACTACACATGAAAACATTCTGGATTGAGATTTGATGTTACGCAGAGGTGGCATCACCAGATGCTGTTAAGCAGCACACCTGAGTAGTCATGAAGGAGCAGAGGAGCTCACAGGTGTCTCCTCTATTCATAGGTGCTGACCTTATTCTGTGGAATGCATCAAGGATTTGAACTTAATATGTGCCACTACAGGAAGTCACCGTAGTGATCTAAAAAGAGGAGTGGCATGTGCCTGTCTCTGCTAGTTGAGAGCCTGCATTTTCATTCATCTCGGTGACACATGTTAGTACTCCTGCCAGCAGAGAGTTGCAGTAGTCCAGCTAAGACAAGACAAAAGCCCAGACCAGGGGCCTCAAGCACAATGCTTTGTGAAGAATTCATACTAAAACATGGTGTACAGACAAAATTAGAAATATGCATACACACAAAAAAATTCAGATGCATAAAATTGTGTATTGTACCCACTTCCTGTTTTCAATTTTTTGCTCAGTACGGGTATAGCTGCAAAGGCCCTTTAGAAGCATTCTTGGAGTAGATTGTCCTTTTTATTTCCACTGTTTTGCATTCTAGCATTTAACAGCATTATAAAACGCAAGCAGAAATCAACATATAAAAATGATTATTTTTTTAACAGCTTATGAATCCTAAATACATAGATGTAGCTCTGTTACAAACTAGCGACAAATTTGTGATCTGTAGCAACACAACACTGAACACAACAAAGGAACAAGGTGAACGCAGAAAAATGACAAATAAATCGTGCATTTTAATATTAACAACAATCCCAAAAGAGCACAAGCCTATGATGACCATAGCAGGATAACAGCCAACAATATCCAAAATGGTTAGCAAAAAATGTATAGAGAGGAACCATAAAACCTCTGGCTCAAATGACAAAAACAAATTTTCTTCATATATTAAAGGTTAATTCATAAATGATTTAAAAAACATATAACAAGGATAAAGCAAAAAATGTGTTTAAATTGTATACCCAAGCAAGGCAACTCAGAGCACACTTAAACTATATCCAATACCTAATATCAAAGTTCTTATAATAAAAGCGATAAATCAAGTCTAAACTCACATTTTTATGAAGTCTTCACATGTGAGGAAACGGATGACCTGCCAGCAGTAAAAGAGACTACTAAGGAGGTACTGAATGATTTGGAAATTGTAGGGAGCGAAGTGCTGCGTAGATTAAATAGGCTGAAATCAAACAAATCTCCAGGACCAGATACTATTTAGTTTCAAGTTCTTAAGGAGGCTAGCGTGTACATATATAAACCCTTGACACATATTTTTAGGAAGTCACTTTGGAGATTCCAAAGGACTGGAAAATGGCAAATATCATCCCATTATATGAAAAGGGTGACAGGGCAGATCCAAGTACTGTAACTATACAGTAGGCCAGTAAGCTTAACGTGCATCACAGGAAAATTAATGGAAGGAGTTATTAAGGAAAAGATTGAGCAACACATGGCAAGGATAGGAGTTATTCTGAACAGTCAGCATGGGTACAGAAGACGGAGGTTGTGTTTTACTAACATGGTGCAATTCTATGAGGAAGCAACAAAATGATACGATCAAAGTGAAGCAGATGATATTATTTATCTTGACTTTCAGAAAGTATTTGAGAAGGTGCCACATGAGAGGTTGGGCATCCAACTAAAAGAAGTGGGAGTTTAGGGTGATGTTTTTAGATGGGTGCAGAATTGGCTCAGACACAGGAAGCAGAGGGTGATGGAACTTCTTCAGAATTGGCCGATGTTAACAGTGGTGCTCCACAGGGGTCAGTGCTAGGGCCGCAGCTATTTTTAATACATATAAATGATTTAGGTAGGAATATAAGTAACAAGCTGGTTAAGTTTGCAGATGATACCAAGATAGGTGGACTGGCAGATAATCTTGAATCCTTTGAATCACGACAGAGGGACCTGGACAGCAGACAGGCTTGGGCAGATTTGTGGCAGATGGAACATAATGTCAGTAAATGTAAAGAATTACATGTAGGAAGTAAAAATGTTAGGTTTGAATACATAATGGGAGATCTGCTAACTGAAACTACTGCTTATGAGAAGAATTTAGGAGTCATAGTGCACTCTGTGCTATCGACTTCCAGACAGTGTTCAGAAGCCATTACGAAGACCAGCAGAATGTCAGGTTATATAGCGCCTTGACATGTGTAGTACAAGTCTAAGGAGGTTCTGCTCAAGCTTTATAACACACTGGTGAAGCCACGTCTGGAGTCCTCTGTGCAGTTTTGGTCTCCAGACTACAGAAAGGACATAACAGCGCTAGAAAAAGGTCCAGAGAAGAGCGACTAGGCTGATTCCAGGGCTACCGGGGATGAGTTATGAGGAAAGATTAAAAGAGGTGAGCCTTTACAGTTTAAGCAAAAGGACATTAAGAGGAGACATGACTGAAGTGTTTAAAATTATGAAGGGAATTAGTACAGTGGATCGAGACTGTGACTTTAAAATGAGCTCATCAAGAACATGGGGGCACAGTTGGAAACTTTTTAAGGGTAAATCTCACAGAAACATTAGGACATTTTTCTTTGCACAGAGAACCACAGGCACGTGAAATAAGTGACCAGGTAGTGTGGTAGACAGTAGGACCTTAGGGACCTTCAAAACTCCACTTGATGTTGTCTGGGAAGGATTACGTAGATAGAATTAGCAGGCTTTGTTGGGCTGAATGGCCTGTTCTGGTCTGCAATTGTTCTAATGTTGTAAATTTTCTAAAAACTCCAGGAAATGAGCAATGCACTTACAAAAGTTTAACAATGACACCACATAATAGAAGATGAAAGTAAAGTGAACGTCAATGTCAAAAAAGCCATCCTAAACCCAATGTGATTCAGTTTTGTATAACGATTAAAGGTGAAAACATCGAAGGGGGTGAAAACCTTTTATAGGCGCTGCACGTCTGTAAAGCTGATTAAAACGGACATTGCAGTGATAAGCTGATTATTACTGAGTATTACATTTATATTACATCAGGACAGTGCATAATGTCTTCATAATCTTCTAAAAATATTAATTTTCTTTAGCTTGACCCTGAAGTTTTTTAATTATTGTGCAGTTTGTACATATTTTTAACATAATCTCATGCAGAGGGTGCTGAAAATGAATGGATGGATTACTGCAGATCACATGTAATATGTTAATAAAAAATAATAATGTCAACAGTCAAGAAACAGTGCCATATGTATAAAAAGCAGGCAGTAATATCCTCAATTTGCAAAACACATGGAAAAGTGAAGCCAATTAATTTTGCCTGTAAAAATGCAATGTATTTTTGTCATCTGATCCTTTTATTCTCTTGTACAGTCAATGTCTAAAATCATCTTAATTAAATGTAAAATTAAACTGATGAAATAATGAAAGGGCTACGTACTGCAGGCAGCTGTTTCAATATTATTACAGATTACCCTTTTCTTATTAAATAGCATTTTTGCCAACGGATGTTCTTGATATTTTTTTTCATGATTTACATTTTCCCCGCATAAAAGACGGAGCTTTTGCTTTGATTACAGTTGTCTAAAGGGGCTTTAGAAAATTGTTTGACTATCGCGTCACATGAAAAGATGTGTGGTTAGTTAAAGTGGTTTTCAAAAGACATAAACAACTAATCTGGGAGTATAATGCCGAGTTTTCTCATTTTAATCAACATTCATCATCCTTGTGATGGTATTATTCAGTTATTTTAAAAGGATGCCATTTACAATTTCCTGAGTGCCTTTTCCAGAGTTTCTGTAGTTAAATATCTTTGCAATGTTACAGCACAGTGTTTACTAAAGCCTTCGAGGAGTGATTAGCACTTTGACCGGGTTATTTTTTGCTCATCGCCGTACACAAGTCAGAGAAGGCGGATTGTTTGGATACATGCAGACTGTCGAGTATTTGTTAGGTGAACTTCAGCCCCTGATTTTATAGCATACTGTGCATTCTTACTTGAGCCCTCTTTTGTTGATATATTATTAAGTAACTGATCCACGGTTGAGTATATATTAGATTTATCTGAGAATATTATTTTTCATTCAAAGACCCTTTAATACCTAAAATCCAAGTACTATTGCTGTGAATAAACAGTGCATGCTGGACCCGTTCAGCTTTACATGTCCATCTGTCTCTTAACTTCTGCACTCATGTATGGCAGTAACCATCGACAAACTCGGTGCCAGCCCATCATATGTAAAGAAAGAGATCTTCTTCTTCTTTTGACTGCTCCCGTTAGGGGTTGCCACAGTGGATCATCTTCTTCCATATCTTCCTGTCCTCATCATCTTGTTCTGTCTCACCCATCACCTGCATGTCTTCTCTCACCACATCCATAAACCTTCTCTTAGGCCTTCCACTTTTCCTCTTCCCTGGCAGCTCTATCCTTAACATTCTTCTCCCAATATACTCAACATCTCTTCTCTGCACATGTCCAAACCAACGCAATCTCACCTCTCTGACTTTGTCTCCCAACCGTCCAACTTGAGCTGACCCTCTAATGTCCTCATTTCTAATCCTGTTCATCCTCGTCACACCCAATGCAAATCTTAGAATCTTTAACTCTGCCACCTCCAGCTCTGTCTCCTGCTTTCTGGTCAGTGCCACCGTCTCCAACCCATATAACATAGGTGGTCTCACTACCATCCTGTAGACCTTCCCTTTCACTCTTGCTGATACTCATCTGTTACAAATTACTCCTGACACTCTTCTCCACCCATTCCATCCTGCCTGCACTCTCTTCTTCACCACTCTTCCACAATCCCCATTACTCTGTACTGTTGATCATAAGTATTTAAGCTCATCCACTTTCACCAACTCTACTTCCTGCATCCTCACCATTCCACTGACCTCCATCTCATTCACACACATGTATTCTGTCTTGTTCCTACTGACCTTCATTCCTCTCCTCTCTAGAGCATATCTCCACCTCTCTAGGGTCTCCTCAACTTGCTCCCTACTCTCGCTACAGATCACAATGTCATCAGCAAACATCACAGTCCACAGGGACTCCTGTCTAATCTCATCTGCCAACCTGTCCATCACCATTGCAAATAAGAAAGAGCTCAGAGCTGATCCCTGATGTAATCCCACCTCCGTCACTCCTACCACAGACCTCACCACTGTCACACTTCCCTCGTACATATCCTGTACAACTCTTACATATTTCTCTGCCACTCCCGACTTCCTCATACAATACCACAAAGAAAGAGATAATGGCAAGAAAGTGACGTAAGAATTCAGATTTCAGACTCATAACGGGGCACACCACTCTTATGTACTTTAAGCATCAGCTGGCCCAGTTTCTTACATACAGGAATATCCATGGACTTTCTGAGTCTTTATGGTCAGTGTTTGGAAGAAAAAGCAGCCATACCACATGCACCCCCTCTCATTCTGGAGTGGTATTACATGCCTCAGCTGCGTGAGCACACACCCACGGAGCATGAGACAGACATTTATTTGTTTACTTATTAAAAGAGGCCGCTTTTTCTGAGCCACCGTCCCACCATACCACAGCTCTGTTTTACTGTCATTCCTGGGATTTGTCTGTCTGGAATTGTTTGCTTTGGGATTGCCTTACTGGCAAGTTCTGTTATGCCTTTTTGGAGTGTATTGTTAGGAAGAGCACTTTCTGTGAAATAAATGAATTATTAATAAGATCCTGTGTTGCCCTTTCCTGACTAACAACTGCCCAGTGACCATTTTAAGACTCTGTTTTCTTTTGAGGCTTAATGCCATTTTTGGTGCGTCTAGAGGAGGGCTCTCCAACCTTTTTTCCCCTGAGAGCTACTTTTACAAAACGAAAATGGCCGAGAGCTACTCGTGTTTTGTGATGTTTATTCTCATAGCTTATTTCAACCCAAACAAACTGAATAAGCTTGTTTTGCCTGAACATTTACAAAATGTTGGTGTCCACACCAACATTAGCAAGTTTTTCTTTACACAAAGAACCACAGACACATGGAGTAAGTGAGCACGTAGTGTGATAGACACAGGGCTGGTGCCACCATTAAGGTGAATTAGGTACTCACCTACGGCAAGAGTGCTACCGAACAGTCAGTTGGCATACTAATAAGCTTGGCCTAGGGCACAAAATAACCTGGCACTGGCACAGGGCAGACCGTATCACTCTAGAGATTTTCAAAGCTGGAGCTAATGTTATTTTGGAGGAATTAAGTAGATCAGGCTTTGCTGAGCTGAATGTCCTGTTCTCGTCGAGATTGTTGTAATGTCCTAAAAGCACAATGACTGAAAAGAAGCAGAAAAATATCACTTGAGCAATCAGTGCCCCATCAGCAATACATGACTTCTTATGAAGCAATTGGGCTGGAACAAAAACCTGCAGGGCACTGCACCCCAAGAAGGTCCTACGTTGTTCACCCCGTCCTAAACATTCCTCGATAACCCTGGTCTGCACCAAGATCCCCTGGTGCCAAAAAAATCAGCATATTTTAATGATTTAGGTGTGCTGAATCCATTTCTGAATTTGGAATTTCACTTCCACAAACTGTTTCTGCTAGATATTGGATTCAGTGAAAATAATAATAATAATAATACATTTTATTTTATGTAGTACCTTTCCTATGCTCAAGGTGCAGTTTTGAAAAAAAATTGTGGACTTTAATAAAAAGAAAAATTCACATTTGTTGTAGGGCGGCACAGTGGCACAGTGGGTATCGCTGCTGCCTCACTGTAAGGAGACCTGGGTTCGCTTCCTGGGTCCTCCATGCGTGGAGTTTGCATGTTCTCCCCGTGTCAGCATAGGTTTCCTCTGGGTAATCCGGTTTCCTCCCACAGTCCAAACACAGGCAGGTTAGGTGCATTGGCGATCCTAAATTGTCCATGGTGTGTGTGTGTGCCCTGAGGTGGACTGGCGCCTTGCCCAGGGATTTGTTCCTGCCTTGCACCCTGTGTTGGCTGGGATTGGCTCCAGCAGACCCCCGTGACCATGTAGTTAGGATATAGCAGGTTGGATAATGACTGACTGACTGACATTTGTTGTATGGCATCCATATTTTTCACACTTAGAATATTACTTGAAGTGTAATACTTGTGTCAATGTGATATTTCAGTATTGTTATTTTTAATGCATTTGCAAAACCTCCTAAAATCCTGTTTTCACTTTTTTAGTTCTGGAGTATTGAGTGTTGCTTGATGTGGAAAAAAAACAATTTAAATGGTTTTAGCACAAGGCTGCGATACAGCAAGATGTGAAAAAAACCGAAGGGGGTCTGAGTACTTTGTGAATCCACTCTACATGGACGTCAGAAATGACAAATGACCTGGGATTTTCAGCAAAACTGGAAATTCATTCTAGTGAAGTGAGAAATGTACATTTATGACTCCAACACCAAAACACTTTTCTTAATTGATTGTTTTATTCAGTTTGGTTGTACATGATCTACTTTAGATTATTTAAATTCCGTTCAAAGATTTTATCTGCTTTGGGACAGGACTGCACAAAGCCCTTGGCTCCACAGGCATATCTGTGCCCCGCAATGAACTGGCATCCCTTCCTCTTTTAGTCCCGACTTGTATTGTTTGCATTTTTTGGTCTCGTTTGCAATGCATATCCTCGTCTGTTTTCATTTATCACTACTACTCTGAATGGAAAGCATTCTTATTTAGTCTGGGGCCATTTAACATTACCTCCAATAAAGCTGCAATGAGGACATTACGTAAGTATAAATTCATTTAAGTGATCTCAGCAGTGGGAGACGTTTTCCTTTTTGCAAAATTCTCAAATAAGATGGGCGTTGCTGTCAATGTGTCACGTCACTTTCAATTTATAATGACAACTTGAGGTGAAGAAATCTGTCAGGCCTGGCAGATCAAAATCAAAGTCACGGCAAAGAAAATGAACTAGAGCTCTTTCTGCACAAAAAACAAGTAAAGACTTCTCCTCTGTATTATATCAGATAAATAAATAAAAAAAAAACAACTAAACTGTTTCACAAGAATAGACTGGAGTCATCAAAAGGATTGGGGCAGCCACCCATATATTGTTTCCTGGCTGCAAAATTAGTTTAAATGGCGTACAGGTCTGAGTCCAAGACAGAACTGATTCGCTGGCACAAAGATGGCGGCTTTAATGACGAACAGAGGAAGTGATGTCATCGTTGAGACCGGAAGTGTCATCATCGGGGCCCTGAACTAGAAGTGATGTCACCAGGGCCAGGTGGAATTTCCTGTAACTGGTCTGTGGAGAAGTGAGAGAAAGAGTCAGCACACTTTGCCACCCCCTGGTCTGGCATGGAATTACTCTCATTCAGGCCCTTCAGCTGCGTCCCATGCGCAAGTGTGTGACAGCTGTCACTTCAGGTGAGTTGATGACCTTTTAATTTTGGAATAAGGTGACAAGTCAGGGTTATGTTGCAGTTCAGCAAAGATTTCTCCCAAAGGTAGCTAACAACAAGAAGGCTCACATTTCCCATAGTATATTAGAAAGCAGCCACATTTATTTCTCTTCATTTTCTATTCCCTTTGCTTGGTGTGGGTCACACCAGACCACCTTTTTCTCAGTAACATTTTCCTTCTCCTACTGAGGTATTCCCAGACATTTCCAAGCCAGGTGGTCCTGCATCTGGCCTTGAGTCTTACCTTAGTGAGCTGTGGGAAGTATTTGGGGGCTCCTAATTACAGTGAGTGACAAAATGTAACTGTAAATGTAAGTGACACTCAATTAAAATTTATAATAAATGTATATTTACACTATATATACAAGCTGGTAGCATAGCATCTCACTTAAACAGTAGAAGTGTACCATTTTCTCCTGTTCTTGGCCTAAGGAATATCCTTCTTACAGGTCCAGCAGTCGCATACTAGGACTCCACTTGCCTTGCTATTGCTCTTCCATTTAAGAAATGTCCTGATGAAACCGTTCACCATGATTGTCACTGACCGCCTCGAGATAAGAATCCAAGAAATGAATTTCTAAAGACATATTACATCCCCTGCGGTGGGCTGGCGCCCTGCCCGGGGTTTGTTTCCTGCCTTGCGCCCTGTGTTGGCTGGGATTGGCTCCAAAAGACCCCCGTGACCCTGTAGTTAGGATATAGCGGGTTGGATAATGGATGGATGGATATTACATCCCATGGCTTTGTATGACTTCAAGAGATCATCCACTATTCCTTGGTATTCCTTGGTAGTTACCTGCCTTATGATTCTTCATTGGGAAAGGATGGGCATCGATACATCTGGAGACACTCGTGAAGTCCGATGCTCCTCTTCACCTACTCAGGTCCGCTCGTGATTGACTTCTGGTCTGGGCTCTTTTCATACGTAACTCCCAGCTGGTGGAACGAGTTACCCACCACCAATCGAACTACTGTGTTTAAGAAGCCCTTGGTGAATTTCTGTCTAACTGGTGTTGGCTCTTCAGCTCTTATAACCTCGGAATTGTAACTTGCTCGTATGAGGGGGAGTCAAGCAAAGTTAGAAAATGGAATTTAACAGAAAATGTAACAAACCTTAACAAAACTGATGATGTCATTTCTCAATGTCGTCTCCACCCTTCTCAATGCACTTTCACCACCTGCCTGGATTCCAGTAGAATAAAAGGTTTTGTCTCGTCCTTGCAGCCACTCGTACATCGCGTTCTTCATGTCGTCATCTGTCTTGAATCGACGACCACACAGATGATTTTTTTTGGTGGTCCAAAAAGGTGGAAATCACACGGTGCCAAATCTAGTGAATAAGGAGGAGGTGGCAATACCTCAAACTTCAGTTTCTCCAGACAAGCCTTGGTGTTCTTAGCAGTGTGTATTCATTGTCTTGCAGCAAGAGGACTTCTTGAGACAGCGGCCCCCAACACTCGGATCAAATAGCAGGCTTCACATTGGTCTCCAGCAGGTCACAGTACCTTGCACTAGTGACTGTAGTACCCCTCGGCATGTCATATTCAACAATAACTCGAGTGCACAAGTGGTTACGAGGACAAGACAAAACCTTTTATCCTGCTGGAATCCAGGCAGGTGATGTAAGTGCATTAAGAAGGGTGGAGACTACATTGAGAAATGTCATTATCAGCTTTGTTAAGGTTCGTTCCATTTTCGAATAAATCCCATTTTTTTACTTTAGCTTGACTCCCACTTGTAAAGATTAAATCATGACACCCTGGCTGGGATAGGAATGATTAGCCATCACGACTCGGTTGCTTCTTCCATTACACTGCCCATCCACTACGTACTCCCAGCCAGGTAAGACAGCACTCTCTAGCCCAGTCCATGTCATCACTCACATAATATATGATCTGATACCTTGATTATGAAGAAATAACTTTGACTTGAAGAATTTCGGGCTTATCCTTTAATAAAGGTCATCCATCCATTATCCAACCCGCTATATCCTAACTACAGAGTCACAGTGTCTGCTGGAGCCAATCTCAGCCAACACAGGAAACAAACCCTGGGCAGGGCACCAGCCAACCACAGGGCACACACACACCAGGGATAATTTTGAATCGCCAATGCACCTAACCTGCATGTCTTTGGACTGTGGGAGGAAACCCACACAGACACGGGGAGAACATGAGGACCCGGGAAGCGAATCCAGGTGTCCTTAATGTGAGGCAGCAGCGATACCCACTGTGCCACCGTGCTGCCCTACAACAAATGTGAATTTTTCTTTTTATTAAAGTCCACAATTTTTTTTCAAAACTGCACCTTGAGCATAGGAAAGGTGCTACATAAATAAAATGTATTATTATTATTATTTTTATTATTGTTTTCACTGAATCTAATATCTAGCAGAAACAGTTTGTGGAAGAGAAATTCCAAATTCAGAAATGGATTCAGCACACCTAAACCGTTAAAATATGCTGACTTTTATAGGGAACCAGAGGATCTTGATGCAGACCAGGGTTATCGAGGAATGTTTAGGACGGGGTGAACAACGTAGGTCCTTCTTGGGGTGCAGTGCCCTGCAGGTTTTTGTTCCAGCCCAATTGCTTCATAAGAAGTCATTTATTGCTGATGGGGCACTGATTGCTCAAGTGATATTTTTCTGCTTCTTTTCAGTCATTGTGCTTTTAGGACATTACAACAATCTCAACGAGAACAGGCCATTCAGCTCAGCAAAGTCTGATCTACTTAATTCCTCCAAAATAACATTAGCTCCAGCTTTGAAAATCTCTAAAGTGATACTGTCTGCCCTGTGCCATTGCCAGGTTATTTTGTGCCCTAGGCCAAGCTTATTAGTGTGCGTGTTAGGTAGCACTCTTGCCCTAGGTGAACCAATCACCTAACCTGCATGTCTTTGGACTGTGGGAGGAAACCAGAGCACCCGGAGGAAACCCACACTGACATGGAGAGAACATGCAAACTCCACGCAGGGAGGACCCGGGAAGTGAACCTGGGTCTCCTAACTGGTAGGCGCTGCCCACTGTGCCACCATGCCGCCAAGGTCGGTATCCATCCATCCATCCATTATCCAACCCGCTATATCCTAACTACAGGGTCACGGTGTCTGCTGGAGCCAATCTCAGCCAACACAGGGCACAAGGCAGGAAACAAACCCCAGGCAGGGTGCCAGCCCACCGCAAAAAGGTCAATATACTAAATATAAATTAAAAATAAGGAATAACTCAAAACTTGTGGATGATAGAAAAATTCAGAGTACTTATCTCCTTTCATCGGATTGGCTGGCCCAGCACTGACTCAGCTGTGGAATGGCCAGTAGGGGGAGGCAGCTTGATGGCCGAGGTCTCCAGGACTCTAAACAAATCCAAATCATATTAAGGGATATCATCTACTGTTGAATCCTGCTCTCTACTAGTAAAATTTCTACTGTACTATTATACTGTGTTGAGGATTACTGTTCTGTTCTGTGTATTGTATTGTATTTACCCCATTTTTTTTATACCCGCTGCACGCCCAGCCTACCTGGAAAGGGGTCTCTCTTTGAGCTTCCTTTCCCAACGTTTCTTCCATTTTTTTCCCTACAAGGGTTTTTTAGGAGTTTTTTTCTTGTTTTCTTAGAGAGTCAAGGCTGGGGGGCTGTCAAGAGACAGGGCCTGTTAAACAGCAGCACTCCTTGTGTGATTTTGGGCTATACAAAAATAAATTGTATTGTATTGTACATCAACTTTGGAAACAGTCCTAAGTTATTTTGTGACAAACTTTTTGTTGACTGGTGTAATAAAAATCAGTTCTGGTGGTTTCTCTCGATTTGGAGAAGCAGGGGGATCCTAAGTCCTGCTGAACTCCTCTCCCTATTAGTGAGCATGACAATACACCACAGGAGCTTCATTTTAGCTCCATTGCCCTTTTTTATGTCCCATGCCCTTTTCCTTGAGCTGGGAAATCAATAAAAACCCTAATTTGCTAAATCTTTTCAGAAATAGAAACAGAAAGGACATACAGCTCAGACAAATCTGTGGCGTTATGTTCTGCATTCACTTGTTCTGCATACTGAATATCCAGTTTTTGATTTCGAGGAGTTTTTGCTCTTTAATCTTTGCATCAACAATCTGCTGCTAAATCCTGCACGTCAATGCTCTTATCATCCAAATTGATATGAAGGAGGCCTGCATTAGCTCTGGAGAAGTAATAAGGCTTTAGCATTTGTGCTAGTAATGATCTAAAACGGGGAAAAAAAAACACTTTGAATCAATGTTTTTCACAGTGGCCATTAGACATATATAAATGAAAGACCTGTGTGTGTGTGTGTGTGTGTGTGTGTGTATGGAAGAGTCCGCTCTGCTCACGCTCAACCACAGTCACAGGAGTTGGTGTGAATTCTGCAGAAGATGTAGAAACTTATACCAGTGTGACTTGCACTTGGTGAGATGGCACATGCACACCCTTTTACATTTTTCCACTGTTAGCATGCACCTCACTTCTCATTCAACCCAAGTAGACAAACTCAGCTTTGTGGCACATGCACATTGTATGTTCACACAATGAGCTACCATACACTTGCCGGAGACAGGGTCCAGCCTGTCCTGATCAATTTGGGCCACAGCTGCACTCAACAACAACAACAACATTTATTTATATAGCACATTTTCATACAAATAATGTAGCTCAAAGTGCTTTACTCAGGGGTGTCAAACTCCAGGCCTGGAGGGCTGCAGTGG
Organism: Polypterus bichir lapradei; assembly: GCA_026402145.1. Taxonomy (NCBI): domain Eukaryota; kingdom Metazoa; phylum Chordata; class Cladistia; order Polypteriformes; family Polypteridae; genus Polypterus; species Polypterus bichir. Next base: position 23,430,702 of record JANRMT010062841.1, on the reverse strand, counting down.
CTGCATGTTTTCATTCTAACCCTTTTCCTAATCAGTGACCAGTTTTCACTGCTAATTAACTTTTCCCCGATCACTTTAATAACCCTGTTAGAAGAGTTCAGCCCTCTGAATTGATTCCTTTCTTCATTAAATGACAGCCAAACAAAAATGAGATGTGAAACGAGCCAATAAATGGCCAACTAAATTGGGGCTTCAAACTCCAACCACTTTCACTCCAACCAGTTTCTTAATTAGTAGCCGATTTTTGCTGTTAATTAAACTCATTCTTTAATCCCATGGCTTGTTGCTGCTCTCATTCTGCCACAGCAGATATTTCCAAAACTGTTGTTTTTCTATTTTTTCTAAGAACATTGTCAAAATGTTTTGGTGACCTGAGAGATCAACCTTACTGAGACCATCACCTTTCTTTATTTTCAGATAATATGTGATGGGAACATATGAGCCGGTCATGTGGCATCTTGTTTTGTGTCTCATTATTGTTTGGCTGCTAATTAAAGAAAAAGAAACAACTAAGGGGCCTGAGTCAAGTTAATTATAACAAGTAATTAGCAGAAAGAACTGGTCACTAATTAAGAAGATGGCAAGAATGAAAACCTGCAGCCACTGTGGCCCTCCAGGACTGGAGTTCGACACCTGTGCTTCACATGATGAAGAAAGACAAAAAAGACAAAGTAAGAATTAAAATAAGACAAAACTCATTAACGTAGAATAAAAGTAAGGTCCGATGGCCAGAGAGGACGGAAAAAACAAAAAAAACTCCAGATGGAATAAAATCTGCAGGGGTTCTGAGGCCACGAGACCACCCAGCCCCCTCTAGGCATTCTACCTAATATAAATGATCAGTCCTCATTGTATTCAGGGTTCTCATGGAAGGACTTGATGATGACGGTCACGTGGACTTCTGGCCTTTAATCCACAGTGCTTTGATTAGGTGGTGGTGGTATCACAGGTTGCCACCACAGAAAACCGGAAAAAGAACAGCAGAGAAAGTAGGGGTTTTTGGAGCCACCATGAATAGTAGTGATAATTAATTGAATATACAGAGCATCAGGATTAAATTAAAATGAAGTTATGAGAAAGCCATGTTAAAGTAATGTGTTTTTGGCAGTTTTTTAAAGTGCTCCACTGTATTAGCCTGGTGAATTCCAATCGGTCAGCTATTCCAGATTTTAGGTGCATAACAGCAGAAGGCCGCCTCACAACTTCTTTTAAGTTTAGAAGTTGGAATTCTAAGCAGACACTCATTTGAAGATCTAAGGTTACGATTTGGAATAAAGGGTGCCAGAAACTCCGATATATAAGATGGAGCGAGAATATTTAAGGTTTTGTAAACCATAAGCAGTATTTTAAAGTCAATTCTGAATGACACAGGTAACCAGTGTAGTGACATCAAAACTGGAGAGATGTGCTCGGATTTTCTTTTCCTAGTTAGGATTCTAGCAGCTCCATTCTGCACTCGTTGCAAACGATTAATGTCTCTTTTGGGTGGTCCTGAGAGGAGTGCGTTACAGTAATCTAGGCAACTGAAAACAAAAGCGTCTTTCAATGATATAAGAGGTCTAACTCGACTACACGTCCCTATTGGACAAGATATGACCTGTCCAGTCTGCAGAGGAGGGTCCACATCCTCTGCCCTTGACAATTCATAAGAGTTAGCTGATACTTCTGCACGTTCACCAATATTGCAAAATGGCTAGCAAGTCTTCGGGTTGTTTTTTGTCCTGAAGACCACACGCAGCTAGCTAATATATATATTTCATAGTGCATTCAATTTCTGTTTCTAAAAGGCATATACTTTTCAATAAATTATTAGACAGTCTGACATACCTATGATGTGAAGGTCTTGCAGATTAAAATGTACTTTAGAGCACTATAAATCACGGCTAGCATCTGTTCATTTCAATTTGGTGTACCCTCCCCTTCGACCTGGCTGGGTGCACCCCACTACACTGGCATTCCGTGATCAGTAAACCTGGATGAACGTAGCACTACCAGTCAGGCTATGATTGAGATGCAGCACCCACAGAGCCACATAAGTATAGGAACAAGAAAAAGGAAAGAAATGAAAGAAAGAGAAAAAACAAAAGTGCGGCATTGGGACAGAGAAAGAGGATGAGCCAGTCGGCTAGAGAAGAGAGAATGCAAGCATGGTCAGATGTCCCTCAAAGGAGCAAGGGATTGATTGTACCCACTGATTGTGCTGAGGAGTAGGTGCGATCGAGGGGGCGTCCTCTTCAGGGATCCGAGGGACAACTGCCTGGGCGTGAAGGATGATGAGAGGACAACCGACACCGAGCGGTCTGGCAGATGCCAACAAAGGCAGCCAAGACGGGGGTCAGGATTGAGAGGACAGAGTCTCTCCAGCTGAATGAGCAATGGGTGAGCCGGAAGATGTGGAAGGAGTTGGGCTCAGCTCCTATGACCCAATGACTGTTGCTGGTTTTTAGCCTGGTTTTAAACATTTGGATTTTTCACTGTTTTTATGGATTATTTATGAACTTTGAGAACTGCACTTTGGACACTGTTTTGATTTTTATTGTTAATAAAAGCTCTTTTGCACTTTGCACCATCTCACTGCTTAGCATGTGTTTTGTCCCCATCTGTTAGCTCATTCGGTTACTTTATCCAAAAACAGGAAGAGCCAGACGTGCACCATCACAGGCTAATGGTATGAATTTAATAATATCACAAAAAAAAAAATTAAGAAGTGTGGAAAAAGTGTCATTGTGTAATGGGCTAGAATTCAGTATTCTAAAGAAAATGACATTTCTGTGTGTTGCTTAGTGTAATGGACTATAAACTCGCGTTTTAAAGAAAAGGCAGAAAATTCGGCTCCAGGTTATTGTTGATGGTTATCTATCACCTGCTTTGATTAAGTATCTCATCCATACACAATGCGGTGATAACAGAACTGTCTGCTTCCTCTGGTCACAATACCATTGTTGCCAAAGTAAATGTGTTTACACTATTTGTTCTAGAGGAGGAAATTTGGCTTGCACCATTGTTTCACTGATTGTCATGCTGATCTATGCAGAAACTGAAGCATATATATACTCAGCAAAAAAAGAAACGTCCCTTTTTCAGGACTGTGTATTTCAACAATAATGTTTTAAAAATCCAAACAACTTTACAGATCTTCATTGTAAATTGTTTAAACAATGTTTTCCATGCATGTTCAATTAACCATAATCAATTAATTAACATGCACCTGTGGAATGGTCGTTAAGACCTTAACAGCTTACAGAAAGTAGGCATTTAAGGTCACAGTTCTAAAAACGCAGGACACTAAAGAGACTTGTCTACCGACTGTGAAAAACACCCAAAGAAAGATGCCCAGGGTCCCTGCTCATCTGCGTGAACGTGCATTAGGCATGCTGCAGGGAGGCATGAGGACTGCTGATGTGGCTAGGGCAATAAATTGCCATGTCCACACTGTGAGACGCCTAAGACAGCGCTACAGGGAGACAGGAAGGACAGCTGATCATCCTCGGAGTGGAAGACCACGTGTAACAACACCTGCACAGGATCGGTACATCCGAATATCACACCTGCGTGACAGGTACAGGATGGCCACAACAACTGCCCGAGTCACACCAGGAACACACAATCCCTCCATCAGTGCTCAGACTGTCCGCAATAGGCTGAGAGAGGCTGGACTGAGGGCTTGCAGGCCTGTTGTAAGGCAGGTCCTTACCAGACATCACCAGCAACAACGCCGCCTATGGGCACAAACCCACCTTCGCTGGACCAGACAGGAGTGGCAAAAAGTGCGTGAGTTTCTGCATGACAGCAATGTCAGTGTTCTGCCATGGCCAGCGAAGAGCCCAGATCTCAATCCCATTGAGCACGTCTGGGACCTGTTGGATCGCAGGGTGAGGGCTAGGGCCATTCCCCCCAGAAATGTCCAGGAACTTGCAGGTGCCTTGGTGGAAGAGTGGGGTAACATCTCACAGCAAGAACTGACAAATCTGGTCCAGTCCATGAGGAGGAGATGCACTGCAGTACTTCAAGCAGCTGGTGGCCACACCAGATACTGACTGGTACTTTTGATTTTGAGCCTCCCTTCATTCAGGGACACATTGTGAAACATTTTTAGTTTATGTCTTATGGTGTTGACTCTTTTAGTGTTCATACAAATATTTACACATTAAGTCTACTGAAAGTAAAAACAGTTGAAAGTCAGGGGACGTTTCTTTTTTTGCTGAGTATATATATTTCTGGTAAACGGAGAATAAAAGAAGAACAAAGAAGTATGGTCTGAGACTCGAGACTGTGCCTGTTTCTTTTATGCTTTGCACCATATCGCTGTAGCTACAGTGGATTGTACCTGGCCCAGGTTCCCCTAGCCCGTGAGGCCGGTAACAATTGCACCTAGTTCAAGGTGCAATTCACCACAGGTAGCCAATGCCAACTGACCTGCTCTGTGAGGCTTGTAGACTAATGTGACTTTTTATTTGTTAGGACAGTTCACATTGGGATCCTTACAGAAACACTCAACACAATGTATTACCTAGACTTATATATACAATATATTTAGACTTTCAAAAAGCATATGTACAGTTGTCCCACACCAAACATTAATTCTGGATCTAGAAGCTGTGGGCATCAGTGGTTACCTAAAATGGAACCCTTAATTAGTTAACCGACAGAAGACAAAGAGCACAGATAAGAGGAGAATGTCCCACGTGGAGCGATGTCACCCGTGGAGTCTCTCAGGGCTTTCTCCTTGGACCGTTTTGTTTTTCAGATTGATTCTGGTGCAGTCAGTAAACTTGTGAAATTCACAGATGGCACTAAAATTGGAGGAATAGCAGACAGAGAGGATGCAGTAAAAAGAATTCAAAAAGACCGGACCCACCTTCAGAACTGGGCGAACACTTGGAACATGCAGTTTAATGTAGAAAAGTGCAAAAGTGTTACACGTGGGCAACAGGAACATCAGTCCATTTAACCTTCCTCTATTCTGGTTCTCTTCTCGGTACTCAGATGTGGCACTTGGTGCCTACTGCCCACCTGCCAGGTTGTTTTGCCTGTCTAAGGTAAAGTCATCTCTGATGGAGGATCGCAGGAATCATTGGGTAGATGAGTCCTTTCATCGGATTGGCTGTCTCAGCTGTGGAGTGGCCAATGGGGGTGGGTTTGACAGCTTGATGACCGAGGTCTCCAGGACTCTGAACAATTCCAAATCGTATTCTGTGATATCATTCACTGTTGAATTCTCTCTACTTGTAATATTTCTATTGCACTATTATATTGTATTGAGGATTTTTTTGGGGAGTTTTTCGCTTGTCTTCTTAGAGAGTCAAGGCTGTGGGGCTGTCAAAAGGCAAGGCCTGTTCAAGCCCATTGCTGCACTTCTTGTGTGATTTTGGGCTCTACAAAAATAAATTAAATTTTATTGTATTGTTCTGGGTAGGTAAAATAGTATGTCTGGACCCCCTGTTTCAGTCAACTCGAGGGCTTTACTGGGTAGACAAGTAGGTAAGTGTTTCAATCAAAGCAACATCTTACTGGATAGGCAGTGTAGGATAATAACTCTCACAAGAGACAAAAATAGGTTGGGGAGTTGCCCCCGTATAATGTCCAGAGATCTTCAATGAAAAGGTTGCAAAAAGTTGGATCAAAAGCATAACAATTGATCATACATGACAGTAGAAGGTGATATTTATACAAAATGGCAACCGGAAGGAAGTATTGGTGGAAAAGACGTCATAACTGTGAGACCGGAAGTGGCGTCATCACCCAGAGACTGGAAGTGATGTCATCAGGGTGCGACCAGAAGCACCATCACCAGATGTGACATATGCGGAAGTGATGTCATCAGCTAGGACTGGAAGTGATGTCATTAGTGTGTGAGCGGAAAGCGCCGTCACCTGATGTGATGTATGTGGAGGTGACGTTCTAAGATAGGACCAGAAGTGATGTCCGGAAAGTGGCATCATCTTTGGGAGTCGGAAGCGTAAGTGATGAACCGGAAGAGGATCCATTTTGGAAATCCTGGAGTGTCGGTGAGTGGGCTTGTTTTCTGTTTTTCTTCATGGTTTCGAATGAATAAATGAGAGGGGCGTTACTACCCGATACAACCCCTCTGTCTCGTGAACTTCCACTAACCTCTGGGCTTGTTGGCTGCCTCCTAAACGTGCGTGTGTGACAGCAGGTATAATACCAGTCAACACGAGAGCATTACTGGGTAGGTAGGTAAGCATGTCTGGTCCCTTTATGTAAGCCACCTTGAAAGTAACAGCCCAGCAAGGAGGAATCTAATCGGACCCCAAATGAACAAAATTCTCGGCTCACGTGAGTAGTGAGGATGACGGATGGGACAGCTAACAATAACAGCAGGGTCACCATTTAAAAAACACATAAACCTTTGCTTTCTTTCTTTAACCCATTCTACAGGCAACACCGGGTACTTCGGCTAGTATTAAATAAAGGGCATCTATGTGGGGGAAAAAACACAGTTTTTCGTGTTTAAATCACTTATGTGATGAGCAATTTTGTACCAACTTCTGCTGTGTGAAAACAATTCTTACAACACTGCATCAAAGAAATTCCTGAGAGGAATATTTCTTTTTGCTTTTTTGTAAATCTTGTGTGTGATTGTTTCCTGGGTCGATGCTGCTTTTAATTTGGAACTTAAATCACGATGCTCTAATGATACAATTCATGAACTCCACACAGATGGTTAACCACTGTAATACCAAAAGGTCGTTAGATTAGATTAGATAAACTTTATTAATCTCAAGGGGAATACAGCAGCGGAAACATAAAAAAAACAAGAATACAGACTTGCAGGGCAAACAATACAATCAATACATACAAATAAATGTATATTGTGCAGAAATTTCAAAATGGACTTAATGAGTACCTTGAATTGCTTGATATTAAGTGGGCAGAAAAGACCCTCAGAGGTGCATATTAGCACACCATGGTGGAATGAGATGAGATATTAGCACACCAAGAGAGCGCCTCCTGGAGGGGATGATGGGGATTTTTCATGATGGCATCCAAGTTTGCCATCATCCACTTTTCCACAATGGCTTCCAGGGTGTCCAGGGTTCGCCCTGTGACAGAGCAGGCTGTTCTGATCAATTTATTCTTTTGAGCTCTGTTGCTTCCCCAAGAGGGGTGGCACGGTGGCGCAGTGGTAGCGCTGCTGCCTCGCAGTTAGGAGACCCGGGTTCGCTTCCCGGGTCCTCCCTGCGTGGAGTTTGCATGTTCTCCCCGTGTCTGTGTGGGTTTGCTCCGGTTTCCTCCCACAGTCCAAAGACATGCAGGTTAGGTGGATTGGCGATTCTAAATTGGCCCTAGTGTGTGCTTGGTGTGTGGATGTGTTTGTGTGTGTCCTGCGGTGGGTTGGCACCCTGCCCAGGATTGGTTTCTGCCTTATGCCCTGTGTTGGCTGGGATTGGCTCCAGCAGACCCCCGTGACCCTGTGTTCGGATTCAGCGAGTTGGAAAATGGATGGATGCTTCCCCAAGAGACCCCAGTGTAGAACACCACACGGGCTGCTATGGACTGGTAGAACATTTCCAGCAGATTGGCGCACACATCAAAAAAGCAGAGTCTCCTTAGCAAGTCCAGTCTGTTCTGGCCCCTCTTATCCAACACCACTGTATGGTCAGACCAGTCCATTCCACTGTTTAGATGAACCCCCAGGTACCACTTCCATGTCCTCCACCCAGGAGGGTGACTGGACTGTCTCAGAGGCTTCTTAACCTGCTCTTTTGTCTTGCGGAGGTAGAGGTGCAGGTGGTCCTCCCTACACCACAAGACGAAGTCCTCCAGTTCAGGTTTAACCATTCATCATAAAAGTAGGAGACATCCAGATGAAGGCTGGCTCTAGTCTTGTGCCCGATCCTGCGAGGAATTACAGCGGTTTATTGTGACTCTGCGTTAGATAAATCAATCAAAGTGAACTTTATTGTCATCTCAACCATATACAAGTATACAGGGAGATGAAATTGTGAAGCTCAGGGTCCACAGCGTAACAACATGAAGTGAAAATAATAAATTAAAAATAGAATTAAAATTAAGATTTAAATTTAAAATTAAAACACAAACAAGACAGGACAAAGAAGTAGCAGCAATATTGATGTGTAGTTAGCAATATGACAGACAGACGAGTGGAAGGACGTTAAAATGCCTTTTATTCAAAAAATATCTATATTTTGAAATACAAACTAGTGTGTGTGTGGTTGGTCTTTTCTCTTCCTCTCACTCTGTAAAGAAAACTATTCTCCATTTAATTTTCTCATTTCCTATAACTGCATTTCAGTGTTTCAGATCAGCAAGCAGCACATATTGGTTCAAATTTTCAACCACCGCTTCACACAACAGCTGGCAGAAGACATTGTGATGGGTTCTGTCATTTGAAAGCACATTTTAGAATCAATTTGGATGAAATTTTTGAAATATCCTTTTTCCCAGTGTGCCTACCTACACAATGCTGTGCGGCATTAGAAATGAGGACATTAGAGAGTTGGGCAGTTGGGAGGCAAAGCTAGAGAGGCGAGATTGCGTTGGTTTGGACATGTGCAGAGGAGAGATGCTGGGTATATTGGGAGAAGGATGTTAAGGATAGAGCTGCCAGGGAAAAGGAAAAGAGGAAGGCCTAAGAGAAGGTTTATGGATGTGGTGAGAAAGGACATGTAGGTGATGGGTGTGACAGAGCAAGATACAGAGAACAGGAAGATATGGAAGAAGATGATCCACTGTGGTGACCCCTAAAGGGAGCAGCTGAAAGAAGAAGAAGAAGATACACTCCATGCAGGCATGTGGCACAGTGGGTAATGATGAAGCATCAGTTTCAAAGACCTTCATTCAAAACCTTGCTAGGCCTCAGCTTGCATGGAGCGTGCACAATCATTCTTCCCGTCTGGTGATTTTTCTCCGGGTATTCCGATTTTCCTTCAGGTTGTATGGTTGCCAATATTCACTTGTACTTTGCATGTTGTGATTATTTATGAATTTTATCAATAATACATTATTTAAATTGTAAATTGACTCCTTCTTGTCTTTTACTACAACTAATCGCCTGAGGTTATAAATGTAGAAGTGAAGGTGGAGAGAAGCCACATGCCTGCATGGACTGTATCTTCTTCTTCTTTTGGCTGCTCCCATTAGGGGTCACCACAGCGGATCATCTTCTTCCATATCTTCCTGTTCTCTGTATCTTGCTCTGTTACACCCATCGCCTGCATGTCTTCTCTCACCACATCCATAAACCTTCTCTTAGGCCTTCCTCATCTCCTCTTGCCTGGCAGTTATATGGTACAATACCAGATAAAGAGTGATAAGTCTGTGAGATTTGAGGCATTCTGACAAGGGCTACACATTAATAATACAAAGTAGAGTAATTGAGAACTCTACCAAGAAAAAACACCACTCTACCGTAAATGTCTGATTGATGAAATGCTGCTGAGCTGGTCCTTCTGTTAGGTCCTTACATCTCAGCAGAATGCTTCTGACATTTGTGACAATTAGCTTCTCATTCATCTACCTGACCAAGGCCCTTCTTGCATTGGTATCCGGCTAACTCAAGGTGGTGGTTCCGAACGCCTTCCATTTCACTATTATTGAGGTCACTGTGCTCCTGGGAAGACTCATAACTTTAGAGACACTTTTACACCTTTGCCTCGCTCTATGCCTCTCCACAATTTTATCACAGCGTGCACTTCAGAATGTACACAGCAGAACCAAGCCTAGCTGCCATATTTGCTTCCACTGAATGATATCACAAAACATTCTGATTTCAATCCCAAAAACCAAGAGTTACAGAAAAGGGATGGGAGTAACAGAACTCTAATGGCTCCCACATTTATTACAGTAAAACACAACCATTGTCTTGATTATTTACATTCGACTAGACTTATTCTCTCTTTATCTACATCTGTGACCCCAGGATTGCCAAGAGCCTTACCCAATCTGAAACTACAATCCCAAAGCTAGAAATGTTGTGTTGGTTTTCAATGTTTGTAAAAATGTCACAATTATTTACTGTTTAAATATCAAATAATGATTGTGCCCTGAGGTCATTCATGCATAAATATAATATGTTGGCTTCCTGCCTAAAGATTATGTGTAGACTCACTGACCTGCAGGTGGGACGCATTCCCATGATGTGAGTCAAATAGGAAATATGTAGTTACTCAAGAGTTAATTACACATGAATGCCCTTTCAAGTTTGTAGAAAATGACCTGAGTTGTGACACAAAATTAGATCATTCAGACTCATTGACTTTTCACCTTACTCTGTGTTAAGGTCTATCTGTCTTTCACATGATTACTCATGAACTAATGGACTAGAACCTTGATCTTGGTCTTAATCAAAAACATATGACCTGTGTGATATAAACACAGACCAGACATCATAAAAGGGTTTAGGGCAGCCACCCGTATAATATCCCTAGCTGCAAAAGGTTTGTAGAATTGAACAGAGATGTTCACAACACTGAGTCCAAAACAGAACTGATTCCATGGTGGTAAAATGGCGGCTTTAAAGGCCCATACAGGAAGTCATCAAAGGGGCGTGACCCGAAAGTTACGTCGTCTGGACCGGAAGTGACATCATCGACAGGGCAGGACCCAGAAGTGACGTCGTCTGGACCGGAAGTGACGCCATCGATGAGTCGGGACCCGGAAGTGCCGCCGTCTGGACCGGAAGTGACGTCAACTGAGAAAGACAGTCAGTGCACCCTGCCCTCCCCTGGTCGGATGTGGTATTAACATTACTTAAGCCGTTCAGCTGTCTCCTACTCCCACGTGTGTGACACCTGATATGTTCTGGAAATTAAAGAAACTACATTTAGGTGAGTGGCAACACTAGCAGAGGGACCCCTAGTTGGGTGTTTATTACAGCAAAGGGATTGCATAAGCAAGTGACAAAGCAGAAAGAACAAGAAGAGTAGAGTCATCTGCTGAGCGTCAAGCAAATTTCAGAAGTTGATTACGTGATGAAAAGCAATAAGAAGAAGATGAAGAAGAGCAACATCAGCCGAGTGTGAAGTGTGGGATACAAAATGCAAGAAACACAAAGAAATGCATGCTGACAATCGAGATCATCAAATATGTGTTCAGAATTCATGAATCAAATTTGTGTAAGTAACTGAGAGAGTTTACTGTTGTTTGTTTCCGACCTTTTGTTGTCTCACAGAACACTCTCACTAACACTAAAGGCTCGTTATTTTACCTTAAAACAATGTACTTAAAAAAATCATATTTTTGAATTTATTGTATTTGTTGATTATCATACATTAAATTTATGAAATATACATAAAGGGCTGAAATGTGACCTGTTGTCTTGTGTTTACAGCAAAGTGATCAGAAAACGAACAGCTATCCACCATAATGGCAGGAATAATAAGAAGAAGAAGGGCAGTGACATCTGCTGAGCCTCAAGCAAATTGCAGAAGTTGATTATGTGATGAAGAACGCAATACTAATAATGAGGAGAAGAGCAACATTGTCTGCTAAGTGTTAAGTGCAGGATACAGCATGCAAGAACAACAAAGACAGAGACATGCATGCTGACAACTGAAATCAGAATTCATGGTCATGTGTGTGTAAACAACTGGCGGAGAGTTTAGTGTTGTTTATATCAGGCCTTTTGTTGTGTCACATAACCCTCTCAGCTCGTTACTTTACTTCCAAAAACAATGTACTTAATAAAATCAAAGTTTTGAATTTATTTTATTTATTAATCACCAAACATCAATCTTTATTAAATGTACATAAAGGTCTGAACTGAGACCTGTAGTCATGTGTTTAAAGCAACATGATCGAAAAGCGAAATGCAACCCATCGTAATGGCAGGAAGAAAAAGTACAGTGACATCTGCTGAGCGTCAAGCAAATCACAGAAGGCACTTAAGTGATAAAGAATGAGAAGCAATAAGAGCAGCCATTCAGCACAGCAAAGCTCGCCAATCCTGTCCACATAATTCTTCTAAAATAACATCAAGTCAAGTTTTGAAGGTCCCTAAAGTCCTACTGTCTACCACACTACTGGGTCACTTATTCCAGGGGTCTGTGGTTCTCTGTGTTAAGAAAAACTTCCTAATGTTTGTGTGAAATTTATCCTTAATAACTGTGTCCCCATGTTCTTGTAAACTCATTTTAAAGTCACAGTCTCGATCCACTGGACTAATTTCCTTCATAATTTTAAACACTTTAATTATCTCTTCTTAATCGTTTTTTGGTTAAACTGTAAAGGCTCAGCTCTTTTAATCTTTCCTCATAACTCCTGTAGCCCAGCAATCAGCCTAGTTGCTCTTCTCTGGACTTTTTACAGCCCAAACTGCACACAGGACTCCAGATGAGGCCTCACCAGTGTGTTATAAAGCTTGAGCAGAACCTCCTGTGACTTGTACTCCACACATCAAGGCGCTATATAACCTGACATTCTGTTAGCCTTCCTCATGGCTTCTGAACACTGTCTGGCACGTTTATAGCACAGAGTCCGCTACGACTCCTAAATCCTTTTCATAATGTTTCCTCTCGATTTTCAGACTGCCCATTGTGTATTCAAACCTAACATTTTTAACACCTACACATAATACTATAGATTTACTGACATTAAATTTCATCAGCAGCCACAAATCAGCCCAAGCCTGTATGCTATCCAAGTCCTTCTGTAATGATATAATGGATTCCAAATTATCTGCTAATCCACCTATCTTGGTATTATCAGCAAACTTAACCAGCTTGTTACTTATATTCCTATCTAAATCATTTCTATATATTAAAAATAGCAGCAGCCCTAGCACTGACCCCCACTCTTAACATCGGCCACTTCTGATGAGGTTCCTCGCACCATCACCCTCTGCTGCTTCCTGTGTCTGAGCCAATTCTGTACCCATCTAAAAACATCACCCTGAACTCCCACTTCTTTTAGTTTGATGCCAAACCTCTCATGTGGCACTAGGGAATCCATTCCCAGGCTCCCGATTACCGGACATTTTTCATTCCCGCATTCCCAGGAATGAAACTGCTGTAATTCCCGGGGAACCAGGAATGGCCAAGCTCGCATATATAGCATGTAAAAGTGTAAAAATCGATCAAGAAATAACAGAGTTATAGTTAAAAATAATTAAGTGGCACGGTTTTTTGGCCCACAGTGTAGTGTGTTGCTGATTAATTCAGTCAACAACAGACCAGCAGCAGTCAGTCTCCCGGCTCAGTGGACTGGGAGGAGTCTGCACTCTGCAGCTCACGAATGCCGGGACGGGGCAGACTTTATTGGCGTCTGTCAAACAACAGCTTTGAACAGCAACTTGAAATTGCAATGCGTCAGTCTGTTGCATCTGCATTAGCTGTGCCAAGAAACTTGCCATTACAGAATGATGACAAGAAACTGGATGCATCAGTAAAAGCTGAAATGGCGGTGTTTCAGAGCAATGGCAAGCACGGGCGTTGTTTAGAACAAGTGTATCAGTATCTGATGACTGTGCCGCCTACTTCAGTGGAGGCAGAGCGTGCTTTCTCAGCGGCTAGCGTACTCTGCACGAAGGTGCGCTCTCGCCTGGACGACCGCACGCTGGACACGTTGTGCTTTCTACGCTCTTATTACTGCAACTAACTAGATACATGTACTTATATGACAGCATGAACTGCTTGTAGATAAGGTTAATCTTTAATTGGTGTCAACATATTGTAGTAGTTTTATTAAAAATAAGTGTTGGTCATTCTAAAACCGTTCACATGTGAGATGCCCGTGCACTGTGTCATCCCCGGGAGCCCGGGATTCCCGGGAATGACATGCGGGATTCCCGAATTCCCTGGAATGGATAAACCCGTCCGGGAATGGATTCCCTATGTGGCACCTTATCAAATGCTTTCTGAATGTCGGTCTGTTGAAGGTGCAGGATCCACATGTATGTGAAAATCCATGAGTACATATTGGGTAAATGATTGCTGTATATTTTAAGTGTATTGCACTAACTAAGATGCAAAACGTTGAGAGAAATGTGATCACTGTGCAAGAAAATAATGCATGTGAGAGGATGGCTCCCGAGACAAAGATGTGTAACGGCTCCCAGACAGTTCTTTAGTGAATTGTAACTTTTTATAAAATTCAACTTATTATAATACATTTATATACAATGGACGTTCAAAACGTTTCTGCACTTTTTTTTAACTCTATTCATTAAGAATTTTACAAACGAATGACATCACTTTTCTACATAGTCACCTTCCTTTGCGATGCCACTTTCCCATTCAAATGACACTCTCAGACACGACCAATTACCACTCGTCCAGCCTTCACCATTTCCAATGAAAATATTAAACATCCCTCGTATATATTTATGGTAGCAAATGACAAATGTGATTCTCATTACAGATACAAAAGAAATCCAACAAAACTAAGCACAAAATGCTAAACGATAAACACTCACGACACAGTCCACTTTCGCAGATGTAGATGATGGTGGTGTAGTTGTGAAATGAAATCCCGGATGAACAGCCTCCTGAAAGTTATGTAAAAGTTTTGTCCTACCATAATGCTAAAAAACGAAATGTAACCCACCATAATGGCAGAAAGAAGAAGTACAGCGAACTGCTGAACGTCAAGCAAATCACAGAAGGCACTTAAGTGGTGAAGAATGAGAAGCAATGAGAAGGCAAGACACTGAAGTATGTAGAAGTAAGTAAAGATTTGTAAAAGTTGGGAGTGCTCCCCAGGTGAAGATGTTTTCCAAACCAGATGAAATCAAGCGAAAAAGTGGGCACGGTACAAGAACATAAATTCAGAGGAAACTGTAATCTAATGGGCATTGTTGTAATCCAATTGTGCAGTGAAGTGTTGAAACAAAAAGACAAAACAATAGCGATCATGCCAGCTTGTTTTGGAAACTTTTTAAAACTAGCGCCCTCATCTTTTACCCATCAGCCCTCGTGCCAGCAGTCAAAGCTGCCCAATGACAAGGACTGGAAAATGGCAAATATCATCTCATTATATGTAAAGGGTGACAGGGCAGATCCAAGCAACTATAGGCCAGTACGCTTAACATGCATCACAGGAAAATTAATGGAAGGAATTATTAAGGATAAGATTGAGCAACACATGGCAAGGACAGGAGTTATTCTGAACAGTCAGCATGCGGTCAGAAGAGGGAGGTCGTGATTTACTAACATGCTGGAATTCTATGAGGAAGCAACAAAATGATACGATCAAAGTGGAGCTTATGATATTATTTATCTGGACTTTCGGAAAACATTTGAGAAGGTTCCACATGAGAGGTTGGGCATCACATTGAAAGAAGTGGGAGTTCAGGATGATGTTTTCAGATGGGTACAGAATTGGCTCAGACACAGAAAGCAGAGGGTGACGGTGCGAGGAACCTCATCAGAACTGGGTGATGTTAAGAGTGGGGGGCAGTGCTGGGGCCGCTGCTATTTTTAATATATAGAAATGATTTAGATAGGAATATAAATACCAAGCTGGTTAAGTTTGCAGATGATACCAAGATAGGTGGATTAGCAGATAATTTGGAATCCGTTATATCATTACAGAAGGACTTGGATAGCATACAGGCTTGGGCAGATTTGTGGCAGTTGAAATTTAATGTCAGTAAATGTAAAGTATTACACATAGGAAGTAAAAATGTTAGGTTTGAATACACAATGGGCGGTCGGAAAATCGAGAGTACACCTTATGAGAAGGATTTAGGAGTCATAGTGGACTCTAAGCTATCGACTTCCTGACAGTGTTCAGAAGCCATTAATATAACAGAATGACAGGTTATATAGCGCCTTGATGTGTGGAGTACAAGTCCAAGGAGGTTCTGCTCAACCTTTATAACACACTGGTGAGGCCTCATCTGGAGTCCTGTGTGTAGTTTTGATCTCCAGGCTACCAAAAGGACATAACAGGGCTAGAAAAGGTCCAGAGAAGAGCGACTAGGCTGATTCCAGGGCTACAGGGGATGAGTTATGAGGAAAGATTAAAAAAGCTGAGCCTTTACAGTTTAAGCAAAAGAAGATTAAGAGGTGACACGACTGAAGTGTTTAAAATTATGAAGGGAATTAGTACAGTGGATCGAGACTGTTATTTTAAAATGAGTTCATCAAGAACACGGGGGAAACTTGTTAAGGGTAAATTTCACACAAACATTAGGAAGTTTTTCTTTACACAAAGAACGATAGACATTTGGAATAAGCTGCCAAGTAGTGTGGTAGACAGTAAGACTTTACGGACTTTCTAAACTCGACTTGATGTTTTTTTGGAAGAAATAAGTGGATAGAATAGGCAAGCTTTGTTGGGCTGAATGGTCTGTTCTCGTCTAGAGTGTTCTAATGTTGTAATATTCTAAAAGCACTCCTGGGGCTGCTGGGATTTGCAGTTCATTTAAGTAGCAGTGTCATGGCTTTGTCTGTGGTTTTCCACAATAGGTCACAGGACTCATGAAATAATTATTGATGATAAACCCACATACGGGTGAACCTGCAAAT
This sequence comes from Polypterus bichir lapradei, assembly GCA_026402145.1. Classification (NCBI taxonomy): domain Eukaryota; kingdom Metazoa; phylum Chordata; class Cladistia; order Polypteriformes; family Polypteridae; genus Polypterus; species Polypterus bichir. The sequence goes on along the minus strand of JANRMT010062841.1, from coordinate 23,414,251 downwards.
CGTAAACCCACAAATCACAAATGCCAACCTGTATTTTATTTTTTACCTGGCATGGTCCCCATAAGTCCATGCACAGCTTGAACTAAATGAGACACCACAAGTGATAAAATGCATGATAACTTTTAGATGAACTGAAAGAAGTAACTATTTAGAAAGCATAAGAAGTATCAACAGCTCCTCATCTTTAACTTGGTTTTTATTTTCATTTTATTTTAGGACTGGAGTCCATGCGTTTTCACCAGTTCTATGTAATATAAGCAGATATTCATCAGTTCAACAGTTACACTTTGCTAGGACTTTTCAGTGTTAACATTTGCGATACACCCTGTAGCTGGGCAAAAGATGAGACAAGGACAAAAGCCAAATGCTTGGGGTGCTAAAACCCCATTTAATTCCAACAAAAAAGAAAGCTGTAAATAAAACATGCGCTCAATGGCGCTCTCTGGTGGAGACAATTCCCTCAGGATGGTGCTCTTTAAAGGACACACTTTCTCCCTCTCTCTCTTGAGCTCTTTATAGTGGTCGGGTCCGAAATGAGACAATACCTTCTGGGAGCATCTCACTTTTTTACCAAGCGGGGCTTCCTTGGCCTCGTTGCCCTCAAGGGGCAACCTCTTGAGGCTATGAGGGGAAAAAGAAGACAAGACTGTTAGCGACAGCGCCCCCTCTCATCCTGGGGTGATATTTCATGCCTTAAGTGATCCTGTAAGGTGACCCTCGGGAGCACAAGCGTGACAGCCATCAATTGGAACGCAATTTGCATTTCGTGTAGTAATATAGTGCATTGCTTTTTTCATTCCAACACGTGACGCATCACAAGTATTAACACCACTGTTGAAAATCCTATAGCAAACCATATGAAAGAGGCAACAGGCACTATAGCTTAATACAGAAAAACTGAAATAAAAAAAGAAGTAAAAATGAATGATAGAGGGAGTACTCATCTCATCTGAGTCCATTAAACATTCTGGGGAACTACATTTATTAATGTAGCAAAATGAGAGCAGAAATAAATCGTGTCAGTAAATAACAAATTCCATTAACAGATGTAAAGAGCACATGCTGACCTCCCAGGACCCAAATTTGAGATTCCAGTGGTCAGACCATCAGCAGTCTCTTCAATCTAATTCCCCAATTAGTCTTTTTCATTTTTTATAATTAAGATTGCCTTTATTCGGTTATAGTGTTGGTTGTATGCACCATCTGTTGAAATGAAAAAAATGTATGCATTTTTTTTTGTAAAAAGACAAACACCTTTGAATGGACATGTTAAGAATTTGTTAGATTTGGCTTCAGAGCTGGTCAGTGACTGCTGGGAAGGACAGGTGCCAGAGTCAAAGGGAAAGTTATAGCAAAAAGGAAAGAAATGGTGTTTTTTTCATGTTTGAGGTACAGTGAGGATTGTGGGTAAGTGGACTAGGTGGTCTTTGTATAATCAGGGCCATGAGGACTATAGCTAATTCTTGTTGTTCTCTTCACAACAGTCAGACCGATTTGCCTTTGCTAGCCCTTCCTGTTATTCAACTTCTCCAATACATCTCTCTTGTTTGGCATTTTGGTCTTTTTCTGTGTTTAGGAATGCTTGAAGAGTGCAGCCATTTTTGGATTCAAATTATTGGTTTGTGGATTTGGATTTGTTAGCCTTGGATTACCTTTGTTTCTTGCCGTTTTCCTCTTTTGACATCTTTGTTCTCCTTTTTGTTAGCATAGAAATACAAAGGATGTGCAGAGAATGTTGAAGAAAAAACTATGTGAAGAGAAACAAGCTTACAGAGCTAAAACAGAGCACAAGCTCACTCAGAGTAGGAATGGTCTGGGTGTAATTACTGGGCTCAAGTAACCCAGGCCTCTGGTGCCAGAACAAAATGTGGGCAAAGCTGATTCCCTGAACGACTTTCTTAGTAGAATTTTCCCCTCCTTCAAACACCAACTTCAAGGACCAGTCCTCCCTACACCATGCCTACTACATCATTAACTACTACCACTTAAGCTGGAAAGGGGTGTGTGGCGCTTCCTGATATCTGCAAAAGGATGAGGGTCCAAGTGTTTAGAGTCCTGGTGCTTCCTGTCTTGCTATATGGTTGCGAGACATGTACGCTATCCAGTGACCTGAGATGAAGACTGGACTCCTTCATGTGTGTCTCTTCGGAGAATCCTTGGGTACCGCTGGTTTGACTTTGTGTTACTTATGGAGTCCCAAATGAGGCACATGACCTGATTGTGAAGCAGCGTCAGTTATGGCACTATGGTCATGTGGCGCGATTCCCTGAGGGTAATCCAACATGTAGGATTTTCATTGTTGAGGACCTGAGTGGCTGGACCAGGCCAAGGGGACGCCAACGTAACACCTAGCTGTGGCAAACAGAGGGTCATTTCCACAGGGTGGGACTGGAACACGTGTCTGCCTGTGAGGTTGCCAACCAGGATCCCGAGCTGTTTCATCATGTGGTGGGTGCAACAACAGGATGTGCCAGTCCATGCTCCCCAACCTGACCTGACCTGACTTAAGCTGGTATGGTCAGTGATGGGTCCACCTGTGATCTTCAGTCTGGGCTGACCAAGTAAGGAGGCAACTGAGAAAAGTACAGGAGCCACGGGATGGTGTCAGTCCTTGAGTTCTTAAAACCTGTGCTTATAGCAATCGTCTGATACGGGAACGCGATTCCTACACTTCACCACCCGAGAGGGAAGTGGGCGATATTTGAAGGATAAAATAGCATTACCATATTCGTTCCTCGGCCCTGCTTGCCCCCTATGCACACCCTTAAATAACGAGCAAAAAAATCCAAATCAGAAAAAAGTGGGACTGATAAATATATTGAAAACTGTTGATTACATTTCCTTGCCCGGTGCCTGAGTGCTCATTTGTGATCCCACTTCCCCAGACGCCCTCCCCTGCGGCCAAATCCTATCCCTCAGTTTGACACAGACAATAAAGAAAACTAAAAAACTGTTCTGAGAGAAAGCAGAAAGAAAGTTTTAACATGGTTCATATATACAGAGAAGAAACCTGCAGTTCAGTTCCTACCGTAAGGCATGAGGGAACACAACAGTCCTCTGGTGAAAATGGCTTCTCTGCTGGCTATCACGAAGAAACGCACTCAGGAGTCCAACTCACCAAACAGGAGCACCTGGAGAACACCAGACTCTGGCCTCTTCTCGGGGATTTGTGACACTGATTATTTCTTCAGGGTGGCCACCCACAAATAGCAGGCCTGAAAGCCTGCCTCTTGAGATTAAGGTCTGGCTACCTAGGGTGAGGCCTGTTTAGTGGAGACTAGTCAGTTGCTGGAGTTCCTATCCTTTTTCTGTATTTTGTGACATTCATTGTCTTTCACCATGTTTGTGTTGTGATCACATAACAAACACATTGTAGCGCATGATCTAAAATGAGGAAACGGTAGCACTATGTTGCCTCATGAAATATTTTACGATCCAGTGTAAGAAAGAAAGAGAGATGTCAAAATGAACGGTTGACTTACCAGGTGGTAACCCCATTTAATGGAAACGGTTTCAAAAGAGCACATGCAGATGCTAAAAAATGGCTTCTGCTGTGAATAAACCAAAAATTGGTGAAGTTACTTCTGACCTGGATCTCCGTTGTCAGTCGCTGTTTCTTAATGACTTCACACTTCTGGTTGCGCCTTGTGGAAAATGGTGGGCACCAGAGATCACCCCAACCCCAGACACAAGTCCAGTTAAAACAAAGTTGGTTTATTTCCACACTACCTTCCACAAAGGTTCCAAAAGTGCAATAAAACACAAACCTGTTCACGCTCCTTGTTCCCTTTCTCCTCCTCTGCACCTCCCAGGTGAGCTTTGTTCGCTTTCACCTGACTCTGACTCACCCGGATGAGGTCGAGCAGCTTCTTTTATCTAGAATTCGGAAGAACTTCTAGTGTTAGGGCATAGCCTGATGGAAGTACTTCCAGGTTAGCGGAAGTCTCATAATGCAGGAATGGGAAATCCCTACAGCACCCCCTGGTGGCCCCCCTGGCAAAACCCAACAAGGCTGTTGTACAGAACTGCAATAACGAGAGTGCCTTGGGGGTATCCGCACAGGTAACTTCGTGTAAGGAAACCGTCTCCTAATGTCTTCGGGGAACCCGAAGTCCAGCCGTTCTTCCAATATGGTGGCCTCCTGGCTAGGTGTTCTTACTCAGTCTGTGTGCCCACTATCTTGTTGACACCTATTGTGTGTCTTCAGGATGTGAGAGTACGATCTTTGCCGTGTTCCTTATAGCGATATAGGGCAGTTAAGGGACCATGCTCCATCCCGCCAAAGTGTGCTGTCCATCAGAGTCTTTATAACAGACTCCCAGAAGTGGGCGGGGCTTCTGTGGTCAATACCTAAGTGATGTTATTCGTCCTCCAGTTGACGTCTCTGGAGCTGCAGGTGGAGAAAGAGAGGTTGTTAGTGACAGCGACCCCATTTCACCCGGGGTGGTACTGCTTACCTTGGTGAAGGCCTAAAGATGCCACCTAGGCGTTTGTGTGGGACAACAGGTAGAAAGGCCAACTTCTGCTTCTTAAGTGGGACTCTCTTTAAAGAGGACAGGATTTAGGGAAGCAAGTCCAGCTATGAGCCATGTATCTGAAAACGGCCCACCGCTGACACCAAATGACGTTTGAAATCTATCAGGCCAGGCAATGAAAAATCAATTACTGGGAGAAGAGAGGGAGATGGAGAAAAAGATGGGTGGTGAAGGAGGGAGTGCTATTGTGGTGTTTGAGAGGCGCTCAAGAGAGTGAGGACCCCCAACTACCACACAAGCCCAGCTAATTAAGAAGGCAGTTTTCTTGCTTTGTACTCTCTGCTCGGCTCTCTCCTTCAGTATTATTTTTATAGTAGAGACGCCTTCTTCTTGATACTGTGAGACCTTAAATTACTGGCGGTGAGGGGAGGTCGCTCTATTTGTTATAAGGTTCTTAACCAATTCACCGTATCGCTGTCAGTCTGTTAGCTGTAAATAAAAGCCGACACCCTGCTTGTTGTGATGGATTGAGCGGGGACGTAGTAAAAGGGAGCTTGACTAAAAATAAAACGCTCCCTGAGAATGACATGCCAGCCGTTGACAATCTGTTATTAGAGTGATTTGTAGAAGCAATACATTTTCATGAAAATCCATCCGTTTGCATTCCAAGAAACACTGGGCTTACCACAACATACCACTGGTGACATTTTCAGCAAGGCTCTACTTCTTATGAACTTGATGAGAAGAAGCTGAAACCACGCGGCTGATGTTAATGAAAGAATGAAAGTGGAGACTCATCTAACTGAGAACCAAAGAAAAATATTTTTGTTCTGCTCCGGCTTAATCACACCCATCTATACTCCACGGTGGCAGATTCTATTTTCATCATAGCGTGAAGCAAAGGGCAACCTGATCCTTTATTGTGACTGAACTCCCTAACTACTAATAGTGGCATAAAAAAGAAGCCGATGAACACAGGAAACCACAACGGGAAGTTGTAGGGTGATGACACAGAAGAAACAAAATTACAACCCTTCATCTTGGAAAGCAATATGCAGTCGAATACATAATGTTTCATCTTCATTTGCCGTTCCTCATCGACCTGTATTGCCGTGAGCGTTGAAATTCAGAGATAGGCATTATTAGCAATGGACCTGAAAAAGAATTTGTTCATCAAGTCCTTAATTGAAAATGTTTGGCAAATAATGAGTGACACAAAGCTAACTGAGTACGGGGGGGAAATGCTTCCTTTTCACATCATTTACCTCACAGGTCTGGTGAAATAACTGCAGAAAAAAAATCTGTGAAAACTCAACATCATTTAGAGGGGAAAAAATAAACTGTTGTCGAGCCAGCAGGAGGTGGAGGAGGAGGAGGCAGTTCACGTACGAGAAATCAGCTTTTCATATTCAACATGGACTGAGAGTAAAAAGAAATATTTTAACATTTGGGTCATTTCAAAGCTATTAGAAATAATGTCTGCTCTTCTACTCTGTACTGGACTTGGCCTTGTGAGGCTCTGAATCGACTCCACATTGCCTGGTTGCTTCTGGGAGCCTTTTGAACCCGAAACTGTCGACAAGTCATAGACTGAGATGAGCTGGGCAAATGAGGACACACACACTTACAGCAAGGGGTAGGTGTAAAGGTGACGAGTAAAGTGTTCAAAAGTGCAGTGCATCCCAAGAGGTTCTTCTAATAAATAAATACATAAATGATCCAATAAAAACAGTTAAACTGAGGTTTATATTGCAGGCAGGAAGCTGCCCATACAAAAACTCAGACCCCAGTCAATCCTTTCTAAAACCGACGTCTACTCTTCTTACCTCGCATTGGATCTGGTAGCAGAGGAGATGCCCAACTGACAGGGTTTTCCTCATAAGCTAGGGCCTCTGCTGCTGTCATAGGCCTCCCACGCCTCACCTCATCTCGCCTCTCCTTCGTCTCCTTGATCTTATGAGGGAGCCCCCTATGAACATCGGGTCATTCCAGCTATCCCACAAAATTCTAATCTGTAGTGATCCTCTTCAGCCCCCCTGAGTGTTGGCCCTGTGCTCCTCCTAAGGGCTGGCTGCCCCTCTACCCTGTACCCTGGTGTCTCCTGATCCTGTCCCCTCTTTTACTTTCAGGCCCTACTGTCTTGCTCTTTCTGTTCTTTCTTTCTATTTCTGTTTCTATTTCTCATTTCTTTGGCTTGATTCAGCATGGGAGTGATGCGCCACTAACTCTGAGATATGAATAAAACACCTTTGCACATGTACAGTATGTGTGATTAGACAAGCACCTGAATCACCCGCACACACCTGCACCCTATTGGAGCCTGTACTTGACGGGACACAAACCTGAATAACGCCACGGACCACTTATCACAGGCCTCCTGTATTGTGATCATGCTACGTCCTGTGGTTCTACCTGTATAGGGTGGAAACAATACAGGATGGCTTAACACAGGGCCATCTCAACGTATGGGCACAATGGGCACTGGCTGGGGGCCCCAGGAGCATAGGAGCCCATGATGTTTCTGATGCCCCTGTATGTTTCTGTTTTGCTATGAAAGCAGGGACTCCAGCGCACTAAATCTGTCACAAAAGCACAGACACAAATCTGTCCACGCTCCTTGTTCCCTTTCCCCTCCTCTACACCTTCCAGGTGAGCTTTGTCTGCTTTCACCCGACTCTGACTCACCCGGATAAGGTCGAGCGGCTTCTTTTATCTAGAATCCCGGAGAACTTATGGTGTTAGGCCGTAGCCTGATGGGAGTACTTCCAGGTTAGCAGAAGTCTCATGATGCAGGAATGGGAAATCCCTACAGCACCCCCTGGTGAACCCAGGGCAAAACCCAACAAGGCTGTTCTACAGAACTGCAATAACCAGAGTGCCTTGGGGGTATCCACACAGGTAACTTTGTCCAAGAAGGCGGTGTCCAAATGTCTTGGGGGAACCCATAATCCTGCACTGTTATCTCCCTCTGTTCTTGCAATATAGTGGCCTCCTGGCCGGGTATTCTTACTTACCCAGCCTGGAAGCCTGTGTGCCCACTATTGTGTTGACACCTATTGCCTGTCTTCAGGATGTGAGAGTACGATCTTTACCGTGTTCCTTATGGCAATATAGGGCAGTTAAGGGACCATGCTCCATCCCACCCATGTGCGCCTACTTTGCCCAGGGGGCCTATGATAAGACCGCCCTGGTTTATCCTGTGGAGCTTAAGTATGGCTAAAAACAGCCCCTTTACCAGATACTAGTATGTAGAGTGGATTCAGAAAGTATTGGAACCCTCCACTTTCTGCACGCTGAAATAAAGTCAAAAGATGCGGGGTCATGTACATCACGTGCAATCCTTAAACATAATTTTATTTGCGGTGGATTCAGGAAATATTCAGACCTCCCCTCTTTCTGCAAGCTTTAATTTTACACAGATAAATGTGCAAATTTTGCCCATTAATCTGCACTCAATAACCCATAATGACAAATTAAAGACATGTTTTTGGAAAGATTTGCAAATTCCTTAAAAATCTAAAGCTGAAATCATTTCTTTAATTGAAATACTCAGACCCTTAATTTAGTTCTTTGTGGAAGCCACTTCGGCAGCAGTTACAGCTTCAAGTCATCTTGAGAAAATCTGTGCAAGCTTTGCACAACTGGGTTTGGGCACTTTATCCCAATTGACCTGGCAGATCCTTTCCAGTTTCATTAGATTTAATTGGAAGGGTCCGTAAACTGCCATCTTCAGGGCTCTCCACGGATGTTCTAACAGGTTTAAGTCTGGGCTTTGGCTGGGCCACTCAAGGAGGGTCACCGACTTGTCCCAGAGTTACTTCAGCGTTGCCTTGGCTGTATGTTTCAGGTCATTGTCATGTTGAAAGGTGAAATGTTACCTCAGTCTGAGATTGAGAGCACTCTAGAGCAGGTTTTCATCAAGAACCTCTTTGTAATTAGCTGAATTCATCTTTCCCTCAATTCTGACCAGTCTTCATATTCCTGCCACCACAATCCTTCACTGTAAGGATGCAATTAGGCAGGTGATGAGCAGTGCCTGGTCTTCACCAGACATAGTGCTTGGAGTTCTGCCCAAAGATTTCAGTTTTAGTCTCATCAGACCAGAGAATGTTTTTATTCCCCTCGTACTTCTGCAAAACTTCACTCAAGAATGACCTCCATCTATCTACTCTACTATTAACATCTGACCAATGGAGTGCTGCTAAGATGGTCATCATTCTGATATGTTATCCCATCTCAGCAAAGGATTTCTGAAGCTCTGTTAGAGTGACTATTGGGTTCTTGCTTACCTCGCTGAACCAGGCCCTTGTCCGGTTACTCAGGTTGGCTGGACAGCCAATTCTCGGAAGTGTATTTGTGGTTCCAAACTTCTTCCATTTCACAATTATTGAGGCTACTGTGCTCCTGGAAACCTCCAATGTTTTAGAAATGGTTTTATCCCCTTGTCCTGATCGATGCCTCTTCATAGTTTGATCACAGAGGCCTACAGGCAGTTCTTTGGACTTCATGGCTTGGTTTTTGTCCTGAAATGTAAGTTGAATTGTAGGACCTTCTCTAAACAGGTGTGGGCCTTTCTAAATCCAATCAATTCTATTTGCCACACGAGACTCTGTGGCAGAGAATACTCAGTAAATAAAATAGGTTCAGTTCAGGTCAGGTTGGTGAGCATGCACTGGTACAGGGCATTGCTGCACCCACCACACGACGAAACAACTCGGGATCCTGGTTGGTCACCCCACAGACAGGCTCGGGAAATGACCCTCTATGTGCCACACCCAGGTGTTACGTGGGCATCCCCTTGGCCTGGTCCAGCCACTCAGGTCCTCAACACTGAGGATCCTGCAAGCCAGATCACCCTCTGGGAATCGTGCCAAATGGCCATATTGCTGCAACCGATGCTCCCTCACAATGCAGGTGATGTGCTTCATTTGGGACTCCATGAGCAACACAAAGTAACAACAGTGGTACCGAAGGATTCTATGAATATATAAAATTCTTAGTAGATTGAAAGAAAACTTGAGCCACTATTACATATGAAATTCATACATGGCCATCCTTTATTTATAACAGTCCCCATGGGCCTTGTTCCACGCATTATTTCTGACTCAGTCCCACAGGTTAAGAGTCTGGTTTCATCCTTGACAGCACTTTATCTTTTCAGTCCCTCATCAATAACATCTCCCGGTCTGCATATTTCCACTTGTGTAACATTAATCGTTTTCGCCCCTCCCTCACTCTCCACACCACTGCTATCCTCGTTCATAGCCTTGTCACTTCTCGTCTGGATTATTGCAATTTCCTTTTCTTTGGTCTTTCTCTCAGATCTCTTTAGAAGCTTCAACTGGTCCAGAATTCAGCTGCCCGCATCATTACTAGGACCCCCTCTATTCACCATATCACTCCCGTCTTGCAGCAGCTTCACTGGCTTCCAGTTAAGTTCCGCATTCAATTCAAAATTCTTCTGTTAACTTTAAAGGCTATCCACAACCTTGCCCCTCCATATCTGTCTGACCTCCCCCATGTTGCCATTCCCTCCCGTACCCTTAGATCCTCTTCCTCCATCCCTTCATCTGTCTTGCCACTATGGGGAGCAGAGCATTCAGTTGATCTGCTCCCCAGCTTTGGAACTCACTACCATCTGAGCTTAGAAATATTGAATCATTTTCACTTTTCAAATCTAAACTTGAAACCCATTTGTTTAAGACTGCTTTTTCACTATTATTTAATATTGCTCTGTCTGATTTTAATTTTTGTATTTTAGTTTTGTTTATAATGTGTGTTTAATCTATTGTTCGGTGTCCTTGAGTGTTTAGAGAGGCACCTACGAATAAATAAAATGTATTATTATAATTATTATTACTGAAGAAATCCATCAGAAAGCTTCCTTTAATCAGCCAGGTTCATTTACATATAATGACTAAGAAGCATTTTAAACACACCAATCAGCATAAAGATAAATGGTATAGTCCAGAAACACACCTCTGTTTTAATTATTAGGTAAAGTTCCAACTAATGTTAAATTTATTAAGAGTCAGGGGTGGGACTTTGTTAAAGACATAAAAGTTCTTATATGTGGACTGTTATCAGAGAACAAAATACAAGTTAAATATAATGTTAAATGTTACATATGATCTCATTTTCTAATGGGATTGTTCTGGATGTCTTAGTTAAGCAGGCAGGCGTTTTGAAGCACATTTTTCTTTTACAAGTCCAATCAAGTTTTCGACACATCTCAAGGAGGATTAAAACAGACAGGACTCCCCTGACCACAACCTGGAGTGCTAAAAGTCTGAATACTTACAGGAATGTAAGATTTCAGCTTTTGATTATTAATAAATGTATAAATCTTTCTGAAAATATGTCTTTACTTTGTCATTATGGGTTACTGGGTGTAGATTGATGGACAAAAAGCAATGAATTGATCCATTTAAAATTCAATCCACAACTCATTAAAGTGTGCAGAAACTGAAGTGGGTCTGAATACTTTCTGAATCCACTCATACAGATTATGAAAGGTTCAAATTACCCCTGCCATTTCAGTTTAAATTTTAAATAGATCAACCCTAATGTGAATTATTGGTACAGATCCTGATATTTATACTGTAAGTGGCTGAACATGTAAGCCGATTGAGTTCCTCTTTTGGGTCGGTTTGACTTTGAGTTACACAGTGGGGGAGTCATGGGGTGCAGTATGCATGTCCCTTTATCCAATGGAGGAACAGATGAAGAGTGATGTCACCTCCACCCCGCCTCCTGCACCGCCCCGTCCACTGTTTTTACATCAAGGGCTGGGTGTTCAGAATTGCCTTTGTATCGAGTCCATTTCCTGCTCAGACCTGCTCCATTGTTTGAGGGATCAGCTGGAGCCCCCGATTCTCTTTGCAACTATCATTTGTTCTTCTGTTCAAAAAGGGTAACACGTGCATAGTAAAAGGCTGATTTAAAGAAAAAAAAATGCTCCAGGAAGATACAGTTTTTGGGAGGAGACAATCTAGGATCATGAATCAAAAAGACGAGGAAAAAATGATAGAAAAACAAAATGCTAAGAAAAAGGTCTAAATTAGCATAAGCCTCTCTAATTCGGGGTGTTCATCAGAAATGAAGTGATTTGCTGCATGAGGTGGAAGTACATACTGTAATAAACAAGAATAGCTGCGTCAAATATTTGAAATATTAAAATGTTTGCTTCAATTTAAATGTTTATAGTCTAAATATTCACATTTGTAATAAAAATCTAAGTAAAGGTTTAATAAATCAAAAATAACATCATGTTCATTTTCTTTGACTTTGAAATATCTAAAAACAGGGGTGAGCAACGTCAGTCCTGGAGGGCCGCAGTTGCTGCAGGTTTTTGTTCCAACCCAGTTTCTTAATTACAAATGCCGACAAGCTAAGTAATTAAATAAAAATGATACAACAAGTGTCTAGTATTGAATAATGAGTACCTGCTTGAGTATAAACTAGCTCGAAAATATATATCATTTTAAAAAAGGATATAACAAGTGTTTAGAATATAATAATGAGAATCTGCTTAAGTATAAACTAGCTCAATGATATATATATATATATTTACATATATATATAGATATATATACGCTACCGTGGCTGTCCGTTTGTCTATCCAGGATTTTAAATCACCTGTAGCTCGCAAACCGTTTGACCGATTGACCTGAAATTTGGTACACATATACTACGTGACGTCTACTGTCCGCTTTCGGGGTGATGATTGACTTCCAAGGTTATTCCTCTTTTTATTTTTTTTTAATTTACTGTAGAATCAACTCTCAGCAGCAGCCAGCAGGACGGCTGTGTGGCACCCCTACCACCTTCACTGTCACTTCCCCTACCTCTTAATATCTTAAATCATTCTTTAGAAGATTGAAGACTTAAGTGCCAGCTTAAGTGAAAAATTAAGGAAAATGTACTAAGTAATTGCAACACAAACACTGACTTAATCAGTTTTAACGCAAAAAGATGCTGACGACAGAAGAGAAGAAGCGGGCCGCTAGGGTGTAGAAAAGAAGAGCTGCTCAGGAAGCAGCAAGCGCATCAACCTGAGCAAATGAATGATAAACGTACAGAGAAAGAAAGAGGATGAAAACTAGGAATGTTCAAGTCAGGTGTATTCACTGCATGTTATCGTGCAGTGCGCCGTTACTGTTAACTATTTAATTTAAAAAAAAAAATGAAAAAACAAGTGTCTGTAATCTAATAATGAGTACATGCTTAAGTATAAACTATATATACTTATATAGTTATATATGTTTATAACTACAGTATATAAAAACGATGCAACAAGTGTCCAGAATCTAAAAATGAGTATCGGCTAGCTTAGTGATATATATAACTGTATAATTTTAAAAAAATTAAAAAAGAAGTGTCTATAATCTAATAATGAGTATATACTCAAGTACAAATTAGCTTGATGATATATATTTATATATCTTATATATAAACGTCTATGTGTGGAAGTGTGTGTGTCTGTCTGCCTGGCCTGGAAGTACGAGGCTACAGCATGAAGCTCAAATCGACTCTGTTGCCAAAGTGAGACCTTCAAGAAAAGAGAAACTCGCTTAGCTGCTAATACACAAGCGAGGCGAGCACATCAGCAAAAGGAAACTCAGAAGAGAGAGGAACTCACTTAGCCGCTGATAGAAAATGGAGGCAAGCATGTTGGCAAAATAAAGCCTCCAAGGAAAGAGAACTTCGCTTAGCCACTAATGCACAACCAATGTGATTGATTGATTGAAGGGCCAGAATCCATGGTTTCTAGGAGCCCAAGCTTTTTACAGCACAGGCTTACAGAGCTAGTATATATACTCAGCAAAAAAAGAAACGTCCCCTGACTTTCAACTGTTTTTACTTTCAGTAGACTTAATGTGTAAATATTTGTATGAACACTAAAAGAGTCAACACCATAAGACATAAACTAAAAATGTTTCACAATGTGTCCCTGAATGAAGGGAGGCTCAAAATCAAAAGTACCAGTCAGTATCTGGTGTGGCCACCAGCTGCTTGAAGTACTGCAGTGCATCTCCTCCTCATGGACTGGACCAGATTTGTCAGTTCTTGCTGTGAGATGTTACCCCACTCTTCCACCAAGGCACCTGCAAGTTCCTGGACATTTCTGGGGGAATGGCCCTAGCCCTCACCCTGCGATCCAACAGGTCCCAGACGTGCTCAATGGGATTGAGATCTGGGCTCTTCGCTGGCCATGGCAGAACACTGACATTGCTGTCATGCAGAAACTCACGCACTTTTTGCCACTCCTGTCTGGTCCAGCGAAGGTGGGTTTGTGCCCATAGGCGGCGTTGTTGCTGGTGATGTCTGGTAAGGACCTGCCTTACAACAGGCCTACAAGCCCTCAGTCCAGCCTCTCTCAGCCTATTGCGGACAGTCTGAGCACTGATGGAGGGATTGTGTGTTCCTGGTGTGACTCGGGCAGTTGTTGTGGCCATCCTGTACCTGTCACACAGGTGTGATATTCGGATGTACCGATCCTGTGCAGGTGTTGTTACACGTGGTCTTCCACTGCGAGGATGATCAGCTGTCCTTCCTGTCTCCCTGTAGCGCTGTCTCAGGCGTCTCACAGTGTGGACATGGCAATTTATTGCCCTAGCCACATCAGCAGTCCTCATGCCTCCCTGCAGCATGCCTAATGCACGTTCACGCAGATGAGCAGGGACCCTGGGCATCTTTCTTTGGGTGTTTTTCACAGTCGGTAGACAAGTCTCTTTAGTGTCCTGCGTTTTTAGAACTGTGACCTTAAATGCCTACTTTCTGTAAGCTGTTAAGGTCTTAACGACCATTCCACAGGTGCATGTTAATTAATTGATTATGGTTAATTGAACATGCATGGAAAACATTGTTTAAACAATTTACAATGAAGATCTGTAAAGTTACTTGGATTTTTAAAACATTATTGTTGAAATACACAGTCCTGAAAAAGGGACGTTTCTTTTTTTGCTGAGTATATATATATACTGTATATATGTATGGGGGACGTTCAACAAGTTTACGCACTTTTATATTTTTGTTGAGTAGTAATTGGGCATTAAAACGTTGGTACGACGCTGGGAAAATTGCATCGCAAATGAAGGTGACTATCATAGAAAGGTGATGTTGTTTGTTTTTGAAATTCTTAATAAACAGAGTTTAAAAAAGTGCAGAAACTTTTTGAACACCCCTTGTATATACTTTTTAACAAAAAACATGAAAATGAGTGTCTATAATGTAATAATGAGTACCTGCTTAAGTGTATATTAGCTCAGAAATATATAATAGCTATATAATAATAATGCAACAACTGTCTAGAGTATATAAAAAACAGTATCTGTTAGCTTGGTGATAAATATAACTATATAATTAGAAACAAAAATGAAAAACAAGTGTGTATTATCTAATAATGAGTACCTGCTTAAGTATAAACTAGCTCAGTGATATATACAACTATATAAAAACAACACAACAAATGTCTAGAATCTAATAATGAGACCCTGCTTACATATTCATTTGCTCCTAATGAGCAAAGAAATACTAAATACAACTGGCCAGAGGGAATAAGAGACCTTAACAAAGATGAACAAACAAGAGCACTAAATGTAATCTTTGCTCAAGGAAAAACAACATGCAGAGACACAGATACATAATTTCAGAAAATTGAATTACAAAAGAGTCTGTCAATTCCAAAAATATTTGATGATCTTACTAATGTCCAAAAAAAAAAAAATCAAAACTCAGAAATAAGGAAAAACTAAATGACAAAGGCAAAAAAAAATCACAAAATTCACAAAACATAACTTCATATACCCTACAGAGTCAGACAAAGGTTAAAGTCACATAAATGAAAAAAATGTAAGAAATACAGTATGACAGTCAAAAATAAAGTTTATTAGGAGAAAGCAGTCCAGCTGCAGACCTGTGAGTTGGTAAAGTATCTTCAGATATTCACTACCCTTTAGTTGACTGACACTTAACTTTTCAAACTGTTAAGAAAAAGAAAGCTGCTGTATGGAGTTGACTTGATCATTTCATTTTGCTTTTGGTGACAGCATAGGGGGAAAGGTAAGTTAATCAAACTTAGTAACAAAAGTCAAAAAAAAAAGTTTTCAGAATTAAGTTTTATACTTAAAAAAAAAAAATATATATATATATATATATATAGACTTAGTGAAGAGGAATGTCAGTGACACTGATCTTATAAAGAAACCCTTTCTGGGAATATTGGGGTGACCCAGCAGGACTGAAAGAACTGCCATCATAAAATGAATCAGCCATTCATTGCTCAATGTATGGCAGGACCAGCAGAAGGAATTATAGATCAGTCATGTTCAAATTCATTGTCAAAAAGGAGAACAAAAGTGACATTTAATTTCATGATGAAAAATTGAGAGAAAATTAGAAATGCAACATTTTGACTTTGAGGCCTTCATCACATGTCTTGGAGTGGAACATGAAAGGCAAAAGGTGAAAGGGGAAAGAAATTAGGCTGGTGGGATGAAAATATTGACAGACTAGAGTGAACATGAAAGGTGGCCATCTGAGACAAAAAAAAGAAAAGTGGGAAGATCGGCCTTTCATTTAGTGCTGAGGGAATGTAGAATCAATTTTAAGAATAAGTACTGCTATTTGAGTTCCATTCTTTGCACCCTTACTAATACAAAAAAAAATAAATCTGAGTGTCACTTAGGAGGGGGCAGACACCAGGGGGGTATTTTTCCTTTGTGGATTACTCGTTTAACCAGTTGATATCGGTGCGCAAATTATAAGAAGAGAATTTCATACAGAGAGGGCTTTGCGCGATCGGCAAGATCCTGTATTGCTCCCGGAGGAAATTCTTTTCGAAAGATACTGCTTTAGCCGATCGGGAACATTGGACCTCAAAGATTTATTAGCACCTTATATTCGAAGTCAAACTAGGCAAAATCAAGCTCTCACAACCACACAGACAGTATGCATTGCTTTGAGGTTTTTAGCAAGTGGCAGTTTTTTATGTACTGTAGGCAATGTGGAAAATCTATCTAAAAGTGCAGTTTGCCAGGCAATTCGTAAAGTCTGTTTGGCTCTGAAATATTTCCTTCGGGTTTTCATAGTGTTTCCTGGACACCTGCGTGTGCAGACAATAAAAGAAGCGTTTCATGCCATTGCAGGTAGGTAATACACAGGCAAAAACACCCACAGTTCCATAAAGAATCTCACAATCAGCCTAACATTCTCATTACCCAGGATTTCCAAATGTGATTGGGGCACATGGGACTGATCAGACTGGAGTTTGATCAAACATTATTTGGAAAATGTACCTCTCCTCCTGATGAATAATCAGACACAGTGTCTTCATCAAGTATTTGACCTTCGTCAATATCTCGTTGGTCAGACACAGGTTCTAGGGATATGACATTCCCTGCAACTGACCCAACAAAAAAAAGAGGGCTATATGGAACATACCTATGACACACATTGAGGACAAATATATGCAATGAGCATCCTTTACCTGAAAAGAAGTGACCACTGCATCCTGCCACTGGTTCTGAGGAGGAGCTTCCCCTGGAATGCCCTCAGAAACAGGGCGATGGGCATTTTGCTGGAGAGCCAACTCTTCTGCAGGGGTTAGGTCTGGACTGCTTGGACCTCCACCTGTTTTTTGCTGGTGTGCCTTCTTATTAGCTTTAAAATTAATGTTTATATTATATATGATTATTTATGTCAACAATTCTTTAAATAGTTATATACCAATATTTACCAGTTTGAAGTATATTCTTGTACTTCACTTTACCCTGTTCCCATGTTCTCCTTGTGCTCACATTTGATCTGAAATTATGACATATTAAATAATAAGTAATCTGACACATAGGAAATGAAACGCTGCATTCAGTAAGTACAATGCACACTACTTACGCGTTTAATTTGTCGGCCACTGTTTGCCAGCAATCTTTTCTGGTTTGGGCTGCTTTTGCAGTGTTACCCCTTGTGCATATTAAATCTTGAAATTCTTCATATCCTTCGAATAAAAGGTCCTGCTCCGCTTGTGTGAAAAAAAAGTGCACCCGTTCTTTTGTCATTTTGTTACAGCCTATCAAAGACTTGCTGATCATGTTTTCTAGGCTCAATATATATGGGCTTTTCAATCAGCGCGAGCGCACGCATTCATCTCAGATGATTAGATCCAGCTAAACTAATCTACTACACGGCTGCGTTTGAAAAACCGACTTATCCCGGATGAGTTTCACCGGTATTAACTCTTCCAAGATGAGGCATCTGATCTCGGATGATTTAAGCAACGTACGGAAAATACCACCCAGGTGATCCAGAATACCGGATGTAATTCTTCTATCTAATTTTTGTGGGCGCTGTCATTTGGTGTGGATGGTTGCAGTATTATTGCAAAGCTTCTAGGCATGTAATTCATGTGCCGTGTGACCCCAAACTTTACGGCCTTGACACAGAAGATGGCTATTTGCCTTAAGCAACCATCTAAACTATAATAACTCTAAATATAAAAGAATTACTTTGTAAAAAAATCTGTTTAGGACTCCTTAATTAGTCAAAAATTGTTATAATTTCGACTTTTGTGTAGCCCTTTGGTACTTGATCGTTGTTTTGGCTTTTGTTTCTTGAGCCTGCTTATCTTTCATAATTCCTGCCACTTTTAGAACATCTCTCCAGTCATAAATTGAGAACTCGGTGAGTAAGATACACTGCAGTCTTTGCAGCATTCTTTGTATTAATTAAGGTGTGGAAATGCAGTGAAAATGGCAACACCACTGTTAAGGATGTGCACAATCAAAACAGGAGGTGATTAAGTAGACAACAACGTAGTCAGGACAAGCAAAGAGTCAAAACTGGAAGAGCACACCAAACCAAGAAGCCAGTTAGAAAAAAGGCAATTAGGAAATCGAAGGCCACAGATCGATACAGAGGTTGATAGCAAAACACAGAATTGAACCGTTAGGACCGTCTGGAAAATTCAGCTAATTATCACTAATGTTTTTTTTTTTTTATTTTATTCCCACAAATGAGAACATTACAATGCTATGCTACTCCGTCAAACAAGTAACAATAAATTAACAGAGTCATTACTTCAAAATTAATACAAAGTATATAAAAAATGCAGCCACCATCCAAGAGAAAGAAAGAAGGAATGAGCAATACAAGAAAAAAAAACAAAAAAAAATATTCTAAATTTGTTTAAATTAAATAAAAAGAATCATAACATGAGATAATTGATCATAGCCTCAACATGCTTAGTCTAAAACTACATAAATAAATTCTTGTTGGCAAAGCAACAGTCCAGTTGTTACACGGTGTGGGAGTGGTGGGCTCAAGTTTGAGGAAAGCCATAAAGGCACTGGGTGAGGAAGCAGAGAAAGGTAGTTACTGGCTTTGGCTGCGGAGGAAACACATTGGTTGGGGGTCAACACCCCAGTGAAGGCAGCTGTGGGGAGGGGAGGGTATTGTGGGAAGACGTCCCCAGGATGTCACTGGCCCCCCTGACGGGAGATGTACTAGTTTAGGGGGTGAAACATCTGTGAACGGTGGTTCCAGCTGATGATGCTGAAGCTGACCTAACGTCACCAATTTAGGTGTGACAGACAGGCTGAAGAGCCAAAGCAGGATATACTGTCTGACCTGTACAATGAACTGAATTGCCATATTTTAAAAATGTTTTGTACATATCCACTAAGAGAGAATTTAATTTTTTTCTAATTTGAGATAATAGAGAACGTCACTCAGCCACTCAATTAAAGACGGTGAGTCAAAATTCTTCCAGTAGAGCAAGAGAAGTGTGTGTGCTGGTGGTGTGGTGTAGGCCATTACAATCGAATACTCCATAAGCATTTTAATGTCATTTAGGAGTACACCAAATATTGCAGTTAACTGATTAGGGGTATTATAACACCAAAGCTAATTTAGGAGTAAAGATTTTTGACCTTCCTCATATTCACACGCATGTATTCTGTCTTGTTCCTACTGACCTTCATTCCTCTCCTCTCTAGAGCATATCTCCACCTCTCCAGGGTCTCCTCAACCTGCTCCCTGCTCTCGTTACAGATCACAGTGTCATCAGCAAATATCATTGTCCACGGGGACTCCTGTCTAATCTCGTCTGTCAACCTGTCCATCACCATTACAAATAGGAAAGGACTCAGAGCCGATCCCTGATGTTATCTCACCTCCGTCATTCCTACCACAGACCTCACCACTGTCACACTTCCCTCGTACATATCCTGTACAACTCTTACATACTTCTCTGCCACTCCTGACTTCCTCATACAATACCACAACTCCTCTCTCCTCACCATGTCATGTCATCTGCTTTCTCCAGGTCCACAAAGACGCAATGCAACTCCTTCTGGCCTTCTCTAAACGTCTCCATCAACATCCTCAAAGCAAACATCTCATCTGTGGTGCTCTTTCTTGGCATGACATCATACTACTGCTCACTAATCATCACCTCACTTCATAACCAATGCTTCCACTACTCTTTCCCATAACTTCATGCTGTGGTTCATGAATTTTATCCCCCTGTAGTTACTACAGCTCTGCACATCCCGCTTATTCTTAAAGATCTGTGCCAGTACACTTCTTCTCCACTCCTCAGGCATCCTCTCACTTTCCAAGATTCCATTAAACAATCTGGTTAAAAACTCCACTGCCATCTCTCCTAAACATTCCCATGCTTCCACAGGTATGTCATCTGAACCAACAGCCTTTCCATGCTGTCTGAGTCTTCTTCAAGACTAACCAGTATGGTCTCTAGGACTGATATAATTATGAGATGTGGAAACATTTGGTATATTTCTTTAAAAAAAAAATCAGATTTGCATATAGGAAAAAAGTGTGTAGCTTTGGACTGCAGTTGTTCAGAAGAAACAAATACGTTGTTTATATAAAGATCTCGGAGTGTCTTAATCCCTAGCATTGTCCAAAAGTTAAACACGAAGTTTGTTTGGCATTGATTCCGTATTTTAAGTATTTGGTGGACAACTGGATTGCTGACAAATTGACGACAGCTAGTATTGAATGGAGCACAGACCAGAGCATACAAAGAAGGCTTAAAACAAGATTTCTTTTCCATTGTAAGGCAGGCCGATGTGAATTCATGAATTTCTGCTGATTTCCAAAATGTTATTGTGCATGTCTTTGCTGCCCAGTAGTAAAACTGAAAGTTGGGCAGTGCCATACCACCTTCTTCTTTAGATCTTTGTAGAGTCACATTTTGAATATGTGCCCATCCAGATGAATGATGTTACATTTAAGTCTAATTTTTGAAACAATGATTTTTTTAAATGTATGTAGTATCACAAATGCCTGCCACAGGGTCACCTAAAGTAAGTAGTACCACCCTGGGACAAGAGAGGGCACTGTTGTTAATGGGCTTCCCTACTCTTTTCTTTTCTGTCACAGCCTACATTTAATGTCCCTTGGGGTCAACAAAGTACCAAGAAAGCACCGCCTCTTCCGGTCCGTGCATACTGAGACTCATTAATTTTCCCAAGGATTTTTAATTAATGTAAAGCCATTTTCTTACGTTTTAATGCTTGAGGTGAAGTACCAAAGTGAAAATGGGGGAATGTAGGCAACGTGCAACATGCTTTACAGCTGAACCACAGGTATACAAGTCAGTAACAACAACTCACCCACTCTATTGTGAATGTGTTTGCTGCCCAGTAGTAAAACTGAAAGTGAGGTAGTGCCATACCGCCTTCTGCTTTAGATCTTTGTAGAGTCATGTTTTGAATATGTGGCCAAGTCCAGATGAATGATGTTATAATTTAATCTAATTTCTTAAACAAAGATTGTTTTTAATGTATGTAGTATCTATCACAAATGCTTGCCAGAGGGCAACCTTCCAGGTTCGCCTAAAGTATGTAGTACCACCCCAAGATGAGAGAGTGCGCTCTTGCTAATGGGTTGGTCTCCTTTTTGTTCCATCACAGCCTAGAGTAACCATCCTTTGAGGTTAACGAAGTACCAAGAAAGCATCTCCGTTTCTGATCCATCCCCAGTATAAAAGGAAGACACTCCCGGAAGGTGATTTCTTATTTCTGTCGCTGACCTCGCTATAACGTGCATACCGAGGTGAAAGCTTGCTGTCAAGCGGTTACGAAAAAGAGATTGTACCTCACAGAGAGGGCACTCAAGCCCATCCTTTCTGCTGTTTTTCTTTACTTTTGGTTTGAATTAAATGAGGTTTTGCCCAGTTGGCACTCCATGCATTTTGCCTTTGCCCTGCCTCTTCATTTACCCCTGCCACATTAGGGATACTCTGAAATAGAAATAGTAGCTTAGGGTGGGTGTTCATTTCGACAGTGTTAATTATCCCTTTGAAGGTTAACTGGCATCTGTATGTGGGCACTAGTGTGTTAGGACTGGTATCCCTTCCAAGGCTGGTACTTGCCTTAACGCTACTGCAATATTTTATTAGGCTAAGACGGTGAAGGTAATGAATGGATAGCTGATTAACCTCCACAAAGATGAATATGACAGGTAAAAGAACTAAAATTCCCAACCTCAAGAAAAGTAGAAACAAATATGGCAATAAAATGAAAGGGCAAGATGTCCACACGCACACACACACAGACACACAGACGCACAGGAGACATTAAACTGTTATTCCAAGACAATCCATTACAGATGAATAATAGACACGGTTCATTACAGGGTGCAGCAGATATTTGCAATGAAAATTGTTTACAGTCACTCCAACAGTAAGTCTGCCGCTCTCTGCTAATGATAGGTCATATTTCACTTGCCTTTATCTGTCCTGCAGCACAACACATCACTCACCAGGGCTGTTGACATTATTAAAAAGCAAAATCCATTAATTCTTCACTACTTGTTTCGATTTCACCCTCATTCTGCCCATCATTTCAGAACCCCCCCACCATTTCTCTTTTTTTTCCTACCCCTGTATAAATTAAGCTTTTCTTTAATCAGCTCATTAATTTTCCCTAGGATTTTTAATTAATGTAAAGCCATGTTCTTGCTTTTTAATGCTTGAGGTGAAAAACCGAAGTGAAGATGGGGGAATGTAGACAAAGGGAAATGCAACATGCTTTACAGCTGAGCCGCAGGGATACAAGTCAGTAACAATAACTCACCCACTCCTGGAGTAAAACTCTTAATGAAATTAATTGGGCAAAATATCATAAACTTCGAGGTTTGAAGAAAGAAAGCCACACTGCAGGAATTAGTGCATGGAATAAAACTCAGTAGGTAATGCAGTACAACCCTGACCATCAGTCCTTGTGCTCCTGGTGAGATTTAATAAGACAACAATGGATCTAAGCAGAGGCCAAGCTTAAAAAAAAACATTAAAATAAAAGTCAATGATATGGGGCAACAGGTCTTATTTCTGGGGTTTGTGCTTCACCCGCCCCCCCATCTGCTCTTTGGAATGGCAGACCCCTCTGTAGATTGTCTCTCTCTTGACATGCCTTCATTTCTGTAGACAAAATCTGCAGGGATAACGGAAATGATTTGGTAACCACTCGTGAATAATCAAATTCACTTAATCCAGTTTAAGGGGCCGGAAGCAACCTTGGAAAGGATGTGAGTCCACCGCAGGGCACACTCCTGATTGTATCCATATTCAGTTTACTAAGGCACACCTCTTTGGGGAGCACTGAGTAAGAAACCCTTATTGAGTCACCAGTCAGAATGGGGGTACATCAGAAATCTGACTTCTGGGTGTAGGAAACATACACGTGAAGTGTGGGGCTTGAACTCCTGAGAGTGCATTATCATCAGAAGACATGCTGTTAGAAGTCCCTCTGTTTTTCAGTGAATTTTCACAGCAATGTTTTAAAACACAGGGATAGAGCCTGGTGGAGCCAGTTGTGGAACAGATTCTGGTCAGGATGACAGCCCATAACAAAGCACGTTCAGCTAATATGATTTAACTAGACAGATAGATAGACAGATATGAAAGGCACTATATGATAGATAGATAGACAGATATGAAAGGCACTATATGATAGATAGATAAATAGATATGAAAGGCACTAAATGATAGATAGAAAAATAGATAGATATGAAAGGCACTATATGATAGATAGATAGATAGATAGATAGATAGATAGATAGATAGATAGAT
>JANRMT010062841.1:23369152-23390670 GCA_026402145.1 Polypterus bichir lapradei | reverse complement strand
GATAGATAGATAGATAGATAGATAGATAGATAGATAGATAGATAGATAGATAGATAGATAGATAGATAGAGGTCAATTATTGCTGATGAAGCACTTCTTGCTCAAGAGACATTTTGAGGCTTCATTTCAGTGGTCTCGCTTGTTAATTGCTTATTTCAGTCTTGAACAGCTGCATTTGCTGTTTTAATAGCTCCTTATTAGCAATAAGATGCAAATGACAAAGGAGCCAGCAGTTCTTCATCTAACTTGTTTCCATGTACTCTCTCTGTGGTTAAAGAAAACATTTAAGAGAAAAATGTGACTGAAAATTCTCCATTTTGGGCTTCAAATCATTTAGATGATATCCTTGGGAAGGAAAAAAAATCATTCATATAACTGCCTAACATTGCAGACTAACAAGCCATACAATTCAATAAGTTCTGAGATTGGCAAGGAATTGGTTTCTAATTAAGAAATTGGGTTGGAATGAAAACCTGCAGCCACTGTGGCCCTCTAGGACCGACTTTGCCCACCTCTGGCATAGATGGAGTGATCATGTGACATACAAGATATGTTATGAATATTATTCTGTCTCTGTCAGATTGATTTTTTTTAATAAGATTCATTGTTGTCTAGTGTTTCCAAAACATTCAGCCTTTCCCGGAATGTGTGTGCTGATCTCTTCCTGAATGCCATCTCTTCTGGAAACTTCTAGAGAGTTAGGACAGTTCATGAGCTCTCCTAAATCCTGGTGAAGTTAGGTGTAGGTTCTGTCACACACATGCGCTTGAGAGGCAGGCTAAGGGCTTAACCGAGGGTGGAAAACAAAGTGCACTAACCTTTCCTCTCCTTCTCCTACAGATGCCCTGAAGGGAACCAACATAAAGTACTTCATGCTTCCCTTTGTGAAGAAGGGGGCTCTGCACACCCCTGGAGGGTGGGGTCGCTCCTCCGAGGCCCCGTCTTGAACGCTGTTGCAATGGGAACAAATACAGTTTGCCGCCTCTTTGCTCCGTTAGATGCTGGGCTGCTGCTGCGTCGCATGATATGCTTCTCGCGCAGCACTTCGTATATTTAAAAGCCTGTACAGCACCTGTCCTTTTTGCTTTTTGCCTTCTCTCACTTCTACTAGAGACATCCTCTGCTTTATGCTTTATTATTGTGGACGCTAGGGGTCTCTGTTGCCCCGTTGAATCCATCAGACAGGCGGCCAAGACACACTTTTAAAAGCACAAAGAAGATTTTAATAATTATATTCTTCAATAAAGTGTCAAGCACCGCACAATCCACAATTCTTCAATAATAATAAACAATAAACACAATACAATCCTCCACTCCTCCCAGCAGCTCCGTCACACTCCCAACCAACTCTGTCTCAGTCTGCTGGGGTTTCCCATAGTCCTTTTATACTCTGTGACCCGGAAGTATTCCTTCTTCGGGTCACCATCACATCTTCCTTTATCGAACGTCCTGGAAGTACTGCAGGCTTCCGTCCTCGTGACCCCGAAGCACTTCTGGGTTGACGTCCTCATAATATCCCCTTGGTTCTTGGTGAGCTCCCCCTGGCGGCACCCAACAGGGCTGAGGATACGGGCTCTGTGTCCCAGGCTGCCCTGCAGGAATCCGAGGAGTCATTTCCATCCATGGGAGCTGCCATCTAGCGTTCCGGCTGTTTTCTTCCTTGGAGAGACGTCCCGACCGGACTGAAATGCTGGCCGTTCACCACATTATGTTGTTTATGAATAAAGTTTATGTTTCTTGAAAACCTTGAATGAATCTGTGCAACTGTGTACCCCAAGCGTGAAACACCTTGCATAACCCCGCCTTCTACCTCCTCAATTATTGGACCCCAGCTCTTCCCCACTGGCTATTATAAAAGCCCAACTCCTTTTGTCTTTAGTTGTCTCTATTTTGGACACGGAACCAGATGTGATCTGGAGCCTTTTCTTGAAAGTTTGATTTGTTTTAATTTGTACACTGTACAATATAGGGGGTGGTTCCCCAAACCTTTTTCTACCTTCTTTGTGTTTCATTACAGAGAGGACCAAAGAGTAGGACCAAATTTACATCACTCTAAGATTTCTGAGGCATTGCGGACCCCTTGATAAATAGGAGCGCTGGTCTCGTCACTATATGTATGCACCTTACAGGTGTCATGATTTGATTCTAATTTTTAATTTTTCTTAATGGTTCCCGAGGCTTTAAAAGTAATCTGTACATCATTTTTGGTGTTAGACCCCGGAATCCAGTGGTCACATTTATTTTTTGTTTAATTGTGTATTTACTTTCAGCACCTTCAGGAACTCTGCAGACCCCTTCACTTTTTTCACATTTTGTTATGTTGCAGTCTTCTGTTAAAAATCATTTCAATTGGTCTTCTCTCCCAGATGGAATGCCACTCAAGGACATTCCCAGAGGTGCCCCCAAGCCACTCCAGTGTTGTCTTTGCTTTGTGCTGAGGGTCATTGTCCTATTGAAAGGAAAACCTTTGGTCCCATCTTAGGTACCAAGTGCTCTGGAGTAGTTATTCAAGAAGGACATCTCTCTACTTTGCTTCATTCAACTTATCCTCAAGCCTGTCGAGTTTCCCAGTCCCTGCCACATAAAAATAAAACAACCCCACAACATGATGCTGCCACCGCCATCACTCAGTGTTGGAAATGCATGGCACAGATGGTGAGTGGTGATGGTTTCCTCAAGACATGACTCTAATGTTGGTTTCATCAGACCACAGGGTTTTGTTTCTCACACACTGACTGACAACACAGATGGAGTGATCATGTGACATACAAGATTTGTTATGAACATTATTCCATCTCTGTCAGGTCGATATCTTTCTATAATTTCATTGTTGCCCAACATTTCCGAAACATTCGGCCTTTCCCAGGTTGTGAGTGCCTCAGCTCACATTTAGGAGATGTCCTTTTCCCATATGAAAATTTTATTAGAGCAGCGTTCTTAGCGATCAGTCTTGGGTTTTTTTTTATTAAGCCATCTGTTCAGGACAGAGAGCAACAGCCTCATTTTTCATTAAGCCATGTGGTCAGCATAGCGAGCAACGCGCCCAACTTTACATAATTACACAAAATGGAGTTCTATTGAAAAGGTCTGTTAGTTTTGGCAGAAGGATGTTGTTCTCCTCCACTTTCTCTTCTCTCTTCTGCCTGCATCGAGGCTGTCATTAAGCTACAGAGGCAGCACAGAGGACAATAGAGAAACAGATTAATGGAAATCAACACTAATACCCACTTCTGTGTCTAATTAATCAGGAAAAAGGAGACGCCTGGATCCCCCAGGCACCCCAGCATAAAGTGGCCCAACGCATTAATCTGTGAGAAAGCAATGAACAAATATAACTTAATATTCCTTCTTTCCTTCCAAGACAAAAATACTGACTCTAATGACTTTATAAGGTTAGTCACCCAAATAAGCATCTCTGCTGTATGTCACGCGGTGGTCTTTTGGCAACACTATTTATATTGTGAATCGCTTGATGTGCCGATGCAAATGGTGCACTTACCCTAATTGTTCTACCCAAGTACAATATTTTACTGGTTTCAAACATCATCCAGCATGAGCTTTCTATTTATATTTCATACAATTAGTGCACATCTGTTTCGGCAACCAGAAGGTCATTTATTTCTTTACTTTGGGAGCCTTCCTGCTGTCCTGTCATAATCTAACAAACTTAAAAGCTTAGGGTGAATAAATCCACTTCATAATGAGGCCAGAAAGCATCTGAACGTGCATCTCTCCTGGTAAGTCCGCTTTTGGGTTTAGAACCTTGAAAGGATGAAAATCCATTTCTCAGTATTTAATATTTTCCATAATATGACTACATTAAGGCAGCAAATCTCTATTAATATCAGACGCTCGCTTTTTTTTTTTAATTTAAACGTATGTTAATCTTTTATGTAATGTGACATTTTGGAAAACACTCTTTGCGTCTCAGACTCTGAGAGCAGGTAGGTCTGAGCCCATTTTAAACACGCCATGTTTATTCCACACAAGTGAGCGCTTACTACATTTCATGAAAGGTAAGAAACACACGCTCACAGCCGAAAATGAGGAGACCCTTTAATAAAAGTGCCCCTATTGTGCCTGCATGGGTTATTTACTTTCTCACTGAGTCATATTTAATGAGTCGTAAGGCTTTGTTTATGTGGTGAGATAGGAGACACGTTCGTTTGTTTAAATATTGTCCTTGGTTCACAAAAGAAGCTGCTAGTGTAAGTATTGGTGGCTTATAAGGGAATAATTTAGAAAATCGGTCATACACACAAAACCTTGAATTGTTCAACGGGGAGCAGTGCTACCTCCCAGCGCCAGAATCCTAGGTTTGAGGCCAGTGCCCGTATGTATCAAGAATTATCTTGAGGAATTACAACAATGGTCTGACTACAATAAGAACTTTTCCTACCTCAGAGGAGGTTATGAAGCGTCTTACACACACTCCCAGTGAGGAAGAGTAGTTCACATTTCTGAATAAGGACGTCACAATTTTAACCGTACTCATGAAGTTTCAGGACGAGGGAAGACACTGGAGGAGATTTAAAGAATTGTTGGGGTGCCAACATGTTCACCGTATTTAACCTGACACTGGTATTAATGAAGGAAACGGGCACACGATGGCGCAAAAAGAACATAAGCAGTAGTTACCTTAGGCAGGCTTCTTGTGGTAATACTGCTCAGTAAACCGGGTATGTCTTATTGGAGCTCCATACTGCAGGCCTGCTCAGGTCCAAATAAGACATCTCCTTCTGGGGACGTGTGGTTTTTATAGGACTCCAACTGGAAAGGGTCAGGGCAGTTGCCCTCATTGCTGTGGATGAGAAAAGTTACAATACCATTAGCAACAGCACCCCCTTTTGTCCCAAAGTGGCATTAGATAGATAGATAGATAGATAGATAGATAGATAGATAGATAGATAGATAGATAGATAGATATGTAAGGCACTATATAAGAGATAGATATGTAAGGCACTATATAATAGATAGATAGATAGATAGATAGATAGATAGATAGATAGATAGATAGATAGATAGATATGTAAGGCACTATATAATAGATAGATATGTAAGGCACTATATAATAGATAGATAGATAGATAGATAGATAGATAGATAGATAGATAGATAGATATGTAAGGCACTATATAATAGATAGATAGATACTGTATGTAAGGCACTATATACAAGATAGATAGATACTGTATGTAAGGCACTATATACAAGATAGATAGATAGATAGATAGATAGATAGATAGATAGATAGATAGATAGATAGATAGAAACTTTATTAATCCCAAGGGGAAATTCACATACTCCAGCAGCAGCATACTGATAAAGAATAACATTAAATTAAAGAGTGATAACAATGCAGGTATAACAGACGGACAATAATTTTGTATAATATTAACGTTTACCCCCCCGGGTGGAACTGAAGAGTCTAAGGTTAAAGAGAAACGATCTCCTCAGTCTGTCAGTGGAGTAAAACGGTGACAGCAGTCTGTCGCTGAAGCTGCTCCTCTGTCTGGAGATGATCCTGTTCAGTGGATGCAGTGGATTTTCCATTATTGACAGGAGCCTAATCAGTGCCCGTCGCTCTGCCACAGATGTCAAACTGTCCAGCTCCATGTCTACAATAGAGCCTGCCTTCCTCACCAGTTTGTCCAGGCGTGAGCACACCACCGCATAGAAGAGGGCGCTCGGCACAACCGTCTGATAGAACATCTGCAGCATCTTATTGCAGATGTTGAAGGACGGCAGTCTTCTAAGGAAGTATAGTCGGCTCTGTCCTCTCTTGCACAGAGCATCAGTATTGGCAGTCCAGTCCAATTTATATTGACAGTCCAGTCCAATTTATCATCCAGCTGCACTCCCAGGTATTTATAGGTCTGCTCCTTCTGCACACAGTCACCTCTGATGATCACGGGGTCCATGCGGGGCCTGGGCCTCCTAAAATCCACCATTACATACCTCTGCTGAGCCCAGCAGGTGATAGTCCAATGCACATGAGTGACAAGGTGTTTTTGAATTTCCTTGGAAATGATAACAACAACAACATTTACAGTATTTCTATAGCACGTTTTCACACAAATGATGTAGCTCAAAGTGCTTTACAAGATGAAGATAGATAGATAGATAGATAGATAGATAGATAGATAGATAGATAGATAGATAGATACTTTATTAATCCCAAGGGGAAAGAAAGAAAAGTTTATTAAAAATGGAAATTTAAAAATAAGATTAGGCAATACTAAATAACAAAGAATAAAGTAAGGTCTGATGGCCGGGAGGACAGAAAAAAAAAAACAAAAAAACTCCAGAGGGCTGAAGAAAAAAAAAATAACGAAATCTGTAAGGGTTCTGAGGCCACGAGACCACCCAGCCCCTACTAGTCATTCTAGCTAACATAAATGATCTCAATCAGTCCTCATGGTTTCTCAGGCTTCATGTGAAAGAATTGGATGTTGCTGGTCATGTGGACATCCGGCCTTCGATCCATCAATGGAGGAACTGCAAGGTGCCCTGATTTGGTGGTGGTGGCGCAGATCGAATTGATTTGAATTCAATTGATGAAGTTTTGTAGTTTTCTGTTACTGTTACTAAGGCTTCATCATAATACTAATATTAATAATGAAAGTATTCAAAGTAGTACAGAAATAAGAATGAAAAGAAGAAGATGAAGAAATAGGAAAACATAATAAGGTAGAAGCTGCACATAATTACTGTAACTACTGAGATGGAAAGATTGAGAGACACACACACACACACACACTGAATTTGAGTTAAGCCCAATAACAGGAATGTTTATTTAGCAATGTAAGATCCACAGACGTCCTTTCAGAAGAACCATCTTCCTACTGTTATGGCACACGGGAAACTCCTCCTCATAAAGCAACAGTTACAGAAACAAGCCACGGTTATTCAGGCACTTCTTCTGAAGTCACATTCCCTCTTCTATGATTCCTGATCATCTTCCAGAGTCATCTGATGTGTCTCTCTCTGCAATCCCTGCTTATTTTCTAAGAGGGTCTATTTATCCAGTGCCCACAGGAGTCTCTGCTAACCTTCTTGAACCATCAGCATGTGTGACCATTGAGGTTCTTGTTCACACAGAAAATTTTCATGCAAACATTTCAGGAGTTTCTGAAATGCACAGCTCAACGTTCCTGTGTGACATTTCATTGCCAGTTGCCTATCCAGGCCTGCCTAAGCACCGAGCTCAAGTGACCAAGCTGACCCCAGGAGAGTGCTCCGGAGACGGTGACGCAAGCGAGGCAAGAGGGGAGGGCTCCACGCTAGGCTGAAAGCCCCTGTTAGCTGACCACCGCTACCCAGCCTCTTGCTAGCCAATGTGTGGTCTCTGGTGTGAACGTTACCCGGGCACAGACAGGCAGACATGTTGTTTTCCACCACCACAAGTTTATTTACAACACAACTATTTACAAAAGTCAGTGCACACAAACCCCAAAGTCCAGGCCTCTCTCACTCTTGCCTTTCTTCTCGCCGCCTCCACTCTCGCTCCTCTTGCTTTGTCCTTCTTCCACCCGACTCCAGCCTCGAATGAAGGGAGGCGGCCCCTTTTATTAGCACCCGGATGTGCTCCAGGTGAATTCCGGCAATCACCCACCGACACGCCCCTGTGTGGCGGAAGTGCCGGCTGTACTCCCGGAAGCTCTCCGGGTGTCCCTTCTTCTCTTCCCCCCAGCACTTCCTGGTGTGGCGGAAGTGCTGAGGTCCAGGCCTCCAAAGGCATCGGAGCGCCCCCTGGCGGTGACCATGGGCCCCTACAGGGTTAGGCTTCCAAGCCCTCTACCCGTGGCCCCCAAAGCAACCAGGGTGGTGGCCCCCACGTGATCCAGGGCGGGCGTAGACCCTCTTCCGGTCCTTCAGGGCGTACCGGCGGGTCGTCGCCCCTGGCATCCATGACACTGGAAAACAAAATGGATGAGCTAAGAGCCAGGATTACAGCGCAGCAGGAAATAAGAGAGTGCTGTGCTATAATTTTCACCAAGGCCTGTCCTTTGGACAAAGTCCCAGAATGCACCGTTCAGTTACAGACTCACTCAGTGCACTGAGGAGACCACACCGCAGCCTCCGGTAAGGCTAAAGAGGTGTGTGTGTGTGTGTGTTTATTAACAACTCGTGGTGTGGAGATGTACAGACTGTTTATAAGCACTGCTCACAAGATGGGGAGTTTTTACTGCTGAAATACCAACCCTATTATCTACCGAGGGAGTTCACTGCTGTGTTTTTGGCTGCTGTTTACATCCCCCCGCGAGCTAACTCCTCGGCGATGCTCGGCAAACTCCATGATGTCATCAGCACCTTAGAGACGGCTCATCCCGTTGTTGTTTTTATTTCAGCTGGCGACTTTAAGCAGTGCAATTTATGGACTGTACTTCCTAAATACCACCAACACATGAACATTCCCACCCGTGAGAAGAACACACTGGATCGTGTTTACAGCAACATATGCGGTGCATACAAGGCTGTCTGGTATAGCGGGTCCACAGCAAACGTCAAGAGGCCAGTTTTAAATAAATAATCGCCGTGCTTGCAGCTTAGCGAGGGGGCGTGATGGATGAGTGGCTGAAGCAGTTCCAGGGGGATTCGTCGTGTGAGCGTTTCTCACCTAACACAGGTGAGAAACAGTCCACATCCGTAATTGTTCCTAGGAGCTGCTGATTGCTACAGCTGCCACGTCCTCTTCATAAATAGAAGCGCGAGGCGGTCTGGGGAGGAAAAAAAAGGAAAAGAGAAAGAAAAGAAAATGGTGGTTGCAGGAGGCAGTGCAGAGAAAGCCGGTGTGAGAGAAAGAGAGAGAGAGCAAGTGAAGGCTCGCAGGCCGGCAGCTGGACAACGAGCCCTAGCAGGGGTGTTTGGCCGACACTAGGTGGGGCAGAAGGAAGCGGTCGCTCCAGCCGAGTGATCAAGGAGCTGGAGTGACCGGAGAAGGAGGATGGCTGGCCGCGTAAAGCCGAGATGGCAGCGGGCGTTGTGGAGTCTTGGGAAGGTGAGCCTTAGCATGAGAAAACTGGCCGTTGAGGAGCCCAAGTCTCGGTCCGGTAAGGGAGTCGGACAGTAGAAAGGTCAGCTGCTGAGAGGGTGACTCTCCTGTTGCGGGGCCCAGACGGGAAAAGCAGGAGAGCCACCAGATAAAAGAAGACACCGGCTTTTTTTTAAAGGGTCTGCTTCCAGCATTGTTTTAACCAAGTTTTAAAGGGTTGTTTTTCTAGTTATTGAATTTTTAACCTTTTGGCTTTTGTGAAATTGCTTGTGATTCACCTACGCATGCTCATTCAGACTTGGCACAATGACCTTTATGTGGTGTGGCAATCTGCATGAATAAAGCTTGCTTTAACCGTACTTCATGTGGAGCGGTGGAGAAATGTATAAATGAGCTTATTAACTCAGGCATTGTAATGCCATTCAAAGTTTGATGCACAATGGTTGGTTGTGACATACCCAAATCAAAGATGCAAAGATACATTGTCACTATGGCCAAAAAAGAAAGTAACATTACCAGCACTTTCGTTTCGGCTGACAGCATAGATGAAGTGATCATGTGATCTGCAAGATTTGCTATGAATATTATTCCATCTCTGTAGCAGGATTGGCACTCCAACCGCCGACAGGTGCCAACAAGGGAATGTATGGATGGCACCAACACGGAGATGAGCCATCATGTCCTGATCGCTCATGTCCAGAGCAAGCACGTCCAATTATTTATTTAAAACTGCCACTTTTTCTAAGCCTCACACTTTTATCTGACCACTCTGTCATAAAGCACAGATCAGTGGAATAATGCAGCGATGGCTATCCTTCTGGAAGTTTCTTCTATCACCTCACAGGTTCTCTGGAACTTAACCCGTTTGCTCCATCCGGAACGCTATGAAGCATTTTGTTCTTTTCCAAACTTCTTCCATTTAAGGCTTATGGATGCCACCGTGCTCTTAGGAATCTTTAGTGGCCCATAATTGTGTTAGAACAATCTGGATGTGAACAGCCCAGCAAAGCTCCCCAGTCCTCTCCACTTATTTCTTCCAAAAGAAACATCAAGTTGAGTTTTGAAAGTCCCTAAAGTCTTACTGTCTACCACACTACTTGGTAGCTTATTCCAAGTGTCTATCGTTCTTTGTGTATTGTTCTTTTGTAGCCTTCTCCAGATCTGGACCTGAACATCATCCTGTCTCTATGCTCTGCCAACCTCATGGCTTGGTTTTTACTCCGATACACATTGCCAACTGAAGGACCTTCTACAGCCAGGCGTATGACTTTCCTAAATCAGTCCAATTAATTAGACTGACCGCTACGTGGACTGCATACAAGGTGTGGAAACATCTCAGTGCTGGTTAATAGAATGGAGTCAAAAGTCAAGTGTCATAGCAAGGGGTCCGAAGACTTGTATGTGAAATTTCAGATTTTTTTTTTTTTGTCATTCTGAGGTGTTGAGTGTTGCTTGATGAGGGAAAAAAAATGAGTTAAAAATGATTTTAGCCCATGGCTGCAACATAACAAAAGGTATAAAAAGCAAAAGTGTCTGAAGATCTTCTGAAGGTACTGTAGGTAGATGAACTACAAGAAACCTTTAACTTCTGCTTCTTCTTTCGGCTGCTCCCGTTAGGGGTTGCCACAGCGGATCATCTTCTTCCATATCTTTCTGTCATCTGCATCTTGTCACACCCATCACTTGCATGTCCTCTCTCACCACATCCATAAATCTTCTCTTAGGCCTTCCTCCTGTGCTCTTGCCTGGCAGCTCTATCCTTAACATCCTTCTCCCAATAAACCCAGCATCTCTCCACTCCACATGTCCAAACTAACACAATCTCGCCTCTCTGACTTTGTCTCCCATCTGTCCAACTTGAGCTGACCCTCTAATGTCCTCATTTCTAATCCTGTCCATCCTCGTCACACCCAATGCAAATCTTCACATCTTTAACTCTGCCACCTCCAGCTCTGTCTCCTGCTTTCTGGTCAGTGCCACCGTCTCCAGCCCATATAACACAGCTGGTCTCACTAAGACGATAAATCATAAAAAGGCAGGTAAAAAATGAATATTCAGTAACCCATGCTAACTCATTTTGAAAGGTTGCAAATCTCATTTGATGAGTTGAAAATGAAAATTACGCAATAATTGTAAACAAAAGTTGATTTGCACATCAAAGTGAAACAATCAGATGGTGAGACCCCCCACTGCCCATGTTGTGAGCCATTTTATTAGGTAGGTGACTAAACACCGGAGAGTCCTTTCTTTTCTTGCAGGGTAGACACAGTCGTATTACTTGGAATTACAGCCTAGTTTGGAAAAAGGATTGCAACCGCAGGTCAGCGTGAAAGAAGCTTTCAACAGCAGAGCGACACATTCATCATGGTAAAGAAAGCTGCAATCCTGTTAAAGGAGTTTTGGATTGAGCAGAAGGCAATTGCCTTTTTTATAGGGAACCAGCCACTGAATGTGTTTCAAGCTTATCCGTCAATATGTGATTTGATAATTCCTCCATCCAGTAGCTTGTCATGGTGGCATACAGCTCTTGTAAAATCAGATGATGACACTTCTCTTCTGCTGAATGAAACAACTCTGCTTCTCCAGATCTTCACTGACCCTTTTCCCATTCATGTTCTGTATTAAGTGGCTGTGCTCTGTTTAAACGTGGGCTATCGTATTTGGACTTAAGTACAGTAGAATAGCGGTGCAGTAACTAGTGCTGCTGCTTCACAGATCCAGTATCCCGAGGTTGAATCCCACAACAGATAACTGACCATGTGCAGTTTGCATGTCCTCTCTATATCACTGCAGGTACCACATCCCAAAAGTCATGCAAGTTGGACTAATTAGTATCTCTAACTTTGCCCAACTGTGAGTGTATGTGTGCCCCTGGATCAACTTCCACTCTATCCAGAGTTGTTTTCCACCTTGCCCCCAGTCCTTGAAGTTCTGACTCTGTAAATAACCATGAGTTGATGCAACCAACAATAACAAAAGCATGTACTGTACTTATATAGCCCATTTTCATACAAACGATGTTGCTCAAAGTGCTTTACAAGATGAAGAAAGAAAAAAGAAAAATATAACAATAACAAAGAATGAAGTAAGGTTTGATGGCCAGGAGGACAGAAAAAGCAAAACAAAACAAAAAAACTCCAGAGGGCTGGGAAAAAAAAAACAAAACAAAATCTGCAGGGGTTCCAAAGCCATGACACCACCCAGCCCCCTCTAGGGATTCTACCTAACATAAATGACCTCAATCAGGCCTTCAGTCCATCAATGTAGGGACTGCATGGTGCTTTGATCAGGTGGTGGTGGCGCAGAAAAACAGAAAAAGAACAGCAGAGAAGGTAGGGGTTATTATGGATTGCGGAGCCAGGATTAAAACTATAATTAAATGCATATACAGAATATCAGGTTTACACTAAAATGAAGCTATTAGAAAGCCATGTTAAAGTAATGTGTTTTTATCAGTTTTTTAAAATGCTCCACCATATTAGCCTGGTGAATTTCTATCGGCAGCTATTCCAGATTTTAGGTGCATAACAGCAGAAGGCCGCCTTACCACTTCTTTTAAGTTTAGCTCTTGGAATTATAAGCAGACACTCATTTGAAGATCTAAGGTTACGATTTTTGTCCCGATAATTCGAAATATAGGATGGAACGAGATAGGATAAGCATACAATACGTGCAATACACGCAATATATGCAACAACAACAACATTTATTTATATACCACATTTTCATACAAACAATATAGCTCAAACTGCTTTACATGATGAAGAAAGAGAAAAAAGACAAAATAAATAAGAATTAAAATAAGGGAACACTAATTAACATAGAAGAAAAGTAAGGTCCGATGGCCAGGGAGGACAGAAAAAATAAAAAATAAAATCTGCAGGGGTTCCAGACCACGAGACAACCCAGCCTCCTCTGGGCATTCTACCTAACATAAATGACCTCAATCAATCCCGATTGTATTCAGGGTTCTCATGGAAGAACTTGATGATGACGGTCATGTAGACTTCTGGCCTTTAATCCATCAATGTAGGGACATCACGGTGCTTTGATTAGATGGTGGTGGCGCAGGTCGCCACCACAGGAACCCAGACATAGAACAGAAGAGAGAGTAGGGGTTAGTATGGATTTTGGAGCCACCATGAATAATGATGATAATTAATTGAATATACAGAGCATCAGGATTAAACTAAGTTGAAGCTGTGAGAAAGCCATGTTACAATAATGTGTTTTCAGCAGTTTTTTAAAGTGCTCCACTGTATTAGCCTGGTGAATTCCTATTGGCAAACTATTCCAGATTTTAGGTGCATAACAGCAGAAGGCCGGCTCACCACTTTTTTTAAGTTTATCTCTTGGAATTCTAAGCAGACACTCATTTGAAGATCTAAGGTTACGATTTGGAGTGTAAGGTGTAAAACATTCCGAAATATAAGAAGGAGCAAGATTATTTAAGGCTTTGTAAACCATAAGAAGTATCCATCCATCCATTATCCAACCCGCTATATCCTAACTACAGGGTCACGGGGGTATGCTGGTTTTAAAGTCAATTCTAAATGACGCAGGTAACCAGTGTAGTGACATCAAAACTGAGGTGATGTGCTCACAAGCATAGAATATAGAACAAGTAGGTTTGAGAATAAATGTATGTAGTACTTACTTTCACCACTACAATAACACAATCTCAATTCTGATGCAAGAATCAAATTCCTGGCCTAAGAAAATCCCAGTAGAGAGCTTTAAATAAGCAAAAACCCCAAAGAAAAACATATAAAAATAAACAAATAATCACAACAGTCATCTAAAACACATACTTTACCTAACTGATGTCTTCATATTGCCCTGGTGTTGTGGGGTACAAAATCTGTACATTTTGGTTTATATTTCCATTATATTTTGTTCATGACAAGACAACAGATAAACTACTGTACATTGAGGACAAATCAAAGCATGTCTTCTTCCCAATTATACCTCACTTTCAAAAGAGCTATTCCAGCAAAGAAAGGAAGACATGCTGGTGGCTCAGGCTATCAATTACTTTATAACCTGAGAAAGGATGGACATCTAATTATTTTACAGCCTGGGAAAGGAAGACATAGCAACACCTCAGAGAACATCAAAAAATGTTTTATTGTTTGGGAAAACGGACAGTAAAGTCATTCATCATATTGACAGCCAGCCAATCAAAATATCTAACAATCACATCTTGCAAAACCCCCGGTAGAATTTTAGAATAAATATGCCTCATCTGAGGAGCGATACAAGAAGAAGGGAGGAAGAAGATGGGACGAAGACGTCAGAGTAAGACGGAACAATGTCAACATGAAGCCGTTTCCATCTGATCGACAGAATAGCATCATGAACAACTACGAGTGCTAGATCACAAGCAGCCTACAACATTCATCCTTGTCATCTTTACTTTTTCATAACCTTTTTCTATTATTCTTTTCCTACTGGTATTATTATTATTCCTGTAATAAATACCACGCTGCTTTTAACTTTCATGCTTTGTCTTAATTTCTAGAGTGATTGAAGTAATAAGGTAGAGTTCTATGAGCACCTGGTGCAGCCGGAGGTTTGCCATTACCTCTGTGCTGCGAGGTTTATTAAGGCTGAGGTTGAGAGCTCCAACCAAAAGTAGGGAACAGGACAGTAAAGTAAGGCATTCTTGGCTGATAAATGGCCTATAGTCAAGAGTGCAGAATCTTTATATGTTTAAATTTATTCTTGTAGACCAAAAGTAATATTTAGGTCTGAGATATCATTAAAAATCATTTAAATCTTACAATAAGGAAAACTGGATTTAATGTCATGATATAAATACTTTTCACTTGCTTAGATTTCATTTTTTGCAGTGTATAAATTAAAAAGAGCTCCAGCCTCAGCATTGACCCCTGCTGGACACCCCTTTTAACATCACCTAATTCTGAAAAACATTTCGCTCACCTTAAGCCTTTTCTTCCTGTGTCTTACTCACTTTCACACCCACCTACACAATAAACTCTGAACTCCCACTTCTTTTAGTCTGATCACTAGTCTTCATGTGGGAACTTCTGAAAATCCAGATAAATAATATTACAGTATATGCACTCTCTAATCATATAGTTGCTTTCTCATAGAATTCCGGCATATTAGTAAAAACCAACCTTCCTCTTCTGAACCCGTGTTGACTATTTGCTAACACTCCAGTTTTTGATGTGTGCTGCTCGGTTTTCTCCTCAATAATTCCTTCCATTAATTTACCTGCAGCACATGCTAAACTTTCTAGCCTATAGTTACATTGATCTGGCCGATCTCCATTTTAATATAACAGGGAAATATTTGCCAGCATTCAGGGATTCTCTCAGTGTGAGAAACCATTCAACAAATATGTGCCAAGGGTTTATATCTATACTCACTAACTTTCTTAAGATAAATGTCATCAGGTCCTGGTGATTTGTTCAATTACAACCTATTTAATCTTAGCATAACTGCACTGAAATTCATATCTGGAAAGATATTATGTTAACTGATTTCAATTTAATTTTCTTTTTTTTTAATTTTACAATATACGGGGTTCACCTTCAGGTGCCCCAAATCTTTATATTCTCCCTTGTCTTTTGTTCTCTTGCAGGGTGTTCCCCAAATTTCAATATTCCAAGCAGCACTTGTTCTTTAAATGCTAATTGGGCTTCTGCTCACATGTAGCCCTTGCCCAGTTGCTTTATTGATTTTTCTTTCAATTCTTTCACTCTTTGCATGCAGGGAATTTAGACTCCCTGCTGCCACAGCTATTTTGATTATATTTAATTACTCTCCTTTCCCATATAACTTGCTTTATATCAATTGCATGTCCATGTTTATTATGTAAAGTGCTTTGAGATGGTGTTCACTATCCAACCTGTTACATAAAATAAAGAATGATTGATTTTTTTTTTTATTTCCCCTTTCTGCTGCATTACATCCATTTGTCCAAGCATGGATCTGTTACAGAAAAAAAAGCATTGTTAACTATTTAAATAGCTGAAAGTTGTATTAAAACAGTATAAAATGATGAGTATATTTTATTATTTTGATTCATTACTTTTTTAATGCAATTTCTGGATTTGTACATTTCATAAAGCAAGTAAAGAAAAATTGAGTGAGGCATTTTGTTGGAAAGGATTTTGTACTCGATATCAGTAGGGTTTGCCATAATTATTAGATAGAAACATTAACAAACACAGCTGGTTTATGAAAAAAAGATGGATAAAAAAGAAGAGGCACTATTAGACAGATAGATAGATAGATAGATGTGTAACGCACTATATAATAGACAGATAGATAGATAGTCATGAAAGGCACTATATGATAGATATGTAAGGGACTATATAATAGATAGATAGATAGATAGATAGATATGTAAGGCACTATATAATAGATAGATAGATAGATATCTAAGGCACTATATAATAGATAGATAGAAAGATGGTCACGAAAGGCACTATATAATAGACAGAAAAATAGATAAACAGATAGATATGTAAGGCACTATATAATAGATAGATAGATATGTTAGGCACTATATAATAGATAGATAGATAGATATGTAAGGCACTATATAATATAAAGATAGTCATGAAAGGCACTATATAATAGACAGATAGTTAGAAAAATAGATAGATAGATATGTAAGGCACTATATAATAGATAGATAGATAGATATGTAAGGGACTATATAATAGATAGATAGAAAGATAGTCATGAAAAGCACTGTATAATAGATAGATATGTTAGGCACTATATAATAGATAGAGATAGATAGATAAGGCACTTTATAATAGATAGATAGATATGTAAGGCAATATATAATAGATAGATAGATAGATAGATAGATAGATATGTAAGGCACTATATAATAGATAGATAGATAGATATGTAAGGCACTATATAATAGATAGATAGATATTTTTAATTTTATTTTTAAAACCAAACTTTATTGTCTAATCATAGGAATAACATCACAATAGTAAACTAATCTCAATCCTAATTCCAAACTAACAATGTGAACACATTCCTAAAGACGAACACCCTGTTCTCAATCAATTACATATTTATATTTTCCCTCAACCCACCTTAAAAACCCACCCTATCTATGTAAGCCCCTCCCATTCTTTCCACCCTCCAATCCCACTTATCCTGAGTACTATTTATTAGCCCATTTTATAAAGTAAAACAAAACTACAAACTCAGAACACAAACTTCAACTTATCATCATCATATTTTCAAAGTACATTATTCACAAATCACAGTTTCTTGAACTTTACTAAATTATTGACATACTTATAAAAATGTAACTCCCCTAATATTCTATTTTCACGAACCTTTCTAAAAAAGACAATCACATCATGGATGCCCCCCAGTAATCTTGTTAGATGGATTACTTCATCTGATGACAAAGGTGTAAATCAGAGTTGACCTGACATCTCTCCAGTGGCCCCTCTGCAGACTTCTTGAGCCAGAAGACGTGAAATGGGCAGAAGCAAGGACAAAGACCTGTAATTCAATTGATGATAACTAAGATGGACAGTAGAACTTGCCTATTAAAAGACACTTCCTAGATAGCATGTACATTTTTTTTGACATATTCATTATGGGCCAAAAGTGGCCCGGCTGTATTCAACTGTATGTAAAGGTTCAATGCCTTTAAGATTTTGAACCAGGCACTACCCAAACCCTGAGCAGGATGGCATACTTCATGACGAAGAGTGTTGATGAACCATCTAAGCTCAGGTCAGCTCCCGGAAGCAACAGGATGTAATTTACACTCAGCTTCACTCTCAGGGCAGAGCACTAAATGTTTATGTCTCTTTTTTTCTCTCTGCCAATAACATTTTTAAACTAAGACAAGTAGATTTCTTTTATTCTGTTCTCTCCAGTAAGTTTCATATCATATGGATCTCATCTAAATATAGAAAAGTTAGCTCCTGCAGAAGCAAACAGTGATGAAGAAGGAGCTGTAACTTTGACTTTATTATTTCCCAGTTTTAAGAGTCAGTGGGAGAGCATAACAAAAGAAAAGATGACAATCACCCCCCTGGTTTACTGCTGTCATGATCCTTTGCAGCTCATTCTGTGTGTTTTCCAGACTCTGTCAGACTTGTTTTTTTTTTTTCTGTTGACTAGATGTCCTTTAACAAGATTAAGGTTTTAAAGTAAAAATAATAATAAAAAAAAAAAAAAAACAATGAAAAATTCAGAATGAAGGTTGACCTCTACTGCGTTATGGAAAGCCGCCATTGTCCATCTTAGATGATTCTCTTTTTTTCAGGGGTTTCTGTCCGAGAGTTAATCAAGGATGAAAGCACAGTTCACTGCACTATTCTCATCTTATTGAATTGTCAGCCATAAGGTTACCAGTTCAGCCATCATCTCGGAGTCTCACGGTGACCCGGAGTGTGTAAAGCTAAACTCCCAGGACTTGCAGTATACAAATGTAGAAACAATTACAGCTTACTGGCAAGGATCCTTGAAATGGTGTTCATTGTGCCAAAAGGGGGTCTTCCATTCAAATGCTCGTTCGCATTTGGGCGCGTTTCCCAGAAAGCGGTTTGTCAACCTTGTTAAAAGGGACAAGTGTCTGTGAGTCTGTGTGCAGGGTTCTAGAGTTACAAAAAAAATGTAATAATAGGAAAATACATGTAAAAGAATGTGTGGTAGATGGCCGGTGCTCTTACCCAGCTGGGACACCTTCTTAATGGAACGACCTGGAGAGAAAGTGTGCTCAAGGCATCATCTCTACCAGATTGCTAGATGGCAGTTCTCCTGGGTAGATACAGCATCCTGGATTCCCACAGAGAATGCTGGGACTTAGAGTTTGGTGTGTTAGCCCTGGTGGGTTCTGGGGGTACCACCAGGAGGTGCGGCAGGTTCTGCGGAGCCCTGCTTCATTGGGGTCCCACCTTACTTGGAAGTGCTTCCAGACCAAGCATACAGGACACCAGAAGTACTCCTTAGTATTACATAAAAGAAGCCAGCTGCCTTTGCTCCGGGAGCCAGAGTCGGGAGGAAGAGAGACGAAGCTTGCTAGAAGAAGGAGGAGGCAAAGGGAGCGACAGACAGAAAGAGAAGACAAAGTGCTGTGTGTTGTATTATTTTTGCTACATGTGGCTGCTTTGGAGCTGTGCACTGTGCTTTGTTGTAGGAAACGATTTGGGAAGAGTTTCCCACAGCCAAATAAAGCCTGTGTGTTGTGCTGGACTTGTGCCTGCATCTGTCTGTGTCGGGTTTAGGGAGCTGGAGCGTTCCCTGAAGGCCACAAAGGGTAAAAT
Source organism: Polypterus bichir lapradei (assembly GCA_026402145.1). Taxonomy (NCBI): domain Eukaryota; kingdom Metazoa; phylum Chordata; class Cladistia; order Polypteriformes; family Polypteridae; genus Polypterus; species Polypterus bichir. Next base: position 23,371,389 of record JANRMT010062841.1, on the reverse strand, counting down.
GATAATAATAATACCAAATAAGAGTTCATAAATAAGAAAATTTGTCTTACTGGCACATTCTGTTGACTGACGTTATATGCTAGATGCAACTTTTTTGCACCCACAAGTGCCAAGTGAATGAGGTTTATAGCTGTAATTCAAATGAGTGATTCGTGTGGTGGGCAATGGATGAGTGAAAATAGCAATTAACAGACAAGCATGTTGGGAAACCAAAACCTCAACACGATTAGACTAGAGTCATTAAACAAGGCCAATGTGGTAGTGACCACCGCCGCATGTTCCCAGTAAAACATTTTGACTATAAGTGTGGTCAGTTTGACAAGCTATAATGGTCAGGGTTGGCGGCTGCAGCTGCCAAGTCCTGTTTGAACCCAAACCGTCGATAGTCATAAACCAAGATGAGCCCATGCAATGAGGAGACTTACATAAGACAGATGTGAATGCTGATCCAATGCCTCACCCTGAAATGGCTGCACTTCCCTACCGCTCACCTACACCATACACCAAGCATAAATGCAATGCATTATCCTAAACGTTGCACCGCCATGGACCTCTCCTTATCACACGAGTGACACCAAGAGGAAGTGATGAAAATGGGCAGTTCTAGGCAAACAGGAAAAGTCCACCACAAGGGAAAAGGTTTGGGTATGTAATACTATACCAGACCAAATAGACACCTAATATATCGAATAAAAAACATGAGGTCTGCGTTGATTATTCAGATTTCAACCATCTTAGATGGGTAGCACAGCTAGTTTAACAATATTTTAGTAAAAATACATGTGTTTCAGACAGTGTGAGCATATGACTGGATGACCTGACATGTGGATTATATGAGACGAGGAACATAAGATTACTTCATGAACATTTTTGATGTTGCTTACTGTTGTGCAGCAAAGGTTTACAGTAATCCCTCCTTGATTGCGGGGGTTGCGTTCCAGAACCCCCCACGATAGGTGAAAATCCGCGAAGTAGAAACCATATGTTTGTATGGTTATCTTTATATATTTTAAGCCTTTATAAACTCTCCCACACTGTTAACATTATTAGAACCCTCTAGACATGAAATAACACCCTTTAGTCAAAAGTTTAAACTGTGCTCCATGACAAGACAGAGATGACAGTTCTTTCTCACAATTAAAAGAATGCAAACATATTTTCTCTTCAAAGGAATGCCTGTCAGGAGCAGAGAATGTCAGAGAGAGAGAGAGAGGGCGAGAGAAAAGCAAACAATCAAAAAATCAATACGTGCTTTTGGGCTTTTCCGCGCTAAAGCGGCATTTTTTAGAGGAGCGTCCGTATCTTCTAGGCAAACAGCCTCTGTGCAAACAGCCCCTCTGCTCACACCCCCTCCGTCAGGCGCAGAGAATGTCAGAGAGAGTGAGAGAGACCGAGAAAAGCAAACAATCAAGCACCGCGCGGGAAGCACATCGTATATCAGTGAGGAGTTTTATTTAATATGTAATACATGCTCTGATTGGTTAGCTTCTAAGCCATCTTGCAATAGCGTCCCTTGTATGAAATCAACTGGGCAAACAAACTGAGGAAGCATGTACCATAAATTAAAAGACCCATTGTCCGCAGAAATCCGTGAACCAGCAAAAAATCTGTGATATATATTTAGATATGCTTACATTTAAAATCCGCGATGGAGTGAAGCCGCGAAAGTCGAAGCGCGATATAGCGAGGGATCACTGTGTTTCTGTTTTTCATGAAAAACATGAGACTAACATTTCTTCTTGCACTTTACTACAAACTACATGGTATAAGTAAAAAATAAAAGAAACAGGCCATGTTACCTGGTAATAGAATCCATTAAAAAATATTTGATATTTCTTGCCTTATGCGAGCCTTCAGTGCTTTTCCTTGGTATCCTCATGTGTCTGAACTTCTCTCAAGTGTGTTTCCATAAAGCCTGCTTCTCAGACTCTGGCCTTAGCTTGTCTCCTCTCTGTTTTTATACGTCCCGTCTTTGAAGACGACTCTCAACATGTCCTCTTTTCCTTTACTCCTCCTCATGTGTCTCACAATTGTACTTTCTCTTTCAATCCCGTTATCATACTCACACTGACCAATCACACCAAAGCCAGAGAGACCAATCACACCAAAGACAAACTGACCGATCACACCAAAGCCAGTGAGAACAATCACACCAAAGCCAAATTGATCAATCACACCAAAGCCAAATTGACCAATCACACCAAAGCCAGAGAGACCAATCACACCAAAGCCAAACT
>JANRMT010062841.1:23339336-23359144 GCA_026402145.1 Polypterus bichir lapradei | reverse complement strand
GATAGATAGATAGATAGATAGATAGATAGATAGATAGATAGATAGATGAACACACAAAAATGACTAAAGAGAAAGTAAATTTAAAAAAAAAGAAAATATCTGATGTGGCAGTCCTAATCCCAGTGAGTCATTATGCAGATGTATTGCTATTATTAATAATAATAATGATACTAATTTACATATATAGTGCCTTTCCAATGCTGAAGGTGCATCACAGAAACTCAGAAAGAAACAGCAGGGTATGTAACGTTGGATACAAATGTTTCCTGAGAAGGAAACTAAAACAGATAAAAACAGGGTATACAAAGCATTAAATAGAATGAAATACAATAACCCAGAGTAAAATACTAAATTCAAAACTAACTAAGAAAAATCTAACAAATAATATAATTTGTGATGTAGCACACATACAAATTATCCAGAACATCTGGACAGAGGGGCAAACTGAAAGAAGTTGCAGAATGTCAGGGTAAGTTAAGAGCCTTCCATAACAGATGAGTTGAAAGTTGTTTTTTAAAAGAATGACTTGAGTCAGCTGATCTCATTAATTATGCTCTCAAAGTCCTTAAAATTCCATCATATGCCTTTATCAGAAAAGTGATGTCCTTCTAGCCATTCTACCATAAACAATGTCTGTCTGAAACAGTTTTATACCAAAGCCCTGATTGGGCCTTGGCAGAATTTGATTAAAGAGTTCTACAGAGAGCTCCTTGGACATCATGGCTTGGTGGTTATCCTGACATATCTGTACACTGTGGACCTTCTATACACAGGTGTGGGTCATTTCTGTCAGTTCAGCTTGCCACAGGTGGACTCCAGTCAAGTTCCAGTCCTATCTCAAGGAGAATTAAAGCAAACAGGAGGCCCCTGACCACAACATGGTATGGCGCAGCAAAGAGGTCTGAATACTTGTGACGGTATTCTTTCTGACAGGTTCTCACATCCCAGCAGAAGACCTCTGAAGCTGTGTTAGAGTAACCACCATACTCTTGGTCACCTCACTGACCAAGGCTCTTCTTGCCTGGTTACTCAGTTTGGCTGGACAGCCAATTCTAGGAGGAGTCCTGGTGGGCCCAAACTTTCTCTTTTTCACGATTAATGAGGCTATTGTGCTCCTGGGAACACTCAAAGCTTTATAAATGATTTAATATCCTGGCCTGATCTAGGCCTCACCACGGTCTGATCGCACCTGCCCTCAATTTAGAGTCCCACAGCAAAAGCTCTGAATACTATTATGAATGTGGGATTTCAGTTTTCAATTTTGAACAAATTTGCAAACCTTTCTGAAAACAGATTGTCACTTTACCATTATGGGTTATTGAGTGTAGAGTGAATAGAGTGCTAAAATAACAAATGTATTAGTTTATAATTAAATGTTGTGAATACAAGAACACAAATATGGAAAAGATTTGGAGATTCATCCCGTATATTACAGCAGGAACAGACTGAACACAAAAGACTGTGTCCAAAATAGGACTGAAACAAGAGGGTGGAGAGAGGTTGGGTTTTTATAGGTGGTGGAAAGGAAGAGGCGGGTCCAGGAGGGAAGAGGCGGCAGTGAGGTCATCAAGAGGGCGTAGTCTGGAGAGGAGTGAGGAAGCTGGTTAGGGCTTAGTGTGTCTTGCTTTCTGATGATCTGAACAGGAAGGAGAGAAGGCGTTAGTGTACAACGTCAACCCTTGACTCACCATTTTACACCCAGTTAAGCCCATCGACTGCCCTCCAAATGCACGTGTGTGACAATGTGCATCACAATTAAGTGTGTAGAAAGGGAAGGGGTCTAAATACTTTCTGAGTCAACTGCACATGTTAAACGTTTTGGCCAATAGTTTTTTTCAGATTCCCCCCATCAGCTTTTTATATTATGAAGTTGAGCTTGCTCATGATCTTCAAACCATGGTATCATTCAGTAAAGTCTTTATATTCAAGTGCAGTAATTAATGCTGCATTCCATTTACCTGAGAAGTTGGATTTCGGAGCTGGGAATGATGTCAAATCTGACTTGACTGTTTTCCAGTAAAATGTTCGAAATAACCAATATGGATGCATCCAGACAATCTTTGTTGTGCTTACTCCACCAAAATAAATAACAGTTGATAACAACACATTGCACGGTATTTTACATATCCAAATATCGTAGTGGCATGTCCACAGATAGATGTTGGACCGCACTGTGTGTATGACCGATGTAATGAGACTCAAAGAGGACAAAAGTACTAATAAAAAGTATAATACTACAGCTTTGACTAATGTTCACAGTGTACTTCACCATTTTGGATGGACATTATGATCTGAAGTCAGACAAACTCTGACTCAACAGACCGAATCCCAAGTTGGACTTAAGGAGGCATTCAGTTTGAAAATTCCAAGTCGGAACTCAGAAATTCCGACTTCCCACTTCAAATTGAATGAAGCATAAGTAACAAAATTGTTAAAGATCTGTCAAGTTGGTTGTATTGTTAGAATAAATGTGTCCCTCAGTTAACAATAATAATGACAATTAATTACACTTATATAGCGCTTATCTCACTATTCATAGTGTGTTAGTGAGTGGGGAGCCACTTCAGCCACCACCACCTGGATGATGTGACGGCAGCCATTTTTGTGCCAGTACGCTCACCACACATTAGCTATTAATTGGTGGAGTGGTGAGAGAGATAGCCAATTAGAGACAGGGTATGATTAGGGCAATGGTTCTCAACCTGTGGGGCGGGCCCCCATAGGGGGGTAAGAAGTAACAAAAAGGGGGTGCTCAAAGATGTGAAAAAAAGAAAACAAGAATCAAAAATATGAGAAAAACATCTGTTGAAACCAAAACAAATTAACTTAAACTACATTCTGATACTAGAACAATAAATATAGAGTTAGATAAATGTCGATAAAAGTTAAGTAGGTATAATAAAATATGCATCTACATTTCAAAAAAAAGTTAGGGGGGGCGCAATTAAAACTGTTATGAAAACTCGGGTTGCAAATACTTAAAGGTTGAGAAACGCTGGATTAGGGGATCAGAATGACTAGGCCATGGAGGGCAATTTAACCAGGACATCATGATACATTCTTCTCTTTTTGACAGATACCCAGAGATCTTTTATGGCCACAGAGAGTCAGGACCTCGGTTTTATGTCTCATCTGAAGGATGGTGCCCCTTTTACAGCTCAAAGTCCCCATCACTATAGTGAGGCATTGGGATCTACATAGGTAAACGCCCCCTTGCTGGACTCAGCAACACCTCTTCCAGTAGCAACCCAAGCTTTTCCTAGATGATCTCCCATCCAAGTACTGGCTGGGCTTAGCTTCAGCTGGATGACCTCTTGTGAAGTGCATGACTCAATTATGACTCAGATTAATTTTTAAAACCCCATTATTTAGAACTATCACAAAACACGTGTTCACATAATTAAATATGCTAGCCTTTTTTTTTTTACTCAAAAATCTAGCAAATCGAGACACTTTTAAATCAAACACTTATCAGCAGTTGTGCATTCAGTTACTGTACTTCCATGATTTAAACAAATACGTGTTTTTGCATTTCATTACATTATTGCTATGATGTTTTTGTGTTATATGCTACCTGTCACATACATTTAATGTCCTATAAGGGTAAAGGTCACGAGCAGCACTGCTTTAAATCAAGAAATCTGAATAAACCCACCAGTGCAATAAAAGAAGTTCATATTTGTCATTTTCAAAGATGTTGTGGCTACTTTTTCAATATCTTGAGACACATTTTTATTGGAAATCTGTTTTACAATTTATATTTATGACATTTATAGTATGAGCAAATGAAAAAATAAAAGGGAATTAGCAGTAAAAGCAGTTTATCTTGATCATGGTGAGAAATCCAAGAACACCAAGTATTCATCAGAGATGGCTGTATTGAAGCCAAATATTGCCACTTTGTCACATTTTGCTATGAAATATTCCTGAAAAGAGAAAGCTAATGCTTTCTAAATCCATCTTACCTCATTGATCACATGCAGTCTGAAGTTTAGCAGGCTCGCCACAGAAAACAAATAAATTAATAAATAAGGGGCTGGATGGTTGTCCCTTGAGTTCAGACTTAATTGCCCATGAAAAGGCCTTGTTGGATTTAATGGAAGTGCAGCGCATGCACAGGCATCAAGAAGTGTCATTATAGAAGTGGTGAAATAAAGTATCCTCATTCACTGACAAAGATGTTTTTCTGAATACCATTAAAAAAAAAATCAGTGAATGATACCAAAGGCCCAGTCACTTTCACCTGAGCACAGTGGGAATTGACCGCAGTGACTTTTTATCCTTAAATTAGCAGACCTCGTGCGCTTTGCTGCAGTCACTGTAGTTGGAATAGTTATGTATCTACATGTGACTTATAGAGCTTCTTTATATACAACATTTTTGGTTTGTCCTCCTGAAGCCAAAATATACTAAGAAACACTAAGTAGAAACACTAAAGGAAAAAATACTATTCAGTAAGTACTGCGTCTAGTAAACAGTAAATCAGTAAAGGAGCGAGGACTAAACATTAAGGAAAAAGAACGGCAAGACCGCGTCAGCTGCGGAGCTCAGCTCGGAGCGAAATGAAGTGAATGAAATGACGTGAATGGGAGGGGAGATGATCACTCGACTCCCCCACCCGCCTTTACTCTCCATCCCTCCACAAACACACAAACACAGTCTGTCGGATCCCAACTCTCCTTTATATGTATAGATACACACAGAGAATTAAGAAATTAATGCCAATTCAGTTCCAGATCAACATCGTTCACTCAGTGTGTGATCTGTCAGTCAGTCTTTAATCTATATAGTGCCTTTTATACCATGTATAACTAAATTAGCGTATTGGGTGTTACCTGATTGAGCTAATAGGTTTGCTGTACGCTAGTGTTGATCGGTGAAACTCGGCAAAGCATTTTTCACACTGCATGTGTGGTGTTTTTGGTGGTGACCTTCTTCGCCGAATATTTTCCTGGATATTCACCAACTGACTGACGGGCTGACTTAGACAAACATTTTTTTTCCAAGCACACTATGAAGGTTACAAAGCCAGAGTGTGTGACATCACAGAGCTGTAGCAGCCATGTGTAGAATGTCCACACATACTTAAGGGTGTCGTGGCCTGAGTTGCCTCAAAAGGTTGCATATTAGTTAGCCAATAAAAGGTGTCAATTTGCTTGACTTCTCACACATACTTAATAATAATAATAACACATTTTATTTACATAATGCCTTTACTTACTGTAAGCTCATTGACGACTGGGCCATTTTTGGGTGTCAAGCACAAGAGAACAGCAAAAGCCCTATTGTGCTGGACAGTGCTGTGTGATATTTTTCCCCGTCTCTAATCATACTCACTTCACAAAGGGGAAACCCTGCTCTTCCAATTGAAGGTCCCCTTCACCCAAATTTCCATCCCAGAGGCATTTAAAAAAAAAATTTGGATGTGAGAGTCAGTAGGCTTTGCTCCCCAGGAACCAAGTTACCCAAACTCTTCTATAACATTTCAGTAATCATTTACCGCTTTGATGCTGATCTCTCTGCTCATAAAATAGATCATTATGATAGCAACTGACGAGAAGAACTCATAATTAATTGCAGAATTACGGTATTTGAGGGTGCCTCTTTCTCTTGCACAATTTGGCACATCGTTATCTCAGAACAGGTTTAAGTTTCGAGATTGGTATTTTTCCACCCATCTGTTTTAGCTCTAGACCATCCTCAAGAAACTGTGACACACAGACATACACACACTTACTGACAGACACACTCCCATCATCGAGATATCAATGTTTTCAGTATCGGGGGACCCTAAAACGTTGAGATCCGTTGAAAACCAGAAATTGCAATTTTTGACGAATCCAAAGCTTTCGCTCCTCCCTTATAAAGGATCGGTTAAGGTGTGGGGGGCACAAATCAAAAATGCATTTAAAAAAAACTTGTAGTACTTTAATTTGAGTGGTATATTAGCTGGCTATAACAAGAATATTACAAGTACTGCCACCATATATATAAAACACTGATGCCAGTGCAGCGCAGCACCTCATGGCTAATTATGCATACAAATGAGCTATGTGCCCATCTGCAAACACAAAACACTCACTTTCCCCTCATCAGTAAATATGAAGCATGAAGTAATAAAAACAAAGGATTTATGACTGTTTACATGGTATTTCTTTCTTCTTGATCAAAATATCTGAACAAATACATTGGAAACCAAACAGATGTTCTAGCTGAGCCCTGAGCCACATCAAACAATGCAATGAGTCAGTCCCATGCTGCCACTTAGTTGCACTGCCTCCATAGTAGGACACTGTGAGCAGAATGATCGTTATTGTGTTGGCTTACTGCTGATTTGTTGCCATTTTTTTTTGTATTTTGTTTGTAGTATCCCTCTGTTGCCTCACAGCTCAGATCACATATATGGCCAATATAATTAGTCCAACATAGTTGGCTGTGCCATTGCACCCTTATAATCCACTCAGAACTAGTTCAGTTTCTCCTTCCCCATTGAGTTCAACACATCTTAACTCTTTCAGGGCTGATGTCGACATCTGTCAAAAGGAGGAGTTGACGATGGTAATCAGCTGTAAACTGCGACAAAACCAACCATTATCTTTTAGTTGGACTCTCGTTGCTAGAAGGAAAGTTAGCTTCATTGGGTTAACTGAGATTTCCTGGGCTCGTGTGAGTAGTAAGGTGCAAACAGGAGCAAACATGGCACTGACATAATGGCGAGAGAACAAAGCGAATGCATAAAGCAAAATACTCTGGGGACAAAGCTTTGCCTATTATCTCTGAACTGGACTATGACTTGCTGGACTCCGATTTTGATGCAAGTGATCGAAAATGAATGTGAGGTTCCAGCTTCAGTTGACTGGTTCCCAGCTGAGTGGTGCTGAACAGGTTCATGTAGGCGGACACATCTATGGCAGTGTTCGCCAGGAAGACTGCCACTTAACAATGGCAATACGACCGTGACCCCTGCAGCTGATGCCGCCCCAGCCATGCAAAGAGAGCCTGGCAGCAAGCCAGCCACACATTCTTGGCAAAGTGCCAGCTGTGGCATGCAGCAACAGACATTTTATGTTGATTTCTGTGTGAAACCATTGCTTATCAGAAACTATGATTTTTGGAAAAAAATATTCAGCCTTCAAAGAGTTAAGGAGTTCAGTGAAGTTCATGAACATTTCTCCGATTTCTCCAAACTCAAGATAAAGTGAACTCTGCAGGGGTTCATTCATCACTATGAAATTCTCATCATCAGGGTTCGCTCATCACAAATCAAGAACCAACTGCCAGAACAGCATATCGGGAAACATGTTCAAAAAGGCTGTTTTCCATCCTCATTTCGATATAATAATAAGTTGTGAGAAATTTGTACTTGGGGTTAGAAATCACAGTGAAAATCAGCAGCAGAAACATTATCCTTAAAGTTAAAGATAAGACTGAAGTGGCAGGATAGAAACAAAACACCAAGAAAACAAAAACTAAGACAACAGGTGGAAATAGGAAAACTGTGATAGAAACTGACAGCGAAGAAATAGAACTCGTCCAAAATTTTATTTTTCTGAGATCCAAGAGTGACACCGGTGGAGAAAGGTGGCCCAGAAAAATGAAAAGAGGAATAACAATCCATCGAAGTGTAACAACGAGCATGGATAAAAGCTGGAAAAATAAAGACATCAACCTCACAACTAAGCGCAGAACAGTTTGTGCTATTGTGTTCTTTGTGTGCGAAAAATTGACATGAAAATTAATTTTGCAGGTGATGCTGCAATTGCGAAACTCGAAACTCACTAAACATTTATTGGAGTGTTTAAAGGCTTCTTGAGGGATGTAGAACAAGTAATACTAATTCCTAAAGTCTCGTTCACAATTGCTTGTTCACCACTTGTTTTTTTCTGAAGTTGTGTAAAGTATATAAGCAGTATCCCACCGGTAAAATCAATTTTATTTATGCCTCTTGTTCACATCGCTGCAAAGAAGTGCAGTGTATTTTTTAAAAATCTTACATTTTGTATATCTTCCATGTGAAAAGACACACTGAAATACTCCATTGTGCACATTACTGTGTTTTCTTCACAGGAAAACTCAATATCTGAGAGTCAAGCACAATCTGGCAACTGCTTAATCGTAACTGAGAATATGCCCACTTCTGGTAATGTTATTTTTCTACTAGAAATCTTTATTTAAATACTACTGGAAGACGCATAGAGAGAAATGCAATTTATTTTTAATGCAAATTTTTTTTTGCCACATGAAACAGTGAATTTAGCTGTGAGTTCACTTTTGCGTTAATTGTTTCGCTTGTCTCTGTTAACATGTACACTTACCAGCCACTTTATTAGGTACACCTTGTTAGTACCGGGTTGGACCCTCTTTTGCCTTCAGAACTGCCGTAATTCTTCATGGCATAGATTTAAGATGCTGGAAACATTCCTTAGGAATTCTGGTCCATATTGACATAATAGCATCACGTAGTAACAACCATGATGCAAATCTCCCATTCCACCACATCCCAAAGGTGTTCTGTTGCATTGAGATCTGGGGACGAAAGAGGTCATTGGAGTCCAGTGAACTCATTGGCATGCTCAAGGAACCAGTTGGAGATGATCTGAGCTTTGTGACATGGTGCGTTATCCTGCTGGAAGTAGCCATGTGAAGATGAGTACACTGTGGTCATTAAGGGATGGATATGGTCACAAAAATACTTAGGTAGGCAGTGTCATTTAAACGATGCTCAGTTGGCACTAAGGGGCCCAAAGTGTGCCAAGAACATATTCCCCACACCATTAAACCACCACCATACATGGCAGAACGGACCCTTGCTTTCATGTTGTTGATGCCTACCATCCGAATGTTGCAGCAGATATTGAGACTCAATCAGACCAGGCAGTGTTTTTCCAATTTTCTGTTGTCCAATTTTGGTAAGCACATGTCAATTGTACCCTCAATTGCCTGTTTTTAACAGATGGGAGTGGCACCAGGTGTGGTCTCCTGCTGCTGTAGCCCACCTGCTTCAAGGTTTCACGTGTTGTGTGATCAGAGATGCTCTTCTGCATACCTCGATTGTAACGAGTGCTAATTTGAGTTACTGTTACCTTTCTATCAGCTCAAAACAGTCTGGCCATTCACCTCTGACCTCTGGCACAGACAAGGCATTTTCACCCAGAGAACTGCCACTCACTGGATATTTCCCCTTTTCCAGATCACCCTCTGTAAACCCTAGAGATGGTTGTGTGTGAAAATCCTAGTAGATCATCAGTTTCTGAAATACTCAGACCAGCCTGTCTGGCACCAACAACCATGCCATGTTCAGAGTCACTTCACTCACCTTTCTTCTTCCCCATTCTGATGCTCGGTTTAAACGTCAGCAGGTCATCATGTTAATGTCTACAGGCCGAAATGTATTGAGTTGCTGCCATGTGATTGGCTGATTAGATATTTGCGTTAACAAGCAGTCGAACAGGTGTACCCAATAAAGTGGCCGGTGAGTGCACAAGTCCAAGGAGGTTATGCTGAAGCTTTATAACACACTAGTGAGACCTCATCTGGAGTGCTGCGTACAGTTCTGTTCTCCAGGCTATTAAGAAATGACTAGGCTGATTTCAGGGTTAAGAGAGATGAATTGTGAAAGTAAGATTAAACGATCTGAGCCTTTTCCATTTAAGCAAAAGAAGACTAAGAGTAGATTAAGAGAAGATATGACTGAAGTGCTTAAAATTAGGAAGGTTCCAGTGGATCGTGACATCGAGATCGATTGATGAGTTCATCAAGAACACAGGAACACAGTTGGAAACTTGTTAAGGGTAAATTTTGCACAAATGTAAGAAAGTTTTTCTCTATGTTGAGAACCATAGACAGATGGAATAAGTGACCACATATTATAAGAGACAGTAGGACTTTTGGGACCTTGAAAACTCCACTTGATGTTATTTTGGGAGAACTAAGCAGACAGAACTGGTGAGTTTTGTTGGACTGAATGGCCTGTTCTCATCCACAATGTTCTAATGAATGTCTATGGCTCTGTGATGGACAGACACCCTGACAGGACAGTTTTGCGCTTTGTGTTCGGTGCTGTTAGGGTAGGCTTTGTCTCTGTGACTCTGAAGTGGATCAAGTGCCTATGACTTTGTTATGTTCTGCTATGTGTTTCTTTTTTGGACATGGAAAGCAGCCATAATATCCAGCCATAATAAAACATGACATGGATGTGAGAAGAATATGCAAATTGAAAACCAACCATGACTGGAACAGGAATTGAAATCTGGACCCTGGAGGTTTTGTACCATCCTCTGTCCTTCCATCCATGTATCCGTTGTTTTATAGCCTGCTTATTTCAGTACAAGGTTGGATTAAACTAAAACCTGGTCAAGAAGCATCAGGAGCATGACAAGAACATATTCTGACAGAGATACCCATATGGCACTTGGTATTGAGCCCATTTACAGTTGACATTCCCCTATCATGCATGTTGTTCGGATGTGGTAGAATGTCAAAGTATTCAGAGAAACCTCATGAGGATACAGCGAGATACAATGCAATACAATACAATAAAATACAACACAATTTATTTGTGTAGAGCCCAAGATGACACAAGTATTGCCACAGTGGGCTTTAATAGGCCCTGCCTTTTAACAGCCCCCCAGCCTTGACTCTCTAAGAAGACAAAAAAACCCTTGTAGGGAAGAAACCTTAGAAAGGTAGTTCAGAGAGAGACCCCTTTGGGGATGCAGTGGGTGTCAACAAAAGGGGGTAAATATAATACAATACACAGAACAGAACACAAGTAATCCTCAATATGATACAATAGTACAATAGAAATATTACAAGTACAGAGCAAAATGCAAGAGTAGATGATGTCCTGTAGAACTCGACCATCAAGCTGCCTCCCTATCATTAACCATTCCACAGATGAGTCAGTGGTCAGCCAGCCAATATGATGACTGGACCCCTCTATCCGATGATTCCAGCGCTCCTCCATCAGAGGTAACTTTTCCTTAGGCAGGCAGACAACATGGCAGGTGGGCAGTGGGCGCCAAGTGCCACATTTGAGTACCGAGAAGAGAAACAGAATAGGTGAGGGTTAGTAACACATTATAACTATGATTATTACTTATGTTTTAGTGCTAATGACTAAAAACAGTTAATCAGCAGCTCTAGTCAGGGTGTGCTAAACTGAAGTAGTGAGTCTTTGAAGGCCGAGACCCAAGGGGCATCTTTTATAGTAGCAGGCAGACCAGTCCACAGTTTAGGGGCCCTGTAACTAAAACCTTGACCTCCCACTGTTATTTTATTAATCCTCAGAATCATAAGCAGACTGGCATCTTGAGATCTTAATATGCGTTCTGGTTTGTAAGTCATGATAAGTTCAGACAAGTAAACCAGACCTTGGCCATGTAAGGCTTCATATATTAAAAGGAGGATTTTGAAACCTGCCCTAAACTTAACCGGGGGCCTGTGTAAGGATTTAAGAACTGGAGTTATGTGTTTGTGTTTTCTTGTTCTTGTAATAATTCTTTTTATTTTGGATTTTGGATTAATTGGAAGCTGTATGTAGAACAATTTGAACATCCAGTGAACACAGAATTGCCATAGTCAATCCTACTAGAAATAAATGCATGATTTAATTTCTCAGAATCCTGCTTATTTAAAAAACACTTTAATTTCCCAACCTTTTTAAGGTGGAGGAAATATGTTTTGGACAATTTTGTAATGTGCAATCTAAATAACATGCTAGAGTCAAAGATAATGCCTAGATTGTGGGCTGATTCAGTAAAATAGTTACAGTTAAATGGTGACAATATATTGTTGTGATCAGCATCTTTCCCTGCAATAATTAGCATCTCTGCTTTGTCTGTGTTTAAAGACTAGTAGTTCTCATCCAGATAATGACTTAACTGACAATTACACCGTGGCCCAAACAGCAGTATGCACCACTGTCTACATACTGTAAAAGTTTTCCATCCATTCAACAGCCCATTAGTTTTCTTCACCATCTTACTTTATTACAAGTTGGTCCTCATAGCACTGATTGCAAGGCCATTTCTTGCAGACTACAACCGGTTTAGTGTTATTGTTCATCTATCTATTTCAACGACTGGTGTCCAAACTGGCAGATCTGGGACTTCCATCACTCACCTGCAGTTGGATACTGGACTTCCTGTCTGGTCGCTCCCAGAGGGCCAGGCTGGGTCTCCACACCTCCACTGCTTTCAGCCTCAACACCGGGAGGCCGCAGGGTTGTGTGCTCAGCCCGCTCCTCTACACCCTCTACACATATGACTGTGTTCCCACTCACCATAGCAACAAGATCATAAAGTTCGCAGATGACACAACGGTTGTCGGACTCATCTCGGGCAAGGAGGGTGAGCTGGCATACAGGGACGAGGCGGAGCGGCTGTCAGAGTGGTGCACAGTCAATAACCTGCTCCTCAACACCACAAAAACAAAGGAGCGTGTTATTGACTTTAGAAAAAACAAAACTGACATCCAGCCACTCATCATTGGTGGGGCCTGTGTGGAGGGGGTCCCAGTGTTCAGGTTTCTGGGCATTGAGCTGGAGGATGACTTGACCTGGAGTGCCAACACCAAGGAGCTGCTGAAGAAGGTGCAGCAGAGACTGTATTTTCTGAGAATCCTCAGAAAGAACCATCTCCCCAAAAATCTGCTCCTTGCCTTTTATCACTGTTCCACCGAGAGTGTGCTCATGTATGGACAGTGTGTGTGGTACGGCAGCTGCACTTCCTCAGAAAGTAAAGCGCTCCACAGGGTCGTCAGGACAGTGGAGAGAACAACTGGTTGTGCCCTCCTCATTCTGGGACAAATCTACACCTCCTGATACCGCAAAAAAGCAATAGACATTTCACAGGATTCATCACATCCCGGTCATTGCCTCTTCCAGCTTTTGCCATCGGGCAAGAGATACAGAGCAATGAAAACCAGGACAAACCGCCTTAAAAACAGCTTTTATTCAAAAGCAATCATGGCCCTGAACTCAGAATAAAACTGCTCCATATCGTTCTCCCAATGTGCAATAAAGACCTTAAGTCAACCAGTGCAATTTGTACATTTTGTAAAGTACTTTTATTACTATTCGGTTTGTTATTATTTTCTCTCTTCTTATCTTTTTAACTCTTATGCCTCACACTGAGTTGACTGCACCTTCAATTTTGTTGTTCCTTTATAAAAGTGACAATGACAATAAAGATCTATCTATCTATATTGTATCCAGTGTAAAGTCACATGAATACAAAAAGAACTGCGTACTCCACGCAGACCAAAACCAAGCGAAGGTGCTTGCACTAACCATTGAGCCACTGAGTCTGTACTGGTCATCATTATGTCTACTGTATGTCGACTGAATTTCCTGATGCTGGTTGCACGGTGCCACTGTCACCACATGTCTGTGTGTGTTTTCCCACAGTTCTTCAGGTTAGTGAGTTGGCCACCGCTGTGTGTCCTCTGAAGGAATGAGTCCCCTATCCAAAGTTGTTTTCTGTGCTTCTAGCTTGTACCGCAAGACCCTAAACTGAATTAAGCCAGCTGTAGAATGTATGTATGTATGTATTTGTATTTCCAGATGTTAGCATTGTTCACAGTCTCCTGTGTACCACTTTCATTTGTGTGTGTAGTGATTTCTCCTACCTATCGCCTCACAGCAGATGGGAAAAGTGTCATCATTTTAGACTTATCCCAAAGATGGCCCCTGCTATGTCTCTTCACATACCGCCATCACAGCTTTGGACCCGTGCCTGGACATCATTAGAATCCTCAGGGAAGGATTTGGCAGCCAGCTACCCTCAGTCTGCAGAATGTCTAATTAATGGAAGAACCATGAATGTCTAAGATTTGTTTTTCTTCAGAATTTGAGTTATTCTGAAATATTTGGGTCATCAAGAGCCAGTCACTCAGGGAGCATTGGGGACAATGTAGTGTAAAAAGGAGACACAACAAAGGGAAAGAGTTGGGACAACACTTTGGTGACCCCATATAATCAGAAGGAATGCACAAGAATGCAGCATGTGATAATTTGTGGAGACATCTTTATACACTCAAGTTCAGAAAAGAACTAGGAACAAGATGGCCAGTTCCCGATTATACTGTATGGTCACTCAGCAGGAAGGGCAGGCACAGGAAGTGATGTCAGTGGTGGAATGGCTGTCAGTCTTCGGTCCTGCGGTGGCAAAGAAGAGAAAAGGCATTTGACAATAGCGGCAATCCCTCATTCGGCAGGTTATTACCATCACCAGATCCCTTAAGCTGCCTCCCATGTACATGACGATTCAAACCAGCCATGGATGGTCCAATGCACGACCCACTCGAGCAAACATTCACACTGACCAATATGGGGACTGGTAAGACTCCCTGATTATCTCAACATGAAGTTTCTGTTTTCTTCTTCTAATCTGGCATTAACTCATTCATACATGCTTCACTGCTTTTTAACTACAGTACTAACTGTGTCCGGTGGCAGAAATACTTGATGATTATGTGTTTGGTGAATTTGTAAATGCTCTCAAATTATAAAATTAAAAAAATGTATCATCGTCCCCAGAGACATGTCTGTTTGGTTAATTTGTGACTCCAAATTGACCCCGCATGAGTGTTGTATGAATGGGGCCTGAACTTAAATCTAGGGTTGGGTGCTGTGTTGTGCCCGATGTTGCTGGCATAATCTCCAGTCCATTATGATTTGACTAAGCAGGTCTATGAATGACATGTTATGTTATGTCACGCGTATCATTTTAAATGGTGTAGACTGTGCGGTGCAAAGTTCTGTACGCAAGGTATTGTAGTAGTGCTACCGTGGGAAGAACTCCATTTCCCAGCAGCCCAAGGGGGATTACCTGTATAGGATGACTGAAATGGAAGTAGGGGCAGTTGGGGACGAAAGAGGGCTGACGGAGCAACAGGAGATCAGTGTTTTGTGTATCCTGTCCAACGTCTCATCTAAAAAGTCATTTGTACCTTGGATCTTTTCCCGTTAGGATGTATGAACTGTCTCGTGCCTGCCTGTCACGTGTATAGTGGTGGATTAATCGTCGTCTGTCTTCAAAAGGAGCGCTCCCTCAAATCTCACCCCTCGCCGCTCAGGACTACCGGTAGGACTGTTTCACTCATTTTCTACAGAAGCTGTTCTTGGGATTCTCATCTTCACACCATACCATTTCACCTGCTTTTGCTGTATTGGACTGTATAAGGACGTTGTTGTGAGTGTTTATTGTTGTGGTTCATTGTTATGTTACAACCGTATCACCGTAGGGGAAAGGGGATGTTTGTCTGATTGTGGTTGATGTGAATTGGGTTTTGATTTAATACATTATTTATTCATTCGTTGGTTATGTGACTCTGCTTGTGAGTGTGTACTGGTCGGGACGAGGCTGGGTGCATCCCTGGAATCTCCACCTAAAACACAAATAAATCACAGTCTCATCGACGGTGTGAATCTTAGCGGCACCAGACTGCTACAATATATTTAATGAACCAATCAATCTATCACTTGATTGATTTATTTGCTGGACAAGTTTTACTTTCTGAACTATCGGAGACAATGTGAAGACTAAACACAGTTGACTGTATCATGTAGGAATTTGGAGGCACTTTTATTAACTTTAGCCTGTTTAATCACTTGATGATGCTGATACATTGCACTGCTATAGTTAAACCAAAATGTTTCTGCTGCTGATTTTTGTTTGTACTCCACTTCTGATGGTCTCATTTCCATGTCCAATAATAGTCGGCCAGTACTGATGGCTTCCACTTGCCCCCATACTGCTTGTCCATCATTATAATGTCCTGTTGAAACCTTTCACCATGTTCATCACTGACAGCATAAAGATTAGCAGGGAAGAACTCCACGTGTGAATGCAGATGATGAATCTGCAGCGACACGTTGCACTCTGTGGTTTTGGATACCTGAGACATTTTATCAGCCAACTGGATGCATTATAATTTGGTGCTCTGTCAAGAAAATTCTGAACAACATCCTTGAATGCCTTCCATTAGTGATGGGCATTAGGACTCACTTTGTACAGTCAATTCTTTTGAACTACCTGCTTAAATGAATTGATTCTGTTGATTCTTTGGATTCATTTACAGTCTCAGTCTGGTGTATATGGGAATTTCAGGGTCTCATCTGGTCATATCACAAATGCACAATTTAATAATTCTTACTTTGTTTTAATATATATGTATGTGTATTGTGATTGAATCCAGGGGCGTCAGCGAGCCCCAAACCCTAAACAACAACAACATTTATTTATATAGCACATTTTCATACAAATAATGTAGCTCAAAGTGCTTTACATGATGAAGAAAGAGAAAAAAAGGACAAAGTAAGAATTAAAATAAGGGAACACTAATTAACATAGAATAAAAGTAAGGTCCGCTGGCCAGGGAGGACAGAGAAAACAATAAAAAAAATTCCAGACGGCTGAAGAAAAAATAAAATCTGCAGGGGTTCTGAGGCCACGAGACCACCCAGCCCCTCTAGTTATTCTACCTAACATAAATGACCTCAATCAGTCCTCATGGTGTTCAGGGTTTTCATGGAAGGACTTCATGATGACGGTCATGTGGACCTCTGGCCTTTAATCCATCAATGTAGGGACATCACGGTGCTTTGATCAGGTGGTGCAGGTCGCCACCACAGTAAACCGGAAAAAGAACAGTAGAGAGAGTTGGGGTTAGTACGGATTTTGGAGCCACCATGAATAGTAATGATAATTAATTGAATATGCAGAGAATCAGGATTAAACTAAGATGAAGCTATGAGAAAGGCATGTTAAACTAATGTATTTTTAGCAGTTTTTTAAAGTGCTCCACTGTATTAGCCTGGTGAATTTCTATCGGCCAGCTATTCCATATTTGATGTGCATAACAGCAGAAGGCCGCCTCACCACTTCTTTTAATTTTACCTCTTGGAATTCTAAGTAGACACTCATTTGAAGATCTAAGGTTACGATTTGGAATGTAAGATGTCAGACACTCTGATATATAAGATGGGGCGAGATTATTTAAGGCTTTGTAGACCATAAGCAGTATTTTAAAGTCAATTCTGAATGACACAGGTAACCAGTGTAATGACATCAAAACTGGACAAATGTGCTCAGATTTTCTTTTCCTAGTTAGGATTCTAGCAGCTGCATTCTGCACTAATTGCAATCAATTGACGTCTTTTTTGGGTAATATGATCACACCAAGTCCAGGGTTCAAATAATGGATGGTTTTATTATACAATTCCTCCAGTAAGTTGCACAAGCACAATTAAACAAGTTTTCTCTCTCCACTATACCTCTCCTTTTACCACCGCACTGCCCTCCTCTAGTTGAGTATTGCTCCATGTCCTCTCAGCTAAGACTCGCCTGGGTGAGGGAGTGTGGTCACTTTTATTAAGGACCCGGGAGTGCTTCCAGTGCCAGGGTCACTGCCCGATGGAAACAGTTCCGGGTCATGTGAAAGTCTATTATAACAGGAAGCTTGCTTCCCTGCATTGCCCTCTTGCATCAACCAGTGTCCCCAGCAGGGCTGCTCTGCCGGACTACATCTCCCGGCATATCCTGCTGGCTTCCCACTCGGCATCAATATCTGGGTTGAGGGAGTAAAAAGCCCCCAGCGACACTGTCCATCTTCAGTGGGCTGTCCGTCCATCACTTCTGGTCCTTTCTTCAGGGTCTGATCCCCTTCTCTGCCTGCCTGCCTACTAGGAGCCTCCCATCCGGGTAAGAAATTGCCCCCTCTTCTGGCTGGGATGCCTGTCCAGCCCATGTGGAATCTACAGGATGTATAAATCTATATAGAAATAATTATATATAAATATACTGGTCACAGTAGCTGTCGAAGACAGGCAATACAATAATTATTTGCTACCTCTTACCCTACATGTTCCTTCAGCGCCTTTCCTCTGTATTTGCATGTGTTAACGTCTATCAACTGGCACTCTCTTTGCTGAGCGGGTTTCCGGTAAAAGACTGCTTCTGAGATTCAGACAATATATTCAAGATGACTTTCTAACCTCCTGACCAGTTTTACTCTTGTCATCTTTGAAGGCCTCTCCTTTAGCCTGCCTCACATGCCTTTATTCCTCTGTGTGTTTCTCACACTAGCACTTCCTCTTTTGTGGGGTCACCAAAGCCAAACTGACCAATCACACCAAAGCCAAACTAACCAATAAGAGGGACTGGACACACCATCCTTAGTGTTTCATTCTATAGCAGATAATTAATGATATATTTAACATTCTAATTTATATACCATTGCACTGTTTCCATACACAAAGCATGACAACACATTTAAGATCCATCCATCCATTATCCAACCCGCTCTATCCTAACTACAGGGTCACGGGAGTCTGCTGGAGCCAATTCCAGCCAACACAGGGCGCAAGGCAGGAAACAAACCCCTGACAGGGCGCCAACCCACCGCAGGGCACACACACACCCACACACCAAGCACACACTAGGGACAATTTAGGATCGCGAATGCACCTAACCTGCATGTCTTTGGACTGTGGGAGGAAACCAGATCACAGATATTTAAGATGCATAATTAAAATAAGACCATTTTTATTACAGAATTAGAAATGAATAAAAATTGTGCACTTGAATGAGAATCAGTTAGCCGGCTTCTCAGTTAGTGACTCGTTCCGAGCACGTGAGGCTGACTCTCAGGTGATGAGTCACTTGCAAATGAAATGAATGAGAATCATGAGGCTGGTTCATGGCTAGTGACTTGTTTACAAATCAAATGAATGAGAATAATATACTATATAAAAAATATATAAAAATAAAATATATAAAAAAATGTGCTGTCTGTTTTTGTATGTTCAATGTACAATTCAAATGAAACCTAAGGAGGCAGGGCCGCTAACGTTGCAGCTGACAGATTGTCCTCAGTCTTTAAATAGGGCAGAGATGCTTCAGTTCCTCACTTGAGGATTTCTTTTTATTTTTTGTTTCTCTTCTGGATTAGGATTTGGAATTCGCCCTTTTGAATTTTGTAAGTGTTTTTTTTTTATAATTTTCTGTGTTATGAACTCTGCTATTGTTTTAGGACCATATTTACTGGATTGCGGTCTGGATTTTTTTAAATATTTGGCTTTCCATTTAGGCAAACCTTTTTGACTCCTGTTTATTGTTTTGACTTTTTGATTTTTCTGATTAAAAATACTAAATACATTTAAGAATATCACTTTATTACTGGGGTCATGGAGGTTTAGATTATGTTTATTTATATATACAGTGGAACCTCGGTTTGCGAGCATAATTCGTTCCGGAAACGTGCTCGCAATCCAAAGCACTCGTATATCAAAGCGAATTTCCCCATAAGAAATAATGGAAACTCAGATGATTCGTTCCACAACCCAAAACTTTTCATATAAAAATGATTAATACAAAATATAAAGTAAAATACATAATACAAATTAACCTGCACTTTACCTTTAAAAAGAATCATGGCTGGTGTGAGTTTCTAAACTCATATGCGATTCCACCCAACGGGACGACATGCGGAAGAGCGTCCCAAAGCAATCGCAGTCTCCCAGCGCTGTAGCAGTTCGCCGTATAAGCGCATCCAAAAAGATTGCAGACATGCTATAAGCGCCTGTCGTCAATGGGTCATACAAGGAACATTATAAAGATCCCGCTACAATAAATAACAGCACTGTTGCTGTTTCAAGCTGAATAAAGCTGGTGTTAAAGTACTGAGACTCAGCTTCGTGTTTTGGGGAGCAAGATGGGGACTTGCACTTCACAGCGCACACACACACAGTCACAATGCTGTAGTAAACAGATGTTGACTATATGAGTGAAGCACACAGACTCAGA
>JANRMT010062841.1:23316228-23329738 GCA_026402145.1 Polypterus bichir lapradei | reverse complement strand
GATAAATAGATAGATATGTAAGGCACTATATAATAGATAGCTAGATAGATAGATAGATATGTAAGGCATTATATAATAGATAGATAGATAAATATGTAAGGTACTATATAAAAGATAGATAGATATGTAAGGCACTATATAATAGATAGATAGATATGTAAGGCACTATATAAAAGATAGATAGATATGTAAGGCACTATCTAAAAGATAGACAGATAAATAGATAGATACTTTATTAATCCCAAGGGGAAATTCACAGCAGCAGCATACTGATAAAAGATAATATTAAATTAAAGAGTGATAACAATGAAGGTATAAAAGACAGACAATAACTTTGTATAATGTTAACGTTTACCCTCCTGCCGGGTGGAACTGAAGAGTCGCATAGTATGGGGTCTCCTCAGTCTGTCAGTGGAGCAGGACGGTGACAGCAGTCTGTCGCTGAAGCTGCTCCTCTGTCTGGAGATGATCCTGTTCAGTTGATGCAGTGGATTCTCCATGATTGACAGGAGCCTGCTCAGCGCCTGTCGCTCTGCCACGGATGTCAAACTGTCCAGCTCCGTGCCTACAATAGAGCCTGCCTTCATCACCAGTTTGTCCAGGCGTGAAGCGTCCTTCTTCTTTATGCTGCCTCCCCAGCACACCACCACATAGTAGAGGGCACTTTGTTTGTTATAGAGAGGGTTACGCAGAGCCCAGTGCTGGTGCTAGATTATTTTAATAATAAATAATAATATAAAATTTTATTTAATAGGTGCCTTTCTTAACACTCAAGATCACCTTACAATTAAATTAAACAACAGTAATAAGATATAAAAACAAAGAGGACGATAAAATCAAATAGCAATAAGATATAGAGTGTCACACACGTGCAATTGGGAGACAGCTAAAGGGCGTGAATGACAGTAATTCCACGCCAGAGCAGGGAACAGCGAGGGGCACTAACTTTCTTTCTCAATCCCTTGTAGACCATCCACGGGAAATCCTGCATGGTTTACAGTACCACTATATATATATATATAATATATATATATAATATATATAAAAAATTGCAGCGGCCCTAGCACTGACCCCTGTGGAACACCACTCTTAACATCAGTCAGTCCTGATGAGGTTCCTCACACTATCACCCTCTGCTTCCTGTGTCTGATCCAATTCTACACCCATCTAAAAACATCACCCTTAACTCCCACTTCTTTTAGTATGATGCCCAACCTCTCATGTGGCACCTTATCAAATGTTTTCTGAAAGTCAAGATAAATAATATTATTTGCTCCACTTTGATCATATCCTTTTGTTGCCTCCTCATAGAATTCCAGCATGTTACTAAAACATGACCTCCCTCTTCTGAACCCTGACTGTTCCTAATAACTCCTGCCCTTGAAAGGTGTTTTTCAATCTTATCCTTAATAATTCCTTCCATTAATTTTCTCTATGATGCATGATGATGTCACTTCTGATGATGTCACTTCTGGTTCTGGCACCACTGCTGACGTCACTCCGGCCTTGGCCTATAAAACCACCTGAGCCATTTTCCTAGGTCTATAAAATGTATGAATATTTACTAGATGATAATGCATAAAATATGGGAGGTTCCTATAACCCCCGTGAATAGAATTGAGTTGGTATTTTCCTGTCATTTTTTAACAGTTTTGAGTAAACAATGTTCTCCAGTTAGTGTCTTGCCTTGTGTAAGGTACAGAGGCATACGGTTTTTTAACCGTGTTCTTGTTTGTGCTCGCGTTCGTGCTTGCGCACGTGACCGTGCCTGGGCGCATGTCTATGTGCCAATGGCCTACGGGCCTTTTGAGTGTGAAGTAACTCGTAAAATAAAAGATTTAAGTGTTGAACCGTATGTTTAAAGCATACAGAAGAAGAAATAAATAATCTTTAAGTACAGAAATAACCAAAGCTTCTTAAGAAAAGCTAAGTTTATAGAAGATACATGTTTTCCTTTTTTTTGCCTTTATTCTATGTGTGTAACTATTTTTCTTTTTATTCTTGTGTGGATTATTTGCTTTTAACTTTCACTAAATATTTTAAAACGAACTTTTGGACTGTGAGATTTCTTTGACACGCGTCTTACCCGTGCCTGACTTCGCCTTATACATCGGTGGCTACACCACCATCTTTAGCAACCAAAGTGAGTTCTGTTTTGGACTCGTACTTGTGAACATCTCGGCCCCGGTTATATTTCAGGTCCTGTCCCGGTTTCTTCTGGGCTTTAAGCACCCTGTCGACTATGCCACTGTCACAAAAATGACACAAAGTCATCAAAAAGGTTTGGGGCAGCCACCTGTATAATGTGCCTCAGCTGCTAATGGATTAAATAATTGCGAGATGACATCTTGGGAGAAGATTCATCTTTCAACCTGACAATGAACCTAAGCATGAGGCCATAGCGACACTGGAATGGCCCAAAAACAGAAAGAGGAATGTTTTGGAATGGGCGAGTCAAAGCCCTAATCTTATCCCCATTCAGAATATGTGGCACTATTTGAAAACTGCTGTCCAAAGGTGCCATTGCACCAACCTAGAGGGTCTCTAGAAATTCTGCCAAGAACAATCCAGAAGAATCACAAACAAGATGTAAAATTGGGATCTACTTGCCCTAAAAGAATGAGGACTATAATTGCAGCAAAATGGTTATCGACAAAGTATGCCTTGAATACTAAGGCAAACACCAACTTTGGAGTTTTTCTTCTTTGGTTAAATATCTACAGGAAATGGTTTATTTTGACTTTGGAAATATATTTTTACAGCATAAGAGTTCACGTTAAAAATAATAAATGTATAAATATGTGTACAAATCTTTTGTCATGCAGAAAATGAGGATTACTTTCAAGGGGATTTAATATTTTTGCGCGCCACTGTAAATACCAAGGCAAGCATGCGAAATAGGAAAAGAATGTAAAAGAGAAAGCAGGATAATTTAAGTAATTAAAGCCTTGAGTATCAATTATGCACTGGAATTTCCCATAATGGCTTCCAGCAACAGGAGAAACAAAAGCTTTTGACTAAAGCACAGTGAGAGACGCTGAGCACAGCCTATTCTGTGATTATCTTCTCCCTGAAAATAATTTGTCTCCTTCTTTTCTGTTCACTTCTTGCTATCATATGACCCAAAACTTTGATTGCGACTTAGCTATGCCTACATGCTACGTCAACAACATAGAGAAAACGCAGAGAGCGCAAATCCCACTCCACTGAAATCTTGGCACTGTTGTCATGTTATCTATAAAGCCTTCACTAAGTAATAAATCAGGAGGTAATCTATTTGATATGGTTGCAAATTTTCACAAACACTGCATTTTCTCATTCATTACACAGATGTTATTTTGAGCGCAACAAATCGATCTGGGCCGACGTCTCCGAGCAGGGACATAGCCAGGAATTTATTTCAAGCAGGGAAGGGCAAGTACATATGGTGGGCTGTGGACAGTAGAGGGTGCTCCAACACTCCCAAATCCAACACAACAGACATGGGGCACAAGTTAAAAGCACAAAGATCTGTTTTTATTGTGAGGAAAACTCGCCACCACAACCACAAGTACACTACAGCACAATTGTAATTCTTTATTCTTCTCTCTGTTTCTAAGTCTGTACCTTCTTCACTCCTCCCAGCAAACCTTGTATACCTTCCACCCGACTCTGGCTCTTTCCTTTTATATTGGCCAACTTCTGCTCTTCTGCCCACATGATCTGCAAGCACCTCCAGGTTAGGCAGCCACACAGTTTCTCCATTTTCACAGCACCCCCTGGTGGCACCCATGGTACCCAACAGGGCTGAGGTACAGAACTCCAACACCCTTGGGGCGCTGTTGGAATCCCCCATCCTTCTGTCTCTTGGGAGTCCCAGGCCGGGTTGGGTTGCCAGCCGTCCCTTACAGGGTTTAGAAAGTATTCAGATCCCTTCACTTTCTACACACTCCACTGTAAAGGAGCTCCCACTGTTCCATTCCATTCAAACTAGTGTGGTGCTGAGATGTCACCCGTTGCACGGCTGCACTCGGTCCTAATTTGGGATGCTGAGGTGATTCGTTGTGTGGTGGGTGCAGCAATGCGATCAATCAGTGCATGCTCCCAACCGTTATTGGATTGTAGATTTAATTTTAAATGTTTAAATTTGCCATTTTTGCCATTCGATCTACACTCAGGAACCCACAATGACAAAGTGAAAACATGTTTTCAGAAAGGTTTTCAAATTTATTAAAAATCAAAAACTTAAATCACTCATTTCTATATGTTTTTCGGACCCTTCATTCAGTGCTTTGTAAAAGCTCCTTTGGCCAGAAATTACAGCTTTGATTCTCCTTGGGTTAGTCCCTACAAGCCGCTATTTTCGTTCTTCCTGACAGATCCTCTCAGGTTCTACAAGATTGAATGGGAAGCGACTCTAAACAGCCATCTTCAGGTCTTTTCACTGTAGAAGAAGCCCAGACACACACACCAACAATGTCCCTAAAACACACATGTTTATTTTCTTTGCTGCCTTTTCCAGCTCCCAACACACAAACCCACAATATAGCTCAGTCTTGTTCTTTTCTTCTCTTATTTGACCGCCTTCACTCCTCTCTCGCAAGCTCTGCCTTCTAACTCCTGACTCTGGCTCCCTGAATGGAGTGAGGCGGCCCCTTTTATACTGCCCCTGGAAGTACTCCAAGTGCTCCCTGATCATCTTCTGGCAACACATCTGGGTGTGTCGGAAGTGCTGCATGGGAACCCAACTCCTATTCTGGGAGCAATTCCGAGTGTGGTGGAAGTGCTGCAGACCACGGCTCTGGAGCTGTCCAGGTACCCCCTGTTGGTGGCCCTGATGCAACTCATGTCCCCAGGGGAGGTACTGCTGTTGATATGTCCTCTCCTCCGGTCCTCTCCTCAGAAGGGTGTCCTGACCGGGCAAAAACCCTGGTCGTCTATCACACCACACATGTTAAATGGTGTTCAAGTCTGGGCTTTGGCTGGACCACTTAAACACAAATTCACTCCAGCATGGTCTAGACTGTCTGTTTCAGGTCATTGTCATGCTGAAAGCTAAACTGTTGACTCAGCCTGAGGTTGTGTGCACTCTGGAGCAGGTTTTTTTAAAGGAACTCTTGGTAGTTGGCCTCATTCATCCTGTATTAATTCTAACCAGTCTCCCTATCCATGCAGTTGAAAAGTAGATCTTTATAGAATGATGCTATCACCTCCGTGCTTCACTTTAGGGATGGTAGTAGGCAGACGATGAGCCTAATGCTTGTACTTTTCCTAAAGAGCTTTGCTTTAGTCTCATCAGACCAGAGCGTCTATTTCTTCATGCTCTCAGAGCCCCTCCAGTGCTGTTGTATGCCTTACGCTCAACCATGACTTCTCTCTAGCCATAAACGTCTGATTGAGAGAGAGGTTCTGACAAGTTCTCCCATCTTAGCAGACGACTTCTGACCACTTGGCTCTTACTTACCTCCCTAAGCTTTTCTTGCCTGTTTACTCAGTCTGGCCAGACGGCCATCTCTAGGAAGAGTCCTGGTGATTCAAAATGTCTTCCCTTTCATAATTTTTGAAGCCATTGTGGTCCTAACAACACTCAAAGCAGTGTTGCAGTAGAGAGGTCTGACTGTTGGTAACGGTATTACTACTGATAGGTTCTCCCATCTCAGCAGAGGACTTCTGAAGCTCTGTTAGTGTGACCACTGTGTTCCTGCTCACCTCCCTGACCAAAAGCTCTTCTTGCCTGGTTACTCAGTTTGGCTGGACAGCCAACTCTAGGAAGAGTTCGGGTGGGTCCAGACTTTTTCCATTTCACAATTACTTAGTCCACTGTGCTCCTGGGATGGTTTTATCACCTTTCCCTGATCAATGCCTCACCACAGTTTGCTCATGGAGGTCTAAAGAGAGTTCCATGGACTTATTAGCTTAGCTCTTGTCCTGACATGCAATGTGAATTGTGGGACCTTCAATACACAGGTGTGCGCCATTTTAACCAACATCCAATCAACTCAGTTTGCCACAGGTGAACTCCAATCAAATTCTCGACACATCTCAAGGAGAATGAGAGCAAACAGGAGGAACCTGAGCAAGGGTCTAAAAACTTCTACAAATGAGAAATTTTAGCTCTTGATTAGTACTCAATTTACAGCTCTTTCTGAAAACACATTTTGACTTTTGGCAGATTTATCCACTTAAAATTAAATCTGCAACCCAACAAAGGGTGCAGAAAGTGAAGGGATCTGAAGAATTTCTGAATCAACTGTAACTGATAATTCAGTTTACAATTAAGGAGTTTTGAACTTTCATAAAATGTCATTTGAGGGGTCAAATCTGAAATCTCCCCCTCCGAATGTGCCTATGTCTTATTTGTATACCTATTAGGGGGCTGTGCCCCCCCACTCGCTTCACTAGCCAACCCCTGTGTGGGTGCTACATGCTAGCCTCTTCGTGGCTCTGCCACTCGCGTATGGGGAAGCAGATGTACAATTTAAGCAGATTGTTATTTTCATGGGAATTGTTACATATGCATAATAAATTTAACTACTTTTACATTACAGTGAGTAATTAACCATAGTAAAAAATAGTAAAACTTAATAAACTGAAAGAAAATTATGGTTCATGTTGCGTTAGAGGTATTCATTGTGTTATTCATTTTCATTCTGTTTGGCTTTGAAATTAACACGCAAATACTTTTTAAACTTACAACTTTACTGTAAAACTTCAGTAGAAACAATATTTGAAATTATCTTTTCGTCAACATTGCATTGAATTTTGATTCCGTGTTTGGACTTACATCGTGACAACGCAACATATAACTGCCCATGAGTGAATATTGTTTCTTTCTCTTTAATAAATAAAATGACTTTTTCGAATGTTTGTCCTTGTGATTTGTTAATTGTCATAGCAAAAGCTATTCTAATGGGAAACTGTAAACGTTTTAATACTAATGGCATATCAAGATCTCCTTTGGTGTCTAATGTTATCCGTGGAAGATGTACTACATTACCTTTCTTGTCGCTTGTTAAAATTTTACATGTTAGAATTGTTCAACCAATTTTGATTACAGCTAATCTTGTCCTATTGCATAGCCCATCACTCATACATGAATTACGCAATAACATTACAATACATCCTTCTTTCAACAGTAATTTGTGCAGTTGAAGACCGGACGGTGTTAACTGTTGTAGATATTCTTCATGATATTGTAAGTTGATGTTTTCATCTTCCACACGATCACCACCAACTGTTTTAGCATAGTCTATTGATATGCATTTAACCAATTTGCTTGTAACCAATCGACAATTTTTGCATTCATTCTTTTGACTTCATCGTTTCTCTGTGCTAGGATTGCCCATGTACTCATTTCTTCTGTTCATAACCCTTAGGGATAAACTTCTTCAATAAAATTTTGACATAATAAGTCTTCTTTTAAGTCTTTCTTTTACTTAAAGTGAGGAAAATGTAAAAATTTATAAGAGCTGAGAGCGCAGGAACTGTGTCTGACAAAAGCATTCACACGAATGAGGGGTGAGATGACCGAGGCTGTGGGCCGTTAACCGGAAATGGTTGACAGGAGAGCGGGACTTGAAAAAATCTCTTGCCGATCATCTCGTCTCAAGATTTTCTTTTATAGTAAAGAAATATAAGTGTGCCTCCAAAGGCTGAAGTTTACTATTTATTTTTGTCCCTTTAACCTCTCTTTCTTTCTTTTATTTCCTTATTCATTTATTTTTTTTATCCTTTTCAAACCACTTTGCCACTGATCAGAGCTGTAGAGTTGTTTGTAAAAGTGGCTGTGAATATGCACCTGACTTTATACTCGTAAAACAAGGGTCAAATACTCAGTTCAAAATATTAGTTGGAGCTGCTTTGGGCATTCCATTTCAAAGTACCTAAACTAATACAGCCGTTGCAGCTTACCGTATATCAAACTGACTCATTCGCCTTGTGATCGTCTTCTGCAATATACCATATAAGATCTGCAATCTGTCGTACTTTTAAACCGCATAACAGAAGGTGTTCTATTGACTCAGCTGGAATGTCAAAGGATGGACATCCAGAGCAGGAAACTGCGTCACCTGAACTGGAGTGTAGTAGAGTCCGTTCCACCTGTTTTTCGATAATTTCAAAAATAGTTTCATCTACATTGGAGTCTAAAAGGGCCGCCAACATTGTAATTTCTTCCGATAAATCTTCAATTATCTCTCTGAAATACGTAATATCTTCGGCAGAATCCATTTCATCGGCAGTAGTAAGCATTTTTCTAATTAATTCTTGTGCTATCGATTCACCAATCAGTAACTAGAGGGCGTGATAGAGCCCACCCTCTCAACTTTGACGAGTGAATGTGACAGTTTTATTTCAAGTTGTATTTCATGATGGTTTGGAGGAATGTTACAGACAAAATGAAATAAATAAATAAGCAACAAAAAACATATTTCGTGACACATTTATTTATTTATGCTCTCATTTCATGACATATTTATTTATTTAGGCTCTCATTTCATGACACATTTATTTATTTATGCTCACATTTCACAGTACTTTTATTTATTTACGCATTTATTTATTTATTTAATTTTGTCTGAAATATTCCTCCATACACACACAAAGGCTGGAGCCTTTTCCTTGAACTAAATGACACCTTCATGAACTAAAGGTTGGCAAACAGCAGTAACAGATGCTTTTTATTTTGCATCATCCATAACAATATAACACTCATTAGTTGCTGATAGAAAACCCAAATCTGCCCAGTCAGCATAGAAACTGCATAGCTGATGAGACAAGGAGGCCAAGAGGTCCATCCAGGCTTGCAAGCCAAGTCAGGTCCTCTGGGATATTACACTTCATAAAATATTGTTTAAGCCTACAACCTTCTACTGTACTCTCCCTCTCACTAAATACATTAGCACACTTTATTAGTGTAAACATTTCTTTTATGGCTTGTAAATGAGGGAGTGCCCCTAGACAGCATGAAAAATAAAGATGTGCTGCCAAAAAATAGGGACGGGGAGAATTAAAATTGCACATGATATCTCAATACAACTAAAAGGGGAAACTCTCAGGATTGGATTAGATTAGCTTAGATTATACTTTATTTGTCCCCAACGGAAAATCAAAATTTTACAGAAGCTCCCAAATAAATAAATAAATGTAATGAAAACAAACAACAACTCCCCCAAACAC
The DNA here is from genome assembly GCA_026402145.1 of Polypterus bichir lapradei. NCBI lineage: Eukaryota > Metazoa > Chordata > Cladistia > Polypteriformes > Polypteridae > Polypterus > Polypterus bichir. The sequence continues at coordinate 23,320,582 of JANRMT010062841.1, read as the reverse complement.
ACATAAAAACTCCTGGCTTGATATAACAGGTGCTGTCAGGTGCTGTAGTGGGTAAGGCTTTGGACTTCACACACCTGAGGTTGTGGGTTCAAATCCCACTACTGGCACTACGTGACCATGAGCAAGTCACTTGACCTACCTGGGCTCCAAATGGAAAAGCAAAAGGGAATGTAACCAAATGAATCATTAATGTGTTGTAAGTTGCCATTTGTTAAAGGCGTCAGCCAAATAAGTACATGCAAATGCAATAACAGGCCTGCAGATGGCAGCAAGATGAGGTCGGATCATGTCAGGTGGTAAAGCCATTCAAGTTTATTTTGGGGTGTTTTAAAAATGTTCCCTTCGATTTGTTTTCTTCCAACTAATTTACATTTATTTTCATACTCTTATCATTGCTTCATGGATTAGTGTCACACTTCCCATTTTGGTGTGCCAATATTCAGTGTTATTTCGGCAGCGTCACCCAGAAAATCCAACCTGGTCTTGTAACTAGCTGTTACGGGGCAGCAGCAGAATTTTGTTGGAAAAGGAAACAAGAGAAGAATCATAAAACAAGTAGAGAGTCGCAACCAGTAAGTCAAGAAACAACTAACTAAGGCTTAAAATTGTAGTCAAGTAAAGAGTGCAAAAATGCAAAAACAAATAAACACACATGTAACCAGAGCCAAAATATGAATCTTACATTGCAATCAAAAAGTAGAATTCGTTAACCCAAAAAATTTCAAAACAAGAAAGAAACAATAGAGTTGCATCCAATCAAGGATTACTCAGTAGAACACGACATGTCCTTTAGTATTCTTGACCTGAATATGCCATGCACCTCACACTTCATTTTGAAGACAATTGTTCTCCCATCAACACCGTTCCACATCCTCATCTGTGACACTTTTAGCTTTGTGACATTGACCAAACACTGTCACTAACTGACATGATGAATGAATGGGCCACAAGTATTAATGTGTTTTAGTCACTTGCCACCCACGCACGTTGCCGTGTGGTCTGCGCGCAAATTTCACGCTGTGAGAATAAACCAGGCTGTACGAGGAGCTCCTGCCCACTGTCCATACTCATCCTAAATGAGTTTATGGCCATCAGAAGGCATACCAGCTCCCTAAACATCCCACACAACAGACACAAGGCACAAGTTCAGCACAACACACGTTTTTATCCAGATGTGGAAAACGCTTCCCTTTGACTTCCCACTTGCATGGCTCAGTATAAAGCAAAAACACCGTCATTAAAACAGCACTCAACACTTCTTTCTCTGTCTCTATTTGCCTCCTCCACTCCTCTCGCAAGCCTTGTCCTTCTTCCTCCCACCTCTGGCTTTCGGAATAGTGGCACGCAGCTCCTTTCACGTGATCCCCGGCCGTACTTCCAGTGACCCGAAGCCTTGACCTGGGATTACTTTTAGGTAAGGCTGGAGCCCCAAAACATAGGTCTCCCCAGTGCTCACAGCACCCCCCTGGTGGCACCCATGGTACCCAACAGAGCTGAGTCACCGAACTCTAATTAACCTAAAGCCCTGTGGGAAACTGTGCTACCGTAAATACTGTGCTACAGTATAGTAAATAATGGAAGATTGTGTTTTACCCCCATACAATACAATACAATGCAATTTATTTTTATATAGCCTAAAATCACACAAGGAGTGCCGCAATGGGCTTTAACAGGCCCTGCTTCTTGACAGCCCCCCAGCCTTGACACTCTAAGAAGACAAGGAACAACTCCTCAAAAAACCCCAGTAGGGAAAAAATGGAAGAAACCTCAGGAAAGGCAGTGCAAAGAGAGACCCCTTTCCAAGTAGGTTAGGCGTCCAGTGGGTGTCAAAAAGAAGGGGGTCAATACAATACAATACAATACACAGAACAGAACAAATCCTCAATACAGTATACAAATAAAAAATTTAGTACGTAGCAGAATACGTAAAAGAATTTAACAGTAGATGATATCACATAATATGATTTGGATTTGTTTAGGGTCCTGGAGACCTCAGCCATCAAGCTGCCTCCCCTATTTGGCCATTCCACGGCTGAAACAGTGCTGGGCCAGCCAATCCGATGAAAGGACACCTCTTTCCCACGATTTCTGCGATCCTCCGTCAGGGATGACTTTACCTTAGGCAGGCAAAACAACTTAGCAGGTGGGCAGTGGGCACCAAGTGCCACATTTGAGTCCCGAGAAGAGAAACAGAATAGGTGAGGGTTAGTAACAAATTATAACTGACATGTTACTGTCATACTCTAGCATGTTAATGGAACACTCTTAATCATCTGTCGTATTTCTGATGTAACAGTACAGATAGATAGACCAAAATGAGTTTGTAAATGGAAAGGCATAGAGAAGGCGGCATATCGTTTTCTGACTGTGAGCATAAATATATACAGTATTAGACCGTTAGAACAATCAGGACAAAAACAGGCCACTCAGCCCAACAAAGCCAGCCAGTCCTATCCGCTCAATTCTTGTAAAATAATATTAAGTCAAGTTTTGAAAGTCCCTACAGTCCTACTGTCTACCACACTACTCTGTAACTTTTTCCATGTGTCTATCAGAGCTGGATTAACCATTAAGTAAAATAAGCTCGTGTTTAGGGCATCAATGGAAAGGGGGGCACCACAAAAATTTTCCATTGCTGGATTTTATGGTGCAGAACTGCAAAATAAACATTATTTTCCATCTCACTGCAAGTTTGGTTTCATTTTGAAAAACAAAATAGTATTTTACAGTTTACTCTTGTTTATAATATGAATTAGATATAAGTTCATATTATATCTTAAACTGTTTTAAGTGCTTAGGGCCTCTAAAAGTCTTTATCTGGCCCTGGTGTCTGTGTAAAAAAAAAAAAAAAAAACTTTCTAATTTTTGTGCGAAGTTTACCCTTGTCTTCTTGATTATCTCATTTGAAAGTCACAGTCTCGATCCACTAACATTTCATAATCTGAAACACTTCAATCATGTCACCTCTTAATCTTCTACTTGCTTAAACTGTAAAGGCTCAGGCTTTTAATCTTTCCTCATAATTCATCATCATGTTAGCCACAGAATCAGCCTAGTCGCTCCTCTCTGGACCTTTTCTAGCGCTGCTCTGTCCTTTTGGGAGCCCAAACTGCACACAGTACTCCAGATGAGGCCTCACCAGTGCATTATAAAGCTTGAGCAGAACCTCCTGTGACTTGTACTCCACACATCAAGGCGCTATATAACCTGACATTCTGTTAGCCTTCTTAATACTGTCTGGCAGTTGATAATGACGAGTCCACTACGACTCCTAAATCCTTCCCATAATAATAATAATTCTTTGCATTTATAAAGCGCGTTTCTCACTACTCAAAGCACTTAGCAATTGCAGGTTAAGGGCCTTGCTCAAGGGCCCAACAGAGCAGAGTCCCTTTTGGCATTTACGGGATTCCAACCAGTGATCTTTCGATTGGCAGTGCAGATCCCTAGCCTCAGAGCCACCACTCCGCCTAAGGTGTACCATCAATTTTCAGACCTCTCATTGTGTATTCAAACCTAACATTATTATTTTTTGTGTGTAATACTTTACATTTACGGGAAGTATGTGTTGCATGTTGATGAGTCACAGTATTAGCCATGTGCTCATTGACTCCATATTCAGGCTCACCACTTGCCCATCTTTATCACAAAGGCACCCTACTTTGTTTGGGTTTACGCTCAGTAGATGTCACCGCTGGAGTTCTTTCTCACACCGTTAATGTGGGTAGCACTGTGTTTTGTGATCATAACGATGACTTTGCTGTGAGGACAGGAGCCCAGATCAGTTTTGTCTGTCTTTGTTGAATGTCTATTCTATTACCTGAATGTGATGCTCAGCGGATTGTGCTGCTATTCTTCCTACTATGAGTGGTCTGAACAATAGATAATGGACCGCCTGTCGGGAAGACCGCCGTTTGTGAGATTCGAGGACTGTGTCTCTGATGTGGATGAGAGCAACACTGGAGCACCATAAGGAACAGGCCTGTCTCTGACTATAAAGATAACAGCAGGTCATGTCACTTGCGGAAATTCTCAGGTGAATCCTCACTTATGGGGTGTGCTGATAAAGGGGGATGGGACAGAGGAGAAGAGTCAGGGGGAAAACTTTATTTGTTGGTGCAAAGAGAATTGTCTGCAAAATAACATCAGCAAAACCAAAGGCTAGCCAATGACCAGAGAGCCTCTATGTCCGGTCACTATTCAAGGAGCAGATGTAGAGGTGATTCACTCCTACAAGTACTGTGGGGTTACTATTCAAGGAGCAGATGTAGAGGTGGTCCACTCCTACATGTACTTGGGGGTCACTGTTCAAGGAGCAGATGTAGAGGTGGTCCACTCCTAACAGTACTTGGGG
>JANRMT010062841.1:23244116-23304602 GCA_026402145.1 Polypterus bichir lapradei | reverse complement strand
TATATATATATATATATATATAATTTGACAGTGTTGTTCCAAGTCTTTGTTCTTAATATTAAACTTCTCAAATCAATATAGAAACAAATGGGACAGCAGATTCAATAAAAGACATATAAAAAATCTATTTTAGTTTGAAAACAAATTAGTTTCCTTATAAAAATGTTTGTTCCTGCTTACATATTTGCTCCATATGATAATCAAATGTTAGCCTGTTCCCAATGATTGTCCCCAAATATTTGTATTGCTCCACCATTTCCTCAATCTGCCCTTTCATTATTTTTGAGCGACGAGGAGGAGGAGAATATACAGTACAAAATCTGCAGCCATATCCTTGAACTTACTTGATGTTTCTTTGTAAAAAAAAAAGAGCCACACCCTTGAACAAATCAACAATATGTCTTGCATTATCCTCATTATCTTGTTATAAATTCACAATGCAAATTTGAAGATGGCCTTTCCTTATGCAAACATCTGCAGTCATTTGCACACAAAGTAAGAGTTTGACTACTTGTTATAATCCAGGATTCATCTAAAATATGTAACGGAATACTCTGCACAGGACTGAAGGAGCTGTCCACTTACTCTATTCAGTCCAGAGTGTTTTTAATCTTAGACATTCGAGAGGGCGGGCTCTAGCGAGTGCTGTCTTTTGATTGGTGAACAGTCAATACACCAGACTTAAACCTTCGGCCATCAAATGACACAGGCACTTCAAACGTAGGCTCCTAATGATGAACTTGGATTTTATAGAATTAAAGTCGCTGGCTTCACACAATAATTATGGGCAACTTTTTATTGTAGTCATAGTCGATGTGCACAGTCACAAATTTGAGCAGGCGCAGCAGGGGCTGCAGGATTTCCAAGTCAAGCAAAGTGCGAACGTCCAATTGGTGAACTATTCACCAATCAAAAAGCAGCAAGTGAAAGTGACAGTTTTAAATTTGAGTTGTATTTCATGTTGCACTTGGAGATATAATACACACAAAATTAAATAAATAAACGGCAAAAACATCCTTTGTGACACAGTAAATTTTTTGCACTCACATTCCATGCTTGTTTTCTTTATTTATTGTCATACTTTTTAGTATTTTTAAAACATTTTCTGTGATGCATTCATTTATTTATGCTCACATTTCAAGCTTGCTTACTTTATTTATTGTCACATTGCATAATACTTTCATTTATTTGCATATTTATTCATTTATTTATTTAATTTTCTTCAAAATATCCTTCCATACCTCTACAACAATTGAGCTGATACTACATTATCTTCCAGTCCACCCACCCTGGCATCATCTGCGAACTTAACTAGCATGTTGTTTATATTCTAATCCAGATCATTTATATAAATTAAAAATAGCCCTGACCCTTGAGGGACACCACACTTTATATCATCAAATTCTGATAAATTCCTTGCACCGTTTACCCTTTGTTTAAGCCAATTTGGTGCCTATCTACAAACTACACATGAATTCCCCCTTACTTTTACTATAATGCCCGACCTTTCATGTGGGACCATACTTTCTGAAAATCCAATTGTAATGGTCCGGGTTAGCTCCACACTTGCTGGTTACTTCCGTGGGACTCCTGATCCCAGAACGCCAATGACATAACAGAGGGTGAGCCAGACAAATGAGGACACATACAGACAGCAAGGAGCTACTGCAAAGTGTTGGGAGCTTTTATTTAAAGCCAAAAAGTGGCATACAAAAAAATTCGTCAATAAATAAATAATTCATTAAAAGCAAGGTGCCAAGTGTTCTATAAATAATCCACCAAAAATAAGGTTAGAATCCCAGGCAGGTTCTTCTATTAAAACAGTCAACAACCCCTAAGTCCTTGTTCTAAAATCTGGTGCCTCCATAGCTTATCCCATCAGGACCCTGCAACATGAGGAGACACCCGCTGACAGGTACAGTCATCCAATTATTCCTGGTTTCAGGATCCTACCATCGGTCCATTGGCTTCCTCTCTTCCACAATCCCCATTACTCTGTACTGTTGATCCCAAGTATTTAAACTCATCCACCTACGCCAACTCTACTCCCTGCATCCTCACCATTCCACTGACCTCCCTCTCATTTACACACATGTATTCTGTCTTGTTCCTACTGACCTTCATTCCTCTCCTCTCTAGAGCATATCTCCACCTCTCCTCAACCTGCTCCCTGCTCTCGCTACAGATCACAATGTCATAGTCCACGGGGACTCCTGCCTAATCTAGTCTGTCAACCTGTCCATCACCATTGCAAATAAGAGAGGGTTCAGAGCCGACCCCTGATGTAATCCCACCTCCATCCTGAATGTATCCATCACTCCTACCTCAGACCTCACCACTGTCACACTTCTCTTACATTGCAATATACATATATAGTGTATATGTTGTGGAGGGTGGAGGCATTAAGAATCTGGAGAAGCAAGAATATTTGGGGTGCCAACCTGGCCAACCCATTTAGTTCAATTGTCCCAAACAAACAGCACAGAAATAAGCGCATGGTGACACAACTGAAAAACAGGTTTGACATATGTACCATTAGCCTCACTGGCTTCTCTAAACAGTCAGCTCTCTCGAACGGTTTGGCGTTGGGAAGCTTGTGTAATCGGGATGCAGTTCTGTCAACTGAGACACCGTCCTCTATGAGCCCTTAGCTTAATATCATTCTGCTTTTTTTTCTTTGGCTATATTTTTTTTATACAATACGCTACCATGGCTGTCTGTTTGTCTGTCCAGGATTTTAAATCACATGTAGCTCACAAACTGTTTGACCTATTGACCTGAAATTTGGTACACATACAGTCATATGAAAAAGTTTGGGAACCCCTTTCAGCCTGCATAATAATTGACTCTACTTTCAACAAAAAAGATAACAGTGGTATGTCTTTCATTTCCTGGGAACATCTGAGTACTGGGGTGTTTTCCGAACAAAGATTTTTAGTGAAGCAGCATTTAGTTGTATGAAATTAAATCAAATGTGGAAAACTGGCTGTGCAAAAATGTAACTGCTCAATACTGATTACTTGCAACACCAAATTGGTTGGATTAGCTCGTTAAGCCTTGAACTTCATAGACAGGGTTGTCCAATCATGAGAAAAGGTATTTAAGGTGGTCAGTGCAAGTTATGATTTCCTTTGACTCTCCCCTGAAGAGTGACAGCATGGGATCCTCAAAGCAACTCTCAAAACATCTGAAAACAAAGATTGTTCAGTCTCATGGTTTAGGGGAAGGCTACAAAAAGTTATCTCAGAGGTTTAAACTGTCAGTTTCAACTGTAAGGAATGGAATTAGGAAATGGAAGGCCACAGGCACAGTTGCTGTTAAACCCAGCAGGTCTGGCAGGCCAAGAAAAATACAGGAGTGGCATATGCACAGGATTGTGAGAATGGTTACAGACAACCCACAGATCACCTCCAAAGACCTGCAAGAACATCTTGCTGCAGATGGTGTATCTGTACATCATTCTACAATTCAGCACAATTTGCACAAAGAACATCTGTATGGCAGGGTGATGAGAAAGATGCCCTTTCTGCACTCACACCACAAACAGAGTCGCTTGTTGTATGCAAATGCTCATTTAGACAAGCCAGACTCATTTTGGAACAAAGTGCTTTGGACTGATGAGACAAAAATTGAGTTATTTGGTCATAAGAAAAAGTGCTTTGCATGGTGGAAGAAGAACAACGCATTCCAAGAAAAACACCTGCTACCTACTGTCAAATTTGGTGGAGGTTCCATCATGCTGTGGGGCTGTGTGGCTAGTTCAGGGACAGTGGCTCTTGTTAAAGTCTAGGATCAGATGAATTCAACCCAATATCAACAAATTCTTCAGGATAATGTTCAAGCATCAGTCACAAAGTTGAAGTTACGCAGGGGTTGGATATTCCAACAAGACAATGACCCAAAACACAGTTTGAAATCTACAAAGGCATTCATGCAGAGGGAGAAGTACAATGTTCTTGAATGGCTGTCACATTCCCCTGACTTGAATATCATCGAAAATCTATGGGATGATTTGAAGCCGGCTGTCCATGCTCGACAGCCATCATATTTAACTGAACTGGAGAGATTTTGTGTGGAAGAATGGGGTCAGAAATACCTCTATCCAGAATCCAGACATTCATCAAAGGCTATTGGAGGCGTCTAGGGGCTGTTAGATTTGCAAAAGGAGGCTCAACTAAATATTGATGTAATATCTCAGTTGCGGTGCCCACATTTATGCACCTGTCTAATTTTGTTATGATGTATATTGCACATTTTTTGTTAATCCAATAAACTTAATGTCACTGCCGAAATACTACTGTTTCCATAAGGCATGTCATATATTAAAAGGAAGTTGCTACTTTGAAAGCTCAGCCTTTGATAAACAAAAATCCAAAGAATTAAGAAGGGTTCCCAAACTTTTTCTTACATCATACTACGTGATGTCTACTATCCGCATTCTGGGTGATGATTGAACTCCAAGGTTATTCCTCTTTTTATTTTATTTTATTGTAGAATCTTCTCTTGGCAACAGGCAGCAGGGCAACTGTGCAGCGCATGCGCCATTACTGGTCTTGAATAAAGCACACGTGTTTATTTGATATTTGGACTAAAGTCTTCACACATTATACACTTCACGTCATTATTAGTATAACATGGAAAAAGTTTATGCTTTAGGTATGTGTTCAGCATTTCTTGCATTTCTCACATTTCCTTTCATCCTACCCTTATCCAGATCTTTGTAGACACAGAACACACATGAAATGCATGTATTCCAAATAACAATATACTGTATTATTTACCCTATACAACTCCAGGTATCTCACATGCGATAAGGAGCCTTGGCTCGAGCTGGAAGAACTTTTTGCCTGAGCTAAGCTCCAGCAAGGCAAGGGATGGGATAGCAGACTGCTTGCTGCTTGTGCTGATCGATGCATTTGCAAAACAAAAGACATTGATGGTAAAGGTGTGAAGAGATTTAAGGTGGGCCGGGATTACAAGTTTAATCATAGGCTTCAGGAATTCGTGTTAAGGGGTGTGGCTTACTTGTGAGAGGGCGTGCCTGAGTTGCCCTTCATGGTTTTTTTTTCTCTGGGCTAGGGAAGAGAAAAGTGAAGATACAATTAGCTTTGACACCCTCTCCTGTCTAAGGGGGTTATTGTATACCGTGTACCTTGTTCGAGCGTAGAAGGTGATCCTCAGGCATCCATGTGTGATATAATATCTACTCTATATATATAAAATCATAAGCCTAAAAGAACAACGATTTTGTGCAACCATCTTATGTCACATTTTTATGTCACTTTTTTGTCACGCTTTAAATCTACATATATATGTTTGGTATCATTCTTTTCAGAATTTATCGAACTTTAATGTGATGTTGTTAGATTTTCATATTCTAATTTCATTTTTAAATTATAAACAAAAAAATAACTAAAAACGTCCCGCAAGACGACACTTTGAGCCAAAAGATTTAACCACGCCTGAGGCCAGAAATAAAAGACAAAGAGTAGGACAGCTGCTATATAGGCTTTTAAATGTTTGAAGCTCCATGCGAGATGCAGATCACACGGCATGGCAGCAGCAGCAGCAAGCAGCTGATCGAGCAAAGAGAAGGTAAAAAAAAAAACTGCTGTTTCCCATTGTATCACCATTTAAGAGGGGGTTTCGGAGGAGCAACCGCGTCTCCTTGGGGTACATTCAGCCCCTCTCTTCACAACGCAAGCGGCAGAGACGTGAAGTGGCTGGTGTGTAGCAGATATATATTGTCAGGGATGCCAGGGGCAACGACCCGGCCGGGACGCCGTGAGGGACCGGATGTGGGTCTGCACCCACCCTGGATCACGTGGGGGCCGCCATCCTGGTTGCTTTGGGGGGCACGGGCTGAGGGCATGGAAGCCCCACCCTGTAGGGGCCTGTGGTCACCGCCAGGAGGCGCCCCAATGCCTTGGGGACCTGTTACCTCAGCACTTCCGCCACACCAGGAAGTGCTGGGGGGAAGAATTAAAAGGACACCCGGAGAGTTGCCGGGATGCCACGCTGGGGTGGAGTGTCGGAAACACCTGGAGCTCATCCGGGGCATGGATAAAAGGGGTCGTCTCCCTTCATTCAGGGCTGGTGTCGGGTGGAAGCAGGACGAGGCAGGAAAGAGTGTGGAGGTGGCCCGAAGAAAGGCATTTTGTGGCCAGGACTGTGTGTGTTGGGGTTTGTGCACTATTAGTGACCTAATTATTGTAAATAATTGTAAATAAATACGTGTGGTGGTGATTTACAACATGTCTGCCTGTCTGTGTCCGGGTCGGCTCCACAATATATATATATATATATAGTCAAACTTGGGCCCTAAAGTTAAAGTTGGACAGGAGAGTACAGAAGGTTTTCCAAGGAGTATTGCTGTACGGGCAGACACAAACACAAGTCTCTTTTGGAGGCGATCCAGCCTCACAAGGAACAGCTGTCAAACTTGACGCATCGGCCCCAACTCCTGCTCAAAAGAACACATAGTCTTCTTCATCAAGGGGGTACAGCGGCTCAGTGGCTGGAGTAGAGGGAGTCTGGGGGAAAAGAGACAAGAGAGTAAGACCTCAGGATGGCCGCGGCTCAGTCTTTTAAATGTTCGAAGGAGCACGCCGCGCTGCAAGTCTGCATCTGATCCTGCAAGGAGAAACTGTAAGAGTGTGTTTGTTTCCCATTGATAAATTGTTTAATAGAGTGTTTCTGAAGGGCTGCTGTGTCCCCCTGCAGCAGCGGGCACAATATATATAAAATATAAACCTTCCAAAACCCATTCTACAAATATATCAAGGCAAAGGCGGGTACTTCAGCTAGTACTTGATAGACTGTAGTTAATGTATACAGTGGTTGATGGCTGGGACGCCTCTTCTTTGTATGGTCTGGGGGAACAAGTATGGTCAGAACAGTACCTTCCCCAGGACACTAGATGGCATCCCCCATGGGTGGCAGTGGTACCTCGGATTCTCGCAGGGCTCCATGGGAGATGGAGTTCTCTACAATCCTGTTGGGCTCCGGGGGTGCTGTCAGGGGGTGTTGCATTTGTTCCTGAGCCCGTGTGGGCCGTTCTTCCGCCACACCCAGAATTGCAGCCGAAACTAGGTCATCAAACACCTGGAGCACTTCCGGGTGTGCTGTAAAAGGAGCCAGCAGCCACCACTCCGGGAGCCAGAGTGAGGAGGAGGAAGATGAAGCTTGCTGGAGGGAGAGTGGAGGAGAAAAGAGAGTAAAAAGAAAAAGAATTATTAGTTTTGTGCTTGAGGGACTGTGTTGTGCCTGTGGGGAATGGGGAACGGGAAAGAAATAAAAACATTTATTTGTTTTATCAGTGTGCCTACTACGTCTGTCTGTGTCGGGCTGAGAGCTGGTATGGCGTCGTTGTCACAGTACTTTATAAAGATCTCCTGATTGCAGCACCAAAGAGCAATTCAAATCAGTAGTCCAACTCAAACTAGCCTTCATACCAAACACTTTAACAGTTAAAGACATGTCATCGGCCTAAAGTGTGAATGTGAAAATGCAGAGCCATGCCGTTTACGGTGTTTATTTAAGAAAAAACATTCCCCTTGATGCTCCACATTCAGTTTCTTTGCTTCTAACTCTTTAGAACTAAAAAGAAGTGGCAGCCAGATAAGGAACAGACAGTGATAAGAGGCATATGCCAGGTATGAGTAATTGCAATACTCTGAGCAGATGGGGAGATTGTGTGAACAGGGACCAGATGAGGTTCTGTGCCAAGGTCAGCAAGGGCCACTGGCCAACCTGCAGACAGGGCAGCTGCAAAGAAGAAATCTCTTGGATGCCCTCAACAATTACAAACAGCAGATGGGAAACAAGGCTGATGCAACCGCTGTACTCGGAGGTACTGAGCAGTACAACCATCAGCTGTTGTTTGTGGCACAAAGACATCAACAGTGGGCATCACTCTGATTAGAAAAGAAGAAAGAATGAATTCATGTGTCTGCTTTTCCAAAAAAAAATAACTAAATAAAAAACCTAGTGGTTTGCTTGCCAATTGCTGCCCCATAATTTTGACAGTTTCATGCCACATTTAAATAATTGCCTTGTATTTGCCCAACTAAAAACAATGTTATAACATGATTATTCTTTTAATTTTGTTTTTGTTGCAATTATTATATTTTGTCTTTCATGACACTGACATTTTAAAACATTCTTAGGATCACTGGGTTTAAATGAGCCAGGGCCAGCACGTGGAGTGAGATGACAAGGCAGTCACCTCAGGTGGCACTTTAATCAGGGTGGCATTCTAATGCAATAGAATTTTCTTTTCTTTATTATGAAATAATAATACAAAACAACGAAAGTTAGGTGTGAATCATATGAGTTACACACATAAGTACCTAGTTTATACACTGCCTTTAAGAATTGTAACAAATATTTTTATTTCAAAAGTTTAAATATTGTAATGGCATTGACAAGTTATATCATCCAGGGATGAGTCACCCAAGTATGAGCTGGCATTACATCACCAGTGGCAAGCCAGTAATGTTGCATGCTTTTCCAACTAGTGTGGCAAAAGGCAAGTAGCCCTTTTAAGGATAGTGAGCCACCTCAAAGAGCCATGAAAAGAGCAGAAAACCCATCCATTATGGTGCTTGGCACCGGTGCTACATTGGTGTCAGAAGCTAGACATGAAGAAGGTGAACAGTCCGACTTAGCAGAGTGCTGAGTGCCTCGGACACCTAAAGCAGACCTTCCTGGCCATTCGGAGGAGTTGCTGGAGAGTCTCGAGGCTGAAGTCAGTAATCTTGAGGGCTGTGTGCATCAGCAGTACAGGGTGGGGGGTGCGGTTAACAGCTGAGAGACTGGCACCTCTGCAGCTCCACCACCGCTTCTCCATTTACTAAGGTCCATTAGCCTAGGTGCATAGACACTGGTGGAGCTTTGGGCTTATTGAAGTGGGAAAAGTGTGGCAGATTGAGTTACCCTTGACCCCAAGTGAGCTGTGAGAAGCAGGGGGCTGGTGGTAAAAATGCATAATCAAAGGACAAGGCAGGTCATAGAGAGGCACTGTAAAGCGAAGGTCAAGGGAGAGTCTCAAAGCTGAGATCCAGACCTGAAACACGGTTTGCAGCGCCAGTTCAGTGAAGGAAAAACAGCCAAGAAACCAAAACATCTGCATCTCCACATAAGGAGGTTCGCCTGCTTGCTTACAGCTGACCAGAGGTGAACACCTCTGCTGTACCACATGACAGCACAGCACTCAACATACCGTCTGTGCCATTTGACAACACAGCGCTCACGATCCCTGCTAATTGTGCCCTCATCACCGGCTGCACGACTGAAGTGAGAGAGGAGACCACACTGCTATTTCAACGACTTTGTGCACCGTTGCAAGGAGTTGGAAATGGACGTTGGGGACAGTGACTTCAGTAATTGCGCTGACAAATTACATCAGCCAGGGAAGAGTCCCCCAAGTATGAGCTGGCATTACATCACCAGTGGCAGGGGCGCCTATAGAAATGGCAAGCCTACAAAAGTCACATGCTTTACCAGCTAGTGTGGCAAAAAGCAACAACAACAACAACTACATTTATTTCTATAGCACATTTTTATACAAATGATGTACAGGATGAAGAAAGAGAGAAAATACAAATGATATAAGAAATAAAATTAGACAATACTAATTAACATATAGTAAAAGTAAGATCCGATGGCCAGGAAAAAACAGAAAAAAAACTCCAGACGGCTCGAGAAAAAAAATAAAATCTGCAGGGGTTCCGAGGCCACGAGACCACCCAGCCCCATCTAGGCATTCCACCTAACATCAATGATCTTAATCAGTCCTCATGGTTTTCAGGCTTCACATGGAAGAACCTGATGATGATGGTCATGTGGACCTCTGGCCTTCAATCCATTGTAAGCCACTAGGGGGCATACTGCCACCCTAACCCCCAGACACAGACAGGCAGGACACAGGTTCACTCAACACCCATGTTTATTTACAATTTATGCACATTACCAACACCACAATATACAGTCCATTCCCTTCATTGCCACCAGTCTATCCGCCTCCAGTCCTCCTCAGGCTTTGTCTCCTTCCTCCCGACTCTGGATCCTCAATGGAGTGAGGCAGCTCCTCTTATTCAGGTCCTGGGAGTGTTCCAGGTGGCTCATCACTATTACCTGGAATCACTCCCAGGTGTGCTGGAGGTCCTCTACAGGGCACTGCAGCTCCCCCTGGTGTCCCCCACAGAACCCAACAGGGCTTCACCAAACTCCAGTTCCCGACATGCCCTGCAGGAATCTGTGGTGCCACAGCCACCCAGTAGGGCTGCCCTCTAGTGTCCCAGGGGAGGTGTTGCCTCATCAATGCCCTTTCCCCTGGTCCTTCCACCTTGCCGGCGTCCTGGCCAGGTAATGGCCGTGGCCGTCCATCACACCATCAATGTAGGGACATCACGGTGCTTTGATCAGGTGGTGGTGACGCAGATCACCACCACAGACAACCGGAAAAAGAACAGAAGGGAAAGTAGGGGTTAGTATGGAATTTGTAGCCACCATGAATGATAATGATAATTAAATTCATGTACAGAGTATCAGGATTAAACTAAAATGAAGCTATGAGAAAGCCATGTTACAATAAGCCCTGCAGTGGGCTGGTGCCCTGCCTGGGGTTTGTTTCCTGCCTTGCGCCCTGTGTTGGCTGGGATGGGCTCCAACAGACCCCCGTGACCCTGTATTTAGGATATAGCGGGTTGGATACTGGATGGATAGATGTTACAATAATGTGTTTTTAGCAGTTTTTTAAAGTTTTCCACTGTATTAGCCTGGTGAATTCCTATCAGTCAGCTATTCCAGATTTTAGGTGCATAACAGCAGAAGGCCGCCTCACCACTTCTTTTAAGTTTAGCTCTTGGAATTCTAAGCAGACACTCATTTGAAGATCTAAGGTTACGATTTGGAGTGTAAGGTGAAAGACATTCTGAAACATAAGATGGAGTGAGATTATTTAAGGCTTTGTAAACCATAAGCAGTATTATAAAATCAATTCTAAATGGCACGGTTAACAAATGTAGTGACATCAAACCTGGGGTGATGTGCTCGGATTTTCTTTTCCTAGTTACAGTAAGATTCTAGCAGCTCCATTCTGCACTCGTTGCAATCGATTGATGTCTTTTTCGGGTAGTCCTGAGAGGAGTGTGTTACAGTAAAAAGCAAGCAGTCCTTTTAAGGGTAGAGAGGTGTTTTAAAGAGTCATGTCAAGAGCAGAGAATCGATGCATTGCGGTACTCAGCGCCAACACTACATTGGTGTCAAAAGTAGGGAAAGAAGAGCACTGAGTGCCTTGGAAATCTAAAAAGGACCTGCTTGGCTTCTCAGAGGAGTTGCTGGCAGTGGTGCTTTGTAGTTCAAACCCTGAAGCCGTGGGTTCAAATCCTACTACTGACACTTTGTGACCGTGAGCAAGTCCAATTGGAAAAACTAAAAGAAATGTAAGAAATTGTATCATAAGGGTTTGTCATTTGCAGCATATAACGGCGTCAGCCAAATAAGTAAATATAATGAGGCTCAAATCTGTCATCTTGAGTATGTCGAAGAGCATCTGAGCATCAAAACAGCACATGTCCATCTCAAAGCTACATGTCAGTAGCTGATATTGGTGTCCCTGATTTTTCAAGATGGGTTTAGCTGCAGACCTCCGTAGATCTGTGATTCAGTAGCTCCACTGGACAGCCAATTGGATTGCAGGTTTTGTTCTCTTGGTTTACTTGACTTGAGTCAGATAACCCCAAAAACCCCTAATCTTAAGCATAGTGCAACCAGGCGTTATGACCGATGTATAAAGTAAAGTCATGACTTCCTCAATAGAAAGAAGCTCTGGAAGTCCACAGTGAGACTCTATAGGATTTTTCACGTGTTGTATCGTGTATATATTGATTGTCATTTTTTTGTCACAGGTACAATGTTTGCTAAATGTCTCTTACTTTTGCAATGCAATGTGATAAGTCGATAAGTTGCAATGTATCATAATGGAGTTATGTATTAGTACAGGGGTTCTTAACCTGAGGTCCCCCTAGGGCAGGGACCCTCAATCACAGTCCTGGAGGGCCGCAGTGGCTGCAGGTTTTTGTTCTAACCCAGTTGCTTAATTAGAAAGAAATGCCTGCCAATAATTTAATTGTATGGCTTGTTCGTGCTTTAACTCTGCTATGTCAGGTCATTCTCATATCCTAGATTTCCTTTCCCTTTCTAAGGATATCATCCAAATTATTTGAAGGCTAAAATGGAGGAGTAATTCTCAGTCCTTCACTTTTTTCTCTTCACTTTCCTTCCAAGTATTTAATTAAACCCAATAGTGCATGGAAAATACACACAAGTGGTAATGGTAACAAGCTAAGTGGAGAAATGCTGCTCTCTTTTGTCATTTGCATGTTAATGCTAATTAAGAGCAATTAAAAACAGAATACAGATGTTTAAGACTAAAGTAAGCAATAAGGGTTCAAAATCTTAACGAGTGAGACAACTAAAGTGAAGCAGAAGTGTCACTTGAGCAATAAGTTCTTCGTATTAAGCAATTGGGTTGGAACAAAAACCTGCAGCCACTTGCGGCTCTTAAGGGTGTCCAACTCCAGTGGGCCACAGTGGCTGCTGGTTTTCATTCTAACACTTTTCCTAATCAGTGACCAGTTTTTCCTGCTAATTAACTCCTTTTCCTTCATTTTAATAGCCCTGTATTTAAGGATTCAGTCCTCTGAATTGATTTGTTTCTTCATTAAATGACAGCCAAACAGAAATGAGATGTGAAACGAGCCAACAGATGACCAGCTAAACTGGAACGTCAAACTCCAGCCAATTTCACTCCAACCAGTTTCTTAATGAAAAGCCAATTTTTGCTGTTAATTAAAGCCGTTATTGAATATCAGGACTTGTTGCTGCTCTTATTCTGCCAGAGCAGTCTGTTGATTTTCTGTTTTTTCTAAGACCACCGTCAAGATGTTTTGGTGACCTGAGCAGGACAATATGCTCGAGACCTTCTCCTTTCTTTATTTTCAGGTGAGCTGGTCATGTGGTGGCCTGTGTTGTGTCTCATTATTATTTGGCTTATCAGAAAAAAGAAACAACTAAGGGGCTTAAATCACATCAATTAAAACTGAGGCAAAACAAGTTAATCAGCAACAAAAATGGCTCACTAATTAAGAAGATGGTTAGAATGAAAACCTGCAGCCACTGTGGCACTCTAGGCCTGGAGTTGGACACCTCTGCCCTTGGGTGTCCATGGATGGATTTCTGGGGGCCCATGAGGGTCAAATAAAAATTAACATTTATATTCACTGTACGGCCTGGTACTGTTGATTTACAGTAGATGTAATAGTAGTAATAGTAATGGTAGTGAAAAACCTAGTAGGAGTACTGTAGATGGGTTTGCAGTTGCACAAGAGGAATGTATTTCATAATTATAATGAGTGGCCATTACTTCTTGCATAAAAAAGGTGTGTTTTTTCAGATCGTTTACTTTAAAGTTTAATAATACTTTGTGTATGTCATATATGTAAGAGACAATCAAATCTCAATAAATCAAGTGCATTACAGTGGTGTGAAAAACTATTTGCCCCCTTCCTGATTTCTTATTCTTTTGCATGTTTGTCACACAAAATGTTTCTGATCATCAAACACATGTAACCATTAGTCAAATATAACACAAGTAAACACAAAATGCAGTTTTTAAATGATGGTTTTTATTATTTAGGGAGAAAAAAAAAATCCAAACCTACATGGCCCTGTGTGAAAAAGTAATTGCCCCCTGAACCTAATAACTGGTTGGGCCACCCTTAGCAGCAATAACTGCAATCAAGCGTTTGCGATAACTTGCAATGAGTCTTTTACAGCGCTCTGGAGGAATTTTGGCCCACTCATCTTTGCAGAATTGTTGTAATTCAGCTTTATTTGAGGGTTTTCTAGCATGAACCGCCTTTTTAAGGTCATGCCATAGCATCTCAATTGGATTCAGGTCAGGACTTTGACTAGGCCACTCCAAAGTCTTCATTTTGTTTTTCTTCAGCCATTCAGAGGTGGATTTGCTGGTGTGTTTTGGGTCATTGTCCTGTTGCAGCACCCAAGATCGCTTCAGCTTGAGTTGACGAACAGATGGCCGGACATTCTCCTTCAGGATTTTTTGGTAGACAGTAGAATTCATGGTTCCATCTATCACAGCAAGCCTTCCAGGTCCTGAAGCAGCAAAACAACCCCAGACCATCACACTACCACCACCATATTTTACTGTTGGTATGATGTTCTTTTTCTGAAATGCTGTGTTCCTTTTACGCCAGATGTAACGGGACATTTGCCTTCCAAAAAGTTCAACTTTTGTCTCATCAGTCCACAAGGTATTTTCCCAAAAGTCTTGGCAATCATTGAGATGTTTCTTAGCAAAATTGAGACGAGCCCTAATGTTCTTTTTGCTTAACAGTGGTTTGCGTCTTGGAAATCTGCCATGCAGGCCGTTTTTGCCCAGTCTCTTTCTTATGGTGGAGTCGTGAACACTGACCTTAATTGAGGCAAGTGAGGCCTGCAGTTCTTTAGATGTTGTCCTGGGGTCTTTTGTGACCTCTCGGATGAGTCGTCTCTGCGCTCTTGGGGTAATTTTGGTCGGCCGGCCACTCCTGGGAAGGTTCACCACTGTTCCATGTTTTTGCCATTTGTGGATAATGGCTCTCACTGTGGTTCGCTGGAGTCCCAAATCTTTACAAATGGCTTTATAACCTTTACCAGACTGATAGATCTCAATTACTTCTGTTCTCATTTGTTCCTGAATTTCTTTGGATCTTGGCATGATGTCTAGCTTTTGAGGTGCTTTTGGTCTACTTCTCTGTGTCAGGCAGCTCCTATTTAAGTGATTTCCTGATTGAAACAGGTGTGGCAGTAATCAGGCCTGGGGGTGGCTACGGAAATTGAACTCAGGTGTGATACACCACAGTTAGGTTATTTTTTAACAAGGGGGCAATTACTTTTTCACACAGGGCCATGTAGGTTTGGATTTTTTTTCTCCCTAAATAATAAAAACCATCATTTAAAAACTGCATTTTGTGTTTACTTGTGTTATATTTGACTAATGGTTAAATGTGTTTGATGATCAGAAACATTTTGTGTGACAAACATGCAAAAGAATAAGAAATCAGGAAGGGGGCAAATAGTTTTTCACACCACTGTATATTCACATTATGTTTATGTGAATATTTCTGGGGAAGGGGGTCCATAGCTTTCAATGAATTCCTAAAGGGGTCCGTGACTCAGAAAAGGTTAAGAATCACTGTATTAGTAGATTTTTGCAGTTTTTAACTACACTTTCTTGGAGGCTTAGCCATCAATGGTTAGCGATTCACACGTGAGTGCGTGTGGTCACTTGTGGTTCATTCATTTCTGTCAGGAGTGGCGCACAATTAACAAGCGTCACCTGGGGTGGCTACAGTTTAAAAGAGGGCAAGGTAAGTGCCAGTGGAGAGAAAGATGAGAGAAAACAAATGAAAAAGAAAGAAGAGGTCTACAGAAGAGTATTATGGGGTGGCAGGATGAATGGTATTGGCTCTGCTGTACCTCAACAGACATCGGTGATGAAGTAGGAACAATATCTGATGAGGATTCTCGTGGAGCGGCTAAATTCAAACTTACCTATTCAGAGCAGAGGAGAAGGGTCTGTAATTACCAGGATCCCTTTTGTCTCCCTTCTTGAAGATAGGGCTCATGTCTGCAACTTTCCAGTCCTTTGGATACTTCTCCTTTCTCAAGTGACTGCTCAGATATGCCTACTAAGGGTTCATAGATGGTATCTTTGATTGTTTTTCAGTACAACTGTTAAAATCTCTTCAAGTCTGGGCTTTAATTATTCTGCAATCCAAATAATCCAAATGTTTGAGGAAAACATTTACTCAGTTCAAATACAACAGCGTGTTAATTAAATAGATCTGAAACACTTATATCTTCTTACAAGCACACATACACACGCTGATTATTTTATCTGTGCTTAAATCTTATAGTCATGGCGCAGTATTGCTATTTGTTTAAACATCTGCATATTCCCATCATGCCTCTTGACTATTCATTAATTTGCAAATATACCTTCTGGCTAAATCTTCTCCCCAAAAAAAGTACTTTCATGTTAAACTTTTGTTTAAATGCACACAATCAAAACCAATGCTAGCCTTCCCTTATGAGTTGTCACTTAAAAGCTGCATCTTATCTAATATTCCTTTATTAACACAAGACACAAAATGAAATATTATGAGTGTGGAGGCTTTTAAGAAACTACCTATATGAACAATAACTCAAAAACACTTTAATCATCGAGCCCATCAGTCCTGAGGGCACTTAAAAATGAGTCCCCTAGAGTTAATAATACATTACAACTTGTTCCCTTAAACTTCCACCTTCACCCTGCCCGACTACTACTTATGTCACGTATTGCTAGGTCCACCCTCTTCTTCTGATGAGCCCCCCCAACCCCCATCTCCCATCTGAACTGAAGATAATGAACATGTCACTCTTTCCCTATAATTTAATAAAGATTGTGAATGGTAATCAATAGCAGCCAATCTACAAATATAAAGAAATGAAGATGAAATCCCACTGCTGACACCAAACTAGAGGCTTTTAAGTAATTACCTACATGAAAAATAACTCAAAGACACCTTACTCATCGATCAGATCAGTCCTGAGGACAGTTTTGACTGAGTTTCCTAGAGCTAATAATATGTTTTCAACTTGTCTTCCACCTTCACCCCTTCCTTCTAATACTGATGTATTGCCACCTCCATCTTCGTATTTTGATGAGCTTGCTTCTACTCCCCCATCTCAACTGAAGACAATAACATTTTCACTCCCTATAATTTAATGATGATAATTCAACACCAGTTGATCCACAAATTTAAAGGAAAGAAGATGAAATCCTGCTCTGACACCAAACTGTGGAGGATTTAATAAATTACTTATATGTAAAATAAATTAAAGACACGTTAATTATCAATCAGCCTTGCACAAAGATTTATTGCTTGACACACACAGGCACACATTGTAGCTGCCAGGTCACTTTTACAAGCTGACATGTATGTCATCACATATTGCTTATTACTTTGCATTTCATTGAATGAACAAATAATCTAAAGAAAACAAGCAGTCAGGCTAATACTAAGAATGTGATGTCTTACATCTTCCCGATTTCTTTAGTCCTTGGACTTTAAAACAACCTTAGTATGAACCACAGAAAGTACCGAAAACATCACACGTTACTTTGCTACATTGTTTGTAGCATTATATATAAATCCATATATGAATCAAGGTTACCAAATATATTTATTAAGCCAAAGTTACTACATAGTAAGGAAAATAAAAACACCCCAATGTTCCGAAAACAACAAGAACAACAACAACAACATTTATTTTTATAGCACATTTTCATACAACTCAAAGTGCTTTACATGATGAAGAAAGAGAAAAAAGACAAAATAAATAAGAGTTAAAATAAGAGAACACTAATTAACGTAGAATAAAAGTAAGGTCCGATGGCCAGGGAGGACAGAAAAAACAAAACAAAAAAAACTCCAGATGGCTGAAGAAACAAATAAAATCTGCAGGGGTTCCGAGGCCACGAGACCACCCAGCCCCTCTAGGCATTCTACCTAACATCAATGACCTCACAATCAGTCCTCATTGTATTCAGGGTTCTCATGGAAGAACTTGATGATGACAGCCATGTGGACACCACATGCATCTTATTACCACTGAAGGTGCCATGGAGGAAGGACAGGGATCCTTGCCAGGATGGAGGATGAACTCTTACCCGGCCAAGAGGCCATATTGACTGGACTGGATGAACGTGAATGCTGGGAGCAGTTCATTCCCCCACGTGACAGGTGGCAGTGTTCCTCAGTGTGGCATGGGAATTGGAGTCCGAGAATGCAGCTCTGTTGGGGTCTTTGGGTACCACCAGATGTTTCCACATGACCCGGAAGTGCTCTTGGATAAGTCGGGAGGCCCTCTACTGGAGGTGGAAGGAGAGGATTTTTATTGAGTATTGTGGCTGGTGCTTTTATAAAAAGGTGTTGGAGATGAATAAAAAAAAATTATTGTTGGGTGACATTATGTCTGCAGTTTGTGGCTCTGTCACGTCCCCCTTGTGGTTACACCACATAACGTGAAAAACTTGATTTTAAGCACTATACAACACCTATCAAATATAACAGATAGATAGATAGATAGATAGATAGATAGATAGATAGATAGATAGATAGATAGATACTTTATTAATCCCAAGGGGAAATTCACATACTCCAGCAGCCGCATACTGATAAAAAACAATATTAAATTAAAGAGTAATAAAAATGCAGGTAAAACAGACAATAACTTTGTATAAATGATCTCCTCAGTCTGTCAGTGGAGCAGGACGGTGACAGCAGTCTGTCACTGAAGCCGCTCCTCTGTCTTGAGACGATCCTGTTTAGTGGATGGAGTGGATTCTCCATGATTGACAGGAGCCTGCTCAGTGCCTGTTGCTCTGCCACAGATGTCAAACTGTCCAGCTCTGTGTCTACAATAGAGCCTGCTTTCCTCAGCAGTCTGTCCAGGCATGGTGTCCCTCTTCTTTATGCTGCCTCTCCAGCACACCACCGCATAGAAGAGGGAGCTCACCACAACCGTCTGATAGAACATCTGCAGCATCTTATTGCAGATGTTGAAGGACGGCAGCCTTCTAAGGAAGTATAGTCGGCTCTGTCCTCTCTTGCACAGAGCATTAGTATTGGCAGTCCAGTCCAATTTGTCATCCAGCTGCACTCCCAGGTATTTATAGGTCTGTACCCTCTGCATACAGTCACCTCTGATGATCACGGGGTCTATGAGGGGCCTGGGCCTCTTAAAATCCACCACCAGCTCCTTGGTTTTGCTGCTGTTCAGGTATAATCCACATTTAGAATATGTTATTGTCTTCCTGCCCATTTCAGGATAAGTCCAAGTGCTCAGGAAGAGGCATTTTACAGGGGTATAGGCAGAGAAGTTAAATTACACAAGAACCAAAAAAATCCTTGAACACTGCAAGTCGGACATTTTCATCGAAAACACTTTGAGCAGCTTGGACATGTTCTCAGATACTGTAGGTGCTGTGTCCCTTCTTCCATTTGCTTCTTGTTATATTTACCTGAGTCACTTGTCATGTAATATGTGGCACAAACTGGATTAATTGTGACACTTGGAGGATCGTACTTTGCTGCCGATCTTACAGCACTATTTCAGATCTGTTCCAACACTGCATTTAAAAGTGAATGGCCTGAAAAATCAACAAGTTAAAACCATAAGTAGTAAGTATGAGCATGACATCAGCTCCTTTAATTACCACAGATAGAGAAATGTTAGAATTACTGTGTGGGGAAAACTTAACTTTCACCACCTAGGGAGTCTTGTTAGTAATGACATCTGGTTGAAGAAAGTCATTAATGGCTAAATAAATAGAGTTATACGAGCATTTAGCAGAGTTCATTGCCATCTGGAAGTTCAGACATTACAGATTTAAGAGCAAAATTACACTCTATAAGGTAATGCCAGCCCGGCTTTACAGATTTAAGATGCAGGGTAGAAAAGACAGACACACTGGCAAGGTCATAATAGCTGTCTGTGCAAGATGTTAAATTTCTATTAATAAATTAAAATTTGAAGTTTATTAAAAAAAAAGATCTGGTACAGCAGTATTGAAAAGGACATCATAAACTGGAGCAATTCCAGATTATTAAAACAAAGTTTCCAAGAAAGCTATTTATAATCAGTGTGAAACGATTCAAACAACACAGGAAAAAGTTTTGGGGGCAGCCGCCCATAAACTTGAAAAGGAGGCCAAATATGATGGTTAGGTTCAGAATGAAAAGGTCTTGACAGACTTCAATCCAAAAACAGAACAGTTCAGACAGACAAATATGGCGGTTTTAAAGTCGGCAGGGGAAATGACATAATTCTAGCAGGAACTGGAAGTGATGTCATCGACCCAACACCCCCAAACCACCACCAGAAGCCAGAAGCGACATCATCGGGCCCAGGACTGGAAGTTGCGTCATCGAGTCCAGGCGGAATTTCCTGTGGTTGCTCTGTAGATGAAAAAGAGGAAGGATCAGTACACTCTGTCACCCCCTGGTCTGGCATGGAATTATCCCTTTTTGAGCCCTTCAGTTGCCTCCCATGCGCACGTGTGTGACAGCAGTTAATTTCAATTAAAAATTTTTATTTTTTCATTAATCACAATTACATTTTTTAATTGAGCAGCAGCCCTAATAAAAACAAACAACAACCAAAAACACAGCTAAGAACTTCTGGCTTGGATACCAGAGAGCCGCTGCTGTCGAATCCCGATGGTGGCAATAAGATGAGGTCAGACCTGCTCGGATTCTGCCACAGGTTTATGCGTAAAGTCCTTAACATTTGAATAGAGCATGTCTAGCTTGAAGTGTCATCAAACAGAATGTGTTTATAGTCCTTTGTTTCCTTGTTTGAAGTCTCCAGCATTCAGAATGATTCATCATTAAGCCATTGGTAACAAAGGCAATTATTTCTGTTGCTAACTCCTCCAAGATGATGTAACTTATCTCCCTGGGCAGTAAGTAGTTTAATTGTATGGTGCCCCCTTTTTAGTATTGCACATGCAAATAAATCTCCAGTCCTTCCCCTGCCTTTCCACTCCTTCTGATGAAATGCATCCACCGTTAAAATAGTGTCTGAAATAAGAGGTTTAAGCCAATTCTCCACGGTACCCAAACTGCTGTGGTACCTCAACTTGCTGTAACTCGCTATGAGATATCACAGTTCATACAATGTATATAAAAGCCACCAAAATTTCTCATTATATGGAGTCAGACCAAGCCTGAATCTTTTCTATCTTACTCTTATCCTCGCTGCAGATCTTTGCCTCTCGTAGCTTTACTCGACACTCGAGATCTTCACTCTTTCTATCTCCAGACTAGCAGCTCCTCCATCAGGGTGTAATGGAGCTCATTTGGCAGCAGTGATTGCAGTGCTATTATTTAATATTTAATATTATTTAATATATCCCACTTTACACTCCTCACAGCCTCTTACATTCTCAGATGTTAGAGACGCGGGTAGCCATCAGATCCTTTACGCTTTCCCAGTGCCATCTCTCACGTTCACAGAGTACCTGAAAGGCAGTTTCAGATGAGACAACGTTCAGGTCTGTGGTGACAGCAGCATCTCTTCGATTTAATTTAAGAATTCATTCAATCATTTATAGTAACAAGCCAGAGGCTGAATCCTAACATTAATAATTAATAGCATTAAAAACATAACTGTTAATAAAAGGATGGAGTAAGAGCTTCTGTAAAGTCTGCCACATGGCAAGGTATCTGGAGCTTAGGTTTTTTCTGTAATTTGATTGAATGTTCTGGTTGATTTTGCGACTTCTCTCATCGTGCTAATTATCATAGTTCGCTTGCAGTACGAATTTATTTGCATGAATCTGAGAGAGATGCAGCAGGCAGAGGAGAGGGGGTGGGCCCTCCTCACTCCTGCACCAGCCGCAGGGCGTATCTGACCTCCACTTAGCTAGCGAACGAGAGAACTACTTAACAGATTTAGATCTGGCTTTATCTAGAATTTGCTTGAACATTCCGGTTGATTTTGCAACTTCTCTCTTCGCACTAAGAATCATAATTTGCTTGCAGGAGCAATATATTCGCACTAATCCGAGAGAGAAGCCGTGGGCTGAGGGGAAGTCGGCGGGGTCCTCCTCACTCACACTCCAACCTCGGGGCGTGTACCTTACCTCCACTTAGCTAGCAAATGAGAGAGCTACTTAATGGATTTAAATCGTGTTTTTTTCTGTAATTTGGTTGCACATTCCGGTTGATTTTGTAACTTCTCTCATTGCACTATGTATCACAGTTCACTTGCGGTACCATTTTATTTGCGCAAATCTGAGAGATTCGCTGCGGGCCGAGGGGAGAGGGAAGTGTGATGTCAGGAGTAGGGACTCTGTTCGAGTCGCTGTACCTCTGCGTTTTGGAGTGTACATTGCCTCCGCTTAGCTAGTGATCTAGTGATACCTGTTTATTTGTTGATTTTTAAAGTTTGTCCTGTTTCACTACTATGTAGGCGAAGCCACAGGAGACGACTAGTTTAACAAAACAATTTTCATGTAAAAAAATCTGTCTACCCCCAAACAACGATCAGGGTGACATGAGACCAGTGATAACCCCACCCAACACCACCCGCCTCATCCTTGAAGCAATGAATTAAAAGCAGGTACCAGTCTTGCATAAGGTGTCAGGTCATCACAGAGCACACTCAGACAAACCCACCACCGGCAAATTTAAATTTCATTGATTAACTGTCACAATATGCTTCTTGTTTCGATATTTATTTTCTCATTGACATCATTTTGTATTTCCATGAAGTCCTGTAGATATCAAGGAAAAAAAATCAATTCAAATGAAGTACGTAACTCAATCAAATGAATTATGAACTCGGAACGAATTATGTAGCTTGTTAGAACGGATTATTTTTATTTTTTTCCCTGACTCATTCTGTATTAATTCATTCAAACAGATTATTATTACTTTTTTCCATCTTGCAGTTCAGTTCTTATTACAGAGCCCCATGCGGTTTTCCTGGCATACACTTCAGCGAACCATACGTGAACTATAACGTGTGTCTTAACATCAGTGAAGTCGGAAGAGGAACTAGTTAGAAGACCACCGCGGTTGAAAAGATTCTTTTGAGAATCCCTGAAACGAGGTTTCCAACGCAGGAGAAGTTACGAGAATGGATTTATGGAATTTTGTCCAAGAACAAGATATTCCAGAGTCAGTGGTGGAAACGTTAATAAATGAAAAGTTAAATTTGAAATCTTGTCGATAATGGCACTGAACAGCGTAGACAGAACAGACTGAAACTATTGGCTGACTATACTCTTCCAGTTCTGGTTCACTATACTGAATACTTGGAAAAATAGGAAATGAAATAAGAAAAAATAAAAAATAATCAGTTCGAACAAATTACATAATTTATTCAATTTACTATTGTTCAAATGGATTTTCTTTTTTTGTCAGACACCTATGGAGCTCCATATATTCCTTCCATTTCCAATGCCGTTTTGTTTGTGGGCATATTGTTTTGCCATTGCTTCTTGGTTTATATGCCATTAGTGTTGTATCTCAGACAAGACAAAAAGAGATTTTATGAGGAATGATCAGGAGAATAAGACGTGGTCAGTAAATCGTGCCAAGTAGGACTAGACTGATCTGACATCAAACTGTAAACGCTACTTAAAAATAAAAGTTCTTACTAACAAAGCAGAGTCTTAATAATAAAAATGAGCAGCGTATACAGCTCTTTCAATCCGAAATCTTGGATGATTCAAGCAACAATCTAAATAATGTTGTGATGATGACATCAGGGATGTCACACTCCCGGTGAATCATGGGATATTTAGCCAGGACATTAATGATAATAATAATAATAATAATAATAATAATAATACATTTTATTTATATAGCGCTTCAAAGAGTCTTAGAAAAAAACTGCAGGGTATATGTATACCAAAGCATTAAATAGAATAAAGGACAATAAACCAGAGAAAAATACTAAATTCAATACTAAAAGAAAAACCTAACAAATAACCTAATTTGTGATATAACAGACACACAAATTATCCTGAGCACCTGGACAGAGAGGTAAGCTGAAATAAAGGGCAGAATGTTAAGTTAAAAGTCTTCCTAAATAGATGAGTTTTAAGTTGTTTTTTAAAAGAATGAATGGAGTCAACTGATCTGATTAATTTCGGGAGGTCATTCCCAAGTCTGGGTGCTATGGAGCTGAAGGCCCTGTCACCTATAGAGTACAGGTTAGTGTGAGGCACAACAAGATTACCAGAATCAGAGGACCTTGCTGAGCGCTTTGAGTAGTGAGAAAAGTGCTATATAAATGCAAAGAATAATTATTATTATTATTATAAGTAGTAGTAGGCGAACAGGAGCAGAGTGATTCAGAAGGTCACTGATGTAGTCCTGCGCAAGGCCATTCAAAGCTTTTTAGGTGATTAATAGAATTTTATATTCAATCCTGTAAGACACAGGGAGCCAGTAAAGGCAAAGCAGGATGGGTGTGATGTGCTCGCTGTTGCTGGTCCATGTAAGGACTCTTGCAGCAGAGTTTTGAATCAACTGGAGCTGTGATATAAGATTAGAAGGGGCACCTGCCAGCAGCGAGTTACAATAATCAAAGCGGGATGTGATAAAAGCATGGACAAGTTTATCAGCATTAGAAAAGGAGAGGAAGGAGCAAACACAGGATATGTTACGGAGATGAAAGTAAGAAAGTTTCTTAATGTGGTTTATGTGGGCGGAATAAGAAAGGGAGGAATCAAAAATGACACCGAGATTCCTTGCATCAGAAAAAGGTCTGATAAAATCACCGTCAAGATGGACTGGGAAGGAGCTCATTTTCTTAAGTGGTGCTTTAGTGCCAGTTTGCAGGAGTTCAGGTTTGTTGCAATTTAATTTTAAAGAGTTCTGCTCCATCCAGGTTTTAATTTCACTGAGGCAAGTTGTGAGCTGAGAAAGCTCTGATGAAGTTCCACTTTTAACACTGAAGTAGAGTTGAGTGTCATCTGCATAAAAATGATAACCCAGTCCACAGCTATGAATAATATGGCCAAGGGGAAGCATATAAATACAGAAGAGAAGAGGACCGAGGACAGAGCCCTGAGGAACTCCTTGTGTGACTGGCGCTGTGGTGGATCTACTGTTGCCAAGACTAATAAACTCTTGCCTATCAGTCAGATAGGACTTGAACCACTGGAGGGCAGTGCCAGAGATACCCAGCATGGGTACACGCTCTTCTTTTTGAAAGATACTCTGGGATCATTTATGGACCTCAGTTTAATGTCTTATCCTGCAGATTATCCTGCTGAAATGGCCAACAGAATGCCATAATGAATCAGCCACTAGCTCATTTCACCCAGTATCCTCAGTGGCAGTGCAGGGGACTTTTTTCGAGACTGCTTCCCTATGCATTCTGGGTACATCAGCAGTGCTTAGTTTATTATGCTTAGCTCATAATAAGGTCTACACAGTGTGTCACTAAAAAAGAGGGATGTGTTTTTATGCAACAACATTATTATTTCACAAAAACCACATGATGAGAAGAACCAAAGAACTGGATGCATATTAAAAACAGAGTTTTTATTCTCTTATGATTAATATGGTACTTTCCATAATTATTAGACAGCTTTGCTTATTCATGGACCAAAGCAACAGACCAGGAAGCCCATCCATAGGACTGACTCACTGTAGTCCTTGCCAGAAATAGGAAATTAGAGGCTGTCATGAGTAATGGTGCTCATCCTCTCCTTGACGTGCTGCAGTGGAGCAATTTGTGTCACTGGCACAAGCCATCACAGAGTGCTAAGAAGCATCACTGGCTCTCCACAGTCCTTAGATCATATAATCCTGCCTCACAATGTACCCTTAATCACCCTAGACAGTATAACACACATACGAGCATGTGTGTAATATTTCTTTAATTTTTTACATCTGTTTTCATTCATTCATTTATTTTCCATCACTTCTTTGAAACAGAGTTATAGGGGCAACAGTCTTAGCAGTGAGGCCCATACATTGCTTTTCCCAGCCACCCTTGCTAACTCATACTGTGGGATCCCAAGGTGTACCCAGGGGATCTGGGAGTTATAATCCTCCCAGCAAGCCCTGGGTCTTCCATGTGGTCTCCCCCCAGACAGTCATGCCCATAAAACCTTCACAGAGACACATCCAGGAAGCAACCGGATTAGATGCCCAAACCAACTCAATTGTATGAGGGGCCAAACAGGCCATAAATCAAATATTTTTGTACAAAAATGATTAATTTATGTGTGCACATTATTGGTTTATGAATAATTACTATTGATTTGCGTGAATACTTAATTGGTTTGCAATACTAGTTTCATTCATATGAACTATATCGGTTTGTGTCTGTATATTATCGGTTTGTGCGTGAACTATATGCGTTTCACTGTGCAGAGCACTGGTTTGCATATGAACTATATTGATTTGCGTGTGTATATCACTGGTTCCAGTATGCTTGTTATTGGTTTGTGAGTGAACTACATTGGTTTAGGCTCACATGTTATCGGTTTGCGTATGAACAATATCGGCTTGCATTCTGAGCCGGTCTAATAATGGATTTATGTATGCACTACATTGGTTTTCAGACACTGGTTTCATGTGGGTAACATGTCGGTTTTGTGCTTGAACTCTTTTGGTTGTATGTCTGTACTATGTCGGTTTCTCGTACAAAACATACTAGTTATGCGTGCGCACCCTATTGCCACTTTGTGTATGAACTATATCGGTTCTGAATGCGAACTATACTGGTTGTTCATGTGATCTTCAGTGGAACTGGGAGGGGCAAGAAACAGGAACTGAAGGGCCGGTACAATCATGGAGTATGTGGAGAAGTGGGTAGGAGAGGGATCTGCGTTTAAACAGCGTAGTATTTTTTTCCGCACAGTACGTTTGCTAAAGGACTTGCTGGTAATTATTACTATTTAACAGAATCTACCCTTGTAATGAACACAATGCTGAAGTTAGGTTCATATTTGGCCATCTTTTTATTCGCTCCCAGCTACATGCTCGCTTGCAACCTGGGACTGTACTTTTTTACACAGCTTTTTCAAACTAGTTGCTTATTCTAAAGGCAAAATATTGTACATTTACAACTGACCCCTTTATCCAACATAATATTTATTAGCTACTGGTTACATTCCTTATGCTCAGCAATCCCGCCCTGTGCGACAGGTGAAGTGACTTGCGCATGGTCACACAGTGTCAGCATCAGGACTTGAACCCACAAAGATCAATTCACGGTCCCAAATTAAGCAAATCCACACATTTAAAAAGAGCACCCTGCTCGGTATGGACTTAGCAGGGCCTTCTCCTGGAACCAGGCCTGGGGATAGAGCCCACACATGAGTGCCAGGTGGCCAGGCCTACCATGGGGCCTGGTCAGGCACAGGCCAAAATTACAATGTGGGGCTGCCCTCCTGTGGGCTCACCACCTTCAGGAGGAATAGGGGCTAAGTGCGATGTCATCTGGGCAGGGGTTGAAGAAAGAGACCTTGGCGGACTGGAACCCAGACACACAAACTGCCTCTTGGGATCTATGGTTTAGTGTCTTTGCTATCTATCTATCTATCTATCTATCTATCTAATTAGAATTAGCTTTACATATCAATCTATTATATAATGGTTTTGTATGTAACTCTATGCAGTTTTAAGTTCCTAATATATAATGGTAAAATTCTGCTGTTATGGTCAGACAGACAGGGAAGGTGAAGAAATGGCAAACACATGCTGAATCCTCGGATGAAACAGAATTCAAAACATAAATACAAAGCAGTAGTCAAAAGCCAAGAAAGACAAAGGAAAAGCATCATCAAAGCCCAGTATAAGTGTCAAAAATCAAAGTACAAAAAACACATGAAATCCTTATCTTCTTAAATAGATGTGAAAATGATTTTAAATAATTAATGCACAGTTTGTTTTTATGAATACCCAGAATGTTTGATGGTGACTGAAGTGTACCATAATCTTAAATACCCACTGTAATATGATATCAAACAATGCAACTAGCCATTACAGTATATAGTGCCTTGCACATGAGTCTATTATATAGTTCTTCTTACATCTCTTTCATAGTGTATTTCCTATCTGCAAGGAATTGTGGTGTGTGAATACTGTACTTTGTAAATATGATGATGATAAGTTACAGTTTGCGTTCTGATTTTATAGTTTTGTTTTACTTTATAAAATGGGCTAATAAACAGTACTCAGGATAAGTGGGATTGGAGGGTTGAAAGAATGGGAGGGCTTACATATCTATCTTTTATATAGTGCCTTTCCTGACTATGTATCTATCTATCTATCTATCTATCTATTATATAGCACCTTTCACATCTATCTATCTATCTATCTATTGTGAACGCTGGCCCCGGCACAGACAGACGGACAACATTTTTGCACCCACACACCGTTTATTTACAGTAATATACAATAACGTGCACTCACGAACCCCAGTGCTTCCAGCACCGATTTCCCCAAAGTCCAGGGCCCACAGTCTTTGTGCCTTCCTGGCCGCCTTCCGTCCTCTCTCTCCAGCTCAGTCTGCTACCTCCCGACTTCCACCTCCTGACTGGAGAGAGGCGGCCCCTTTTATGGGGACCCGGATGAGCTCCAGCTGCTTCCCGGCACCTGACGTTGGCCACACCCCTGTGTGGCGGAAGTGCCGGCTGCGCACCCGGAAGCCGTCCGTGCATCCCCAGTCGTCTTCCCCCCGGCACTTCCTGGTGTGGCGGAAGTGCCGGGCTCTCGGGATAATTAGGCACTGGGGCACCGCCTGGCGGTGGCCACGGGTCCCTGCAGGGCTGGGCTTCCAAGCCCTGTACCCGAGGCCCCCTGCATAACCAGGACGGACGCCCCCACTCGGTCTGGAGGAGGCACCCGCCCTCCTCCGGTCCTCCAAGGCGTCCCGACCGGGCTCCAGCCCCGGCCGAGGACCAGATGGGATAAACCGGCATCGGGGCACCGCCTGGCGGTGACCACGGGCCCCTACAGGGTAGGGCTTCCATGCCCTCGACCCGTGGTCCCCAACAGAACCAGGACGGACGCCCCCTCGCGGTCTGGAGGAGGCACAAGCCCTCCTCACGTCCTCCTGGGCGTCCCGGCCAGGGAACACACTATATATATATATATATATATATATATCTATATATATCATATAGTGCCTTACACATACAATCTAAATCAATGACACTGTTAATGTCACCTGGTATCCAATATTCTTCCTGGACCTGTATCTTTTATATTGTGCTTTTATGGTGTCTTTCCTATCTATGTATCTATAATAACTTTAATATATTTTATATGATGTTATTCATAATGATCTATTATATAATGATTTTGTGTCCATTATCTATCTATCTAATATATATTGCCTTTTATCTATCTATCTATGTATTATATAGTGCCTTTCACATCTATCTATCTAACATATACTGCAATTTATGTTATTCTGTCCTTCTATTTCTTGGGCCTTCTGTTACGCTGTACCTGTATCATGGCTGTCACTGTGGGTGGCTCTGCTGCCTCATATCTCTAACAGACGTGGCACAGATCACAGGCTGGTCACTGTCTGTGTAGACTCTGTACGTTCCTCCCCATGTCTGTGTGTTTTTCACCAGTTTCTCTGGTTGTCCTCCCACATACCATCAACATGCACGTTACGTGAATCGCCTGATTTAACAAGAGTCAATTCTGAGGGATTGTGGACATCTCTGTGAATGTGGCTGGTGATCGCACCCAATCCACGGTTGTTTTCTGCCTCCCACTCCATGTTGTGAGGTCAGTCTGTGCCCACTCTGTCCCTGACCCGTATTAAACAGCTTCAAAAATGGATGAATGGTACTTTAAATTTGTGGAAAGCCTAGCTAGAGAGATGATGCAGCAATGAAGAAATGCTTGTGAATGCTGCCATACTTAACTTTGCCAATTCTCAGGCCAAGCAACAAGTATGATGAGTGCACATTTCACAGCTTGCTCTCGCTCTTTTCAGACTTTCCAATGTATTTATTTCTATTTAAAGAGTAATTTTAAGCTTCATTCTCATTTAATGAACAGGCTCAACAGACGTCTAAGAAAAATAAACAAATAATCCCTTTGGCAGGACTTCTGCCTGGAGTGCATCTTGTTGGTTTTGCCCCATAGCGGCGGACCCTTAATGCCAGTGTCCTGGGTCAGGAGTTAATTGGTTGTGGCATCACTAATAATTGATGCTTCCAGGGTGCAGAGCAGACCATCAATTTAAATAATCAAATGAGTGCTTCAATTACAAACCACCATCAGTGGGCTGCTGGCACGTGTGGGCTTGGATGGCAATCTGTGCCAAGACGTGTTTACTTGCATGTGATAAGAGCTTTTGTATTGAAGATAATTTTAAAAGTACAGTCTTATTCCATCCTGAAGAAATGCATTGAAATAATGAAGATAATTGAGCTGCTCTTTTTAACTGAATAGACACAAATTACCACATTCTGCATCTGCCAAAGTAAAGCACACCAAAACATTCGAAAATGTTACATAATGAAAGATTTGCAGAAATATGATAAATGTGCAGGAGAACAGAGAGAGAAGAAAAGAGAAAAGATGAAGACTCACAAATGTGAAGCAACCACATTTTCAGAAAGTGTGAAAAGAGTCCGAGTGAACAGCTTGACATGCAAGATTGGGAAATTACGAAAATTAAAGTCAGAGACACCGAATGTCAAACCCAATAGCCGATTACACTTTAAAGCTCTCAAAACACGTCAAGGGACACCAAGAGAAGCAGGGCGTTCGATCAGCTCAGGATATTTGTGAGCGACGTGGATGAATGATTCACAGTTTGTGAAGAACAGCTAGAGAGATGTTTTACCCTTTCACAGAAACAGTGGAACATCACAGCCAGTCTGCCATGGCATTTGTTAACAGGCTTAACCACAGATGGGGTGCTACTGCAGCAATAACTGGTCATGAAAAGTGCAAAGATAACAAAGATGGGAGCTCAACCGGTAGCATTTACTGTATCATTTATCAAACAGCTGCAGGAATTTGAAATCTGAGAGCCTTGTCAAACATTGTGAATGACATTAATTGAAACAAATAACATCACGTTCAGGACACGAAACATGCGTCAACAGCCAATGGGGGGAGCGATGTGTGTAAAACTGACGACTCATTGAAAACACAGAAGAAAATAATTCATGAAGAGAGTATGATGAACATTAGAACAACTTTGACGAGAACAGGCTTATTTACCTCAAGAAAGCTCACCAATCATATCCATCAAAATAAGTCAAATTGTAAAGATATCTGAACTACTTTAGTCTAGCATACCCTGACTAGAGCTGCTGATTAGATATCAATACTGCATTTCTACAGAAATATACTACGTATCACAGTATTTTTAAACTGTTACTAACTCTCCTCTGTTCTGTTTCTCTTCTCAGTCTCTGGATGTGGCACTTGGAGCCACTGCTTTACTACCAGGCTGCTCTCCTGCGTATGGAACAATCATCTCAGATAAAGGAGCATCATCTGATTCTGACTATAGAAAGCCCAGAAGCGGGTTTGGCAGTAAGTTGGCTGAGGTCTCCAGGACTGTGACTTTATTTTTGACTTTCTCTTTTATGATTTTAATTTCCTCTCTAACAGCCATTTATTAGTTATTAGGTTATGTTAAATTGATAGAAGTATTTACTTAGTTATGTTAATATGTTTGCCTGTATATTAATGCACAGTCTTTTGGGAGATTCTATTATACCCTCAGAAGCTAAACTGAAATGGAGTAGTCTAATTATTTGTTGTCTCTCTGACTAACGATTAGCCTGAATTTATGATCTGCCTTGCAGTTGGTAAGGTATGGAGGGCACACAGTTTCAAGCCGTATCCTGTAACGTATTGTATTGACCATATTGAAGGTGCCGTACGTATTGTAATGTGTCTTGCCATTGCTTGGGTTATAGGGAATGGAAGCAGTGTTGGGGTGGAGTTTCGGGGCACCTCCCTAGAGAGAGAGCTGAGTGGCAGGGATCAGGGTTAATTAAGGGTGCGTGGAGAAAAGGGGAGGATGGGTAATCGGAAGAGTAGTTGTTGCTGGAGCGAGAGAAAGACAGCATCAGGATGAGAAGGGAGTGAATAATTAAAGAGCAGGCCAGAGGTAGAAAGGACGAAGGTGAATTATTCTTATTATTTTGGAGGTGCCCTTTGTCACCGATTCTGCTCATAACTTTTATGGACACAATTTCTAGGCGCAGCCAGGGTGTTGAGGGGGTCCAGTTTGGTCGACTCAGGATTGAGTCACTGCTTTTTGCAGATGATATTGTCCTGTTTGCTTCATCAGGCCGTGATCTTCAGCTCTCTCTAAATCAGTTTGCAGCTGAGTGTGAAGCGGCTGGGATGGGAATCAGCACCTCCAAATCCAAGACCATGGTCCTCAGCCGGAAAAGGGTGGAGTGCCCTCTCAGAGTTGGAGGCGAGATCCTGCCCCAAGTGGAGGAGTTCAAGTATCTCAGGTCTTGTTCATGAGTGAGGGAAGAATGGAGAGTGAGATCGACAGGGGCATCGGTGCGGCATCCGCAGTGATGCGGGCTCTGCATCGGTCTGTCGTGGCGGAAAAGGAGCTGAGCCGTAAGGCAAAGCTCTCAATTTACCAGTTGATCTACGTTCCTACCCTCACCTATGGTCATGAGCTGTGGGTAGTGACCGAAAGAACGACATCGCGAGTACAAGCGGCTGAAATGAGTTTCCTCCGCAGGATGTCTGGGCTTTCCCTTAAAGATAGGGTGAGAAACTTAGTCATCCGGGAGGGGCTCAGAGTAGAGTTACTGCTCCTCCGCATCGAGAGGTAGTCAGATGAGGTGGCTCAGGCATCTGCCCCCTGGACGCCTCCCTGGTGAGGTGTTCTGGGCACGTCCAACCGGGAGGAGGCCCCGGGGAAGACCCAGGACACGCTGGAGGGACTATGTCTCCTGGCTGGCCTGGGAACGCCTTGGGAATCTCCTGGAAGAGCTAGAAGAAGTGGCCCGGGAGAGGGAAGTCTGGGCATCTCTGCTCAAGCTGCTGCCCCTGCGACCTGACCTCGGATAAGCAGAAGAGGATGGATGGATGGATGGATGGATGGATGGATGGATTTTGGAGGTGTCCCCATGTCTCAGACAATGGGTGACAGTAGGGCATTGTTAATATTGTGGCATATCAAATAAAAAGCCAGTCAGCATTTGGAAGACTCCCCCAGACAAGCGTTTTTATTCAACGGGACATCACAGTATAAAACGCATTGAATGCATTATGTAAAGAGTATGTAAGTTTGCCATGAGAAGTAACACAGCCTTTAAGTACAGAAAGAAATTGAAGTTTTGTGGTCGAAATTTAACATCTTATTAAAGAAAGAAACATCCTCTAACAGGACAATTCAGCAATCAGGCAGGAGAAAAGCTGTTCATTGTATCTTTTAATTACTCCTCAGCAAAATGCCTTGGAGGGAGCATTCTTCAAAAGCAGTCTGTTACAGAATGGTCAGCATGATCAGAATGGTCAACGAAACAAAAAATCGAGGTTAATTTTATAAACGACTGAATTTACATGCAGTGTTAATCAATGCATACATTTTACTCTGTTTGGTTCATTTGTTTACACCCATATAAAATAAAAGTCTATTATATTATATTCTGCTTATTCTTATACCTTTTGAGATTAGACACCACCCTTGAAATTTCTATGCATATAACAACGGTCCATTCTTGTTTATTGGACAACTGCTGATTTCTTAGTCATCCTTCGGTACATTTTGTATATTACATCAGCCTTTCTTCTGGTTCATTCTTTATTTACTTGACCATCTCAGTATTTTTCCTACACCAAATCTTATATTTCAGTGTACATTTTGTTGTTCACTTACCTTTATTTGGTTTCCCACATTTATTAACCGTTTATGCTATTATTTTAAGATGAATGCTATGTTACCCTAAAATTATTCTTCAACAGTTTAACAAGAGAAATCTCAGTTCGTAGATGTAACATTTTTTTCCTTTCTTGTCTGTTATCCTCTGTGTGTAATAACTTTTTTCTCTATTTTTGTGTGAACTGTAAAGCTTTGAATTTTCACTAAATCCCTTTTTAAACCAAACTTTACTGAACTGAGAAATTTCTTTTGTTACGTTTGACTCCTACCTTGCCAACTCGATAGCAGCCCGATTTTGGGAAAGTGGAAAAGACTCCTCTGTTGTCAGTTGGCGGTACTTCTTCTTTTAATAAACGGACAGATATTATTGGTTTCCATTTATGTTTAATCAGTTTCTGCCTTGTTCTTTGTGTTTTTAACAAATCTGCATTTATATATGTACCAATTTTGTATTTAGTAATTAGCACGATCTGTACTTGTATTTTAACTGAGAATTGTTCACAGCGCTCTGTGCCTGCACTCAGCGAAGAGTGCTATACAAAAAATAAGTTGTGTTGGATATAAAACTAATGTCTGCATATGGACGGAAATTATAAGTATTTGACAATCTCTTTGGTTATCTTCATACATTTCCCTTTCGTTGTCGTTCTTGAATTCTGCATCATTAGAACATTTGAAAAATTTAGAGGAGAACAGGCCATTCAGCCCAAAGAAGTGTGCCAATCCTATCCACCTAATTTCTCCAAACATCACCAATCGTATCCATCCAATTTCTTGTAAATAAGTCGAATTCTGAAGAGCTCTAAAATACTTTAGTATAGCATACCCTAACTAGAACAGCTGATTAGCTGTTCATACAGCAGTTCTGTGGGTAATATAATAATAATAACAACAACTTTATACATTTATATAGCACTTTTCTCACTACTCAGAGCACTTTACACAGTGAGAGGGAAGCCACTTCAACTACCACTAATGTTCAGCACCCATCTGGATGATGCGATGACAGCAATTTTTGTGCCAGTATGCTCACCCCACATTAGCTGTGAAGTGGTGAAGGAGTGAGAGACAGTTACTCAATCACAAACAGGGGATGATTAGGGTCCCAGAATGACTAGGCCATGGACATCAGGATACACCCTACTCTTTTCGAAGGGACTACCGAGAGTCAGGACCTTGGTTTTACGTCTCATCTGAAGGATGGTGCCATTATTATAGCAAAGTGAACTGAACTGAGGCATTGGGAGTCACATTTAGACCACGGGGTTAGTGCCCTCTGCTGGCAATATTACTAAACTGTTACTAACCCTACTTTTCTCAATTCCTCTTCTCAGTATCTGGATGTGGCATCAAGTGCCACAAAATTCTCTTGATTCTCACTGCAAGGTCATTTATTCCACATGTCTATGGTTCTTTGTCTCAAGAAACGCTTACTAACGACTATGAAATTCACCCTTAGCTACAGGTACGTGGAGACGTGGTTTCCATCTGAGCCTCTACGTTCTTGTTGAAAGACTTATTGAAAAGTAACAGCTGGGATTCACTATGTTAATTCCTTTCGTGAGTTTGTAGCATATCTACATAAAATTTCAGCTGTTCTATGCCTATAAGTGATGTGTCTCTCATACATATTCTTGTATGTTTAAATGTACGTGAAGAAGCATCTCAAGGACATCGATAATTGCAAAACTTAACCTTTTCCAGGAGAAGGGGATTTCCTGAGATTGTAACATCTAATTCCTCATTGTGTCGTTTGAAAAAACAGACCGTGCATTTCAACCAAACTAGAAAGAAGAGAGATCGTCTGTAAAACATCTGGATCACGATGGACATCCCAGACGTTCTGAATAGAATAACCCATCAGCACTTCTCATCTGGTTACACTCAGCAGTAAAGTAAAGCACTTTCATCATCTACTGCCCACGGCTGTCACTTTTCTTTCTGGACTTTCAGGTTTTCTTTTCAGACTGGTCCTATTTAAATTGGTAAATTGGCTTCCATCCATCATTTATTTTTCACAACTACTTTACTTAATATTGGACTTTGAGTGTGTGCTATATGTGGCTGTACAGCCCTTGTTTTTTAAATATTTATGTATTTTACGAAGGCCAATTGAAAAGTAATGAGTCTAATTTTTTTTATTTAGAATCAGATGACTCCACAGGCTCGGAAGATTTTTCTTTTTCGAAGTGCATCTCTCCCATTGAATACAGTTTTTACAACGTTTCAAAAATGATTCAAACACAAGTAACAGAATGTTTTGCAAAATCACTTTTAGAGATGCGGCCATGGCATTTTTCACTTCATTATCTTGGGAGAATTTCTTTCCACAGTTATTTCTTCAGATGCTGCAGATGTTCTATCAGACGGTTGTGGCGAGTGCCCTCTTCTATGCGGTGGTGTGCTGGATAGGCAGCATAAAGAAGAGGGATGCCTCACGCCTGGACAAACTGGTGAGGAAGGCAGGATCTATTGTAGGCATGGAGCTGGACAGTCTGACATCCGTGGCTGAGCGACGGGCGCTGAGCAGGCTCCTGTCAATCATGGAGAATCCACTGCATCCACTGAACAGGATCATCTCCAGACAGAGGCGCAGCTTCAGCGATAGACTGCTGTCACCATCCTGCTCCACTGACAAACTGAGGAGACTCCACACTATGCGACTCTTCAATTCCACCCGGGGGGGTAAACATTAATATTATACAAAGTTATTGTCTGTTAAACCTTCATTGTTATCACTCTTTAATTTAATATTGTTTTTTATCATTATGCTGCTGCTGGAGTATGTGAATTTCCCCTTGGGATTAATAAAGTATCTATCTATCTATCTATCTATCTATTTTTTTCAGCTGTTGTTTCATTATCATTCTTCCCAAACCTAATGCAAAATTGAACCACACACCTCTGCCATACTCTCACAGAATGTTTTCATCCACCATGACAACAGGTGCGATGTGCTTCCACTCTCTGTGACAGAATGCTGTAGAATACAGCAGTCCAAACGCAGGTCCACACACATCCATGTATGCCATTCACAAACATCTGAACAGCACTCCTATGTCTACTTCCATGAAAGAGGAAAAAACTCATTACTTTTCCATCAGTCCTTGTACTTCTGGGAAAGGAGGTCAGGATTGATTGGTGCTTACATCATCACTGTAAATATTTTCATTTATTTTGGCTTTGGAAAATTGAGTAAGTTTTTAACACTTTATCTTTTTAATACATACACTGTCAGGCATGGGCACCTGAGGATCACCTTCCTGGCTTGGATAAGGTATGCAATAACCCTCCAGGACAAGAGGGGACACCAACGATAACAGTACCATCTCTTTTCTCCTCCCTAGCTCCGAGAAGCCACCCGAGGAGGGCACCCCAGCCACACCCCCACTCAATTAAGCCACGCCTCTCTCAGTCAAGGCGATATAAATCTGATAGCGTCTCATTTGGAGGTCGTATGTCATGTATGAGCGACCAGACCCAGACCTGCTTGATAGAGCCAAAAACTTAAGAAGCCACAGAGGCTTAAAAAGCAGATTTTATACCTTTTTTCTGTTACGCCACAGTACATTCATTTTTAATAATAATCATTTTTTACATTTATATAGGGCTTTTCTCACTACTCAAAGCTTACCAAGCAGGGAGGACCCAAGAGGCAAACCCACAATCTCCTTACTGCAAAAAAGCAGCACTACCACCGTGCCAACTGCGTGGATATTCAATTATCTGGACATTGGCAGTAAACAGAATGACTCGGTTGGCACCTCAACTTTTTTTTGGCTCTTCTCTTCCTTATTTGCCTTCCACCACACTTAACATTTAAAAAAATAATCATTTTGATTTATGGAACTTTTCTTTTTTCTTTTTTTGTGGACTCAGGAATTTGTATGAAGGTAACATGAGGTATTTTAAGGCAAGACCCCACTTTCACTTTATTTTGGAATTC
The DNA here is from genome assembly GCA_026402145.1 of Polypterus bichir lapradei. NCBI lineage: Eukaryota > Metazoa > Chordata > Cladistia > Polypteriformes > Polypteridae > Polypterus > Polypterus bichir. Next base: position 23,267,164 of record JANRMT010062841.1, on the reverse strand, counting down.
TCTGAGCGTAAGCGCAGTTGTTACACTTTTAAGAACTTCAGTGATATCACCCCTTAATCTTAGTTTGCTTGAACTGAAAAGGTTTAGGTCTCCAGGACTCTGAACAAATCCAAATCGTATTATGTAATATAAAATACTATATAATCTATACTAATAAAAGGAAAAGCCCTCACTGACTCACTCACTCACTGACTCACTCATCACTAATTTTCCAACTTTCCGTGTTGGTAGAAGGCTGAAATTTGGCAGGCTCATTCCTTACAGCTTACTTACAAAAGTTAAGCAAGTTTCATTTCGAAATTCTACGCATAACGGTCATAACGGTCAACAACGTCCGCCATGTTAAACTTTCTTATTTATGGCCCCATCTTCACGAAATTTGGTAGGCGGCTTCCCTGCGCTAACCGAAACCGATGTACATACTTATTTCGGTGGTATGACATCACTGTCGGCCACCATATTGAACTTTCCAATGGTCTTTGTTACTTATGGGCCCATCTTCAAGAAATTTGGTATGCGGGTTCCCAACGCTAACTGAATCCTACTTACGTACATATATACGTCCATAGCCTGCAGCTCGGTCACCGTGTGAGGTGGCGTTGGGTCCCCCATCCCATAGCCTCCCACGTTGTTGGCTGTCTGCCTATATATACCCGTCCGTCGCTCCTGTCTCTTCATTCCCTTCCTTGCTTCACCACGGTATTCACGTCTCCCTACTGATAACCGCAGCCTTTTTATTTAATCCACGGTTTTCTGCTGTTTTATTGTTCGTTTATTACGATTATAGTTATTGTATAGGTATTTTAGACTTAGTTTACATTGTTCAGGTACCCATTTCCTTTATCGTTCCAACCATACCCCTATTAACATTTCTATCGAGGTGATCACCATCGATCAAAGAACTGTCACTTACCAAGTGGTTTCCATGCCCAGAGATGGCGAATGCCTTTTCCATTCTCTGTGTTACATATTGTACGGCCATATCAGGCTCACTCTTGAGGAACATTGTGTCTTATGTATTGAATGACTGGGACAGGTTCAAGGTGTGGACTGATGACGGTACAGGAGATAATTATACTACACAGGAGCACTAGAAGAGTGAAATGCTTAAGCCCTTCACCTATGGTTCTGCATGTGAGTTGATGGCTGCCACTGAATTGTTCGGTTGTCGCTTTCAAGTGTACCGAAATGGCCAAATATTTTACACCTTTGGACAACCACCAATGCCTCTTAAACATCTTAGATTCACAGGTGACGATTTCAGTAGTGGACACTTTGATGTTTATGAATGTTTAAACTCTCAAAAGCTGGATGCAAAGTTATCGATGAAACCGGTTGTATGCTTAAAACGCTTGACAGATGTCGAATGTCACTTCAACATAAGTCCTGCAAATACTAACGTAATTGAAACAAACCATGAAACTCAAACCGATTATGACAGCAGCAATCCAAGCTGTGAGATTTGAGGCAAGATTGCTTTTCACATGGCCAACTGTACATTGCATGCTCAAGAGTAAGCTCAGCACACAGCTTGGTCATGTTACAACCGGAGGGCCGAACTGACACCGTGGCATACAAACAGATCCTTAACAAATAATTATTGGTATATTTTCACTCAGTTTAAAAAGGTTTACTTTTCTTCTTAATAAAAATTTTAAGGCAGTACTTCGCCGCTGCAAAGCGTGGGTATTTTGCTAATATAAATATATAAATAATATAATATAAATAATAATAATCTAAATACTTAAAAATAATATCAAATACTGTTGAATATCTGTGTTAACAAGCAGAAGCCTTGTAAATGGCTAGATGCCTTGGCTTTATTGATTACTTTATAACCTGCAAACAGATGGGCACCTCAGACAAGGAATTGCAGCTTGGGAAAGGAAAGAATTCAGATATACTTAAAATATCAGTGACTGTAGCAAAGTCATTTATTATATGGACTGCCAGACAATCAAGATGTCGAGTCTTTGTGTGTTTGAATATATTCCTGGAGACCAAAAGTAATATTTAGGTCTGAGCTATATCTAAGACATTCTCTGTTAGAGTACTAGGGAATGACTGACTGTGCATGTGATATTCATACGACACTTGTGTGGGTTAAAGCACTAGAGAGTAACGGGCTGTGCATACGTCCTTCATACAGCACTTTTGTGCTTAGGGTCCATATGTACAATATGTGTGTAAGAGTAGACCAACCTGGTGACAAACCTGATGAGTACACGTATCCCTGAAGAAAATAAGAAAAGGGGAAGTAGAAGGGAATGTCACGATAATACAGACTGGACATCTGCCCTTTATGACTCTACTCATCCTTGCTCTTATGCTTTGGGGGCATTGCTCTGACAGTTTAGGTGTTATGTTTAAACAGCATGAAAGGAGAGGTATAACTAAGGGTAGGAGATATTGGCAAAAATTTATATAATGATATTTTCAAACTTTTGCCCTCTACTAGGCATTATGAATACTACTGTATATTCTGATTCCTAATGATAGGACTCAGAAAATGGCAGCATCCTTAATCAACAGCAACAACTAGCACATTTTCATTCAAATGATGTAGTGCTTTACAAGATGAAGAAAGAAAAAAGAAAAAAATATATAAAAATTAGGCAATATTAATTAACAAACAATAAAATAAGGTCTAATGGTCAGGGAGGACAGAAAAAAAAGCAAAACAAGGGCTGGAAAAAAAACCACATGTCTGCATTGGGGTTGCCAACCAGAACCAGAATCCTGAGCTGTTTCGTCGTGTGGTAGGTGCTCCTCAACCTGACCTGACCTGTACTTACCTTCTCTACAACAGAGCCACTCAATTGAGAATGATAATTGAGGATGACCATCCTTGTAGTCAACGTTCATCTCTCTTGGTTTTGTCAGTGTTGCGAGCAAGAATATGAATTTTGCCCTAAAGCTATCAACTGCCCCACCTGTCTTCTATTATGTGACATGGCCATTACAAATAATCTCTTTTGATTTGTAGAGGACCTAACTGTCATAGCGAAAAGTTCTGTGATTTATCAAAACAAAGTGCGGATAATTACAGAACTGAGGCCACTAGTTTAAATAAGGTGGGCACCACAAGTACATGAGTCACACCATTTAAGGGCTCGTGGGATCACAATGCCTTCTTCTCACAATGGGCATTATAACCGATAATAATTAAATGAAGAAGATCTAAGAGATTTCCACATACACAGTGACTGTAACAGTACTTAGTACATAATTATCCATTTTTTACAGTATTAACTGTTAATATAGAAGGGTGTATTTTCACTTTTTCCTTTCTATCAGTAGCAGAAACATCCAACTGAACATCCTCAAGATTCCATGTTGTATCCTCAAAAAAATGAGAAAACATTAAAGCAGCGAGTACTTTTTACGGCCTTTGCACTTAGGCCAGAGGGAAGGACAAGATGCTATTTTAGAAGAGCAGCTCCTCGAAAAGGAAACATTGTCAAACATTCAGAGCTCTGAACTTTCAAGTGGTTGCTAATGGCACTAAGGGTAATTAGTTAAAATACCACCCACTAATGTCATCGAGGGCTGCTCTTTGGCCCCTTTGGGAAAGACTCTGTAAATAGCAGGACTGATGTCAGAGACACACAGCTTGAAATGGCATTTGGACTTATAAAAATTCACAGCACAACAGGAGCGTAGGGTCGGAAGGAGGAGGTGTCGCTAAAATATTTATTAGATATCAGCAAAAAAAAAAAAAAATGACATTCATGCAGTCTGCAGCCTATGAATTCAATGACATGTAATAATCTGTTAAAGAGACACGCCAGGCAGCACGGCTTTTTAAATGCATAGAATCCTTATTGTGCCTTCAGGGTATTTCTTTGCTGTGCCAGCTCGGTCATTGGGGAAGTTGAAGTTGGTATTTAATTCTTTAGTTATGGAAAAAAAAGAAATAAAATTAGTAAAAAAAATGTAGTCATTTGCAAAGCAACACAACCCATTCAAATTTTACATTGGATCAATGAGCAATGAATGTTTCCTCCACTTTTGCCAGAATGTGTAAGTGAGAACTTTAAGGCGAAGGTGGAGTCCGTTCTGAAGCCATAGCTTTTTGTGTTAGTGGCGGAGGTAGAGACAAGAGAAGGGCATGAAGACAGCGCTTTAATGTCAGTAATCGCGTATTGATTACAAAAAGTGAAGTCCAATTGAAGTGTTATGATTAGGGGTAATGGACATAGTGGAAAGGGGTCGAAGCATCCAAAATAAGCCACAAAAGCAGGCCAGGACCTCTCAGGCTTTGAAGATCTGCCAGCATCCCTACATGCACTTTGGGGCCATTATTAAGGAAAATTGAGGGTTATTTTCACAACAACACTACGTTTCGGACTTTAGTACACTACTTGATATTTTGATCTCCCGGTTCTGATCCGAGGTTTGTCTTTTGACTATACCGGTCGATTTCATTCTCTCTATTGAGTGTTTCTTGATGAGGGAAAACATAAATGTAACTGATTTCAGCACAAGGCTTTTCACAAAACAAAATGTGAAAAAAGCAAAGGGGGCTGAATACTTTCTCAAGGGTCATGTAATGATAGGTTTACTACTCTTTTGAATTGTCAAACAGGCCACTAGAGGGTACTGGGGGTTACACTAGTGGGAGTGTTGGAAAGGACAGACAGTGCAGCCCCCCGTAAAAAGTTGTGAAAAGAGGAGCCTGCAGGGAATCCTGGCGCCTCTAGGGGGAGTTCCTCAGGGGGACCAGCAGAGCTTTGAGTGCTGCTTAGGTTACCTGAAGGTACATTCAAAAGCTGGACCCAGACATAAAAAGCCCTTACGTTCAGTATATAGGGGAGGGGCTTGGAGTTGAGAAGTAGCCACTGCCAATGGTTGGATAGGCAAAGAGTACAGAAGTGACGAGAAAAGGCTGAAATGATGAGGTGAACTAAGTAAGACCTGAAGAGAAAGGTCAAGAAGCCTAGGTTTCATTATTCTCAAGTTTTATGTGTTTATTCTGGTGTTTGCTTTGATTGTTCACTCTCTTTGTTGATAAAAACAATTTCCTTTTCTTACTTTAGTCCTTCTGGTCTCCATTTAGAACCACACATAAGAATTCCATACAGTCTACTAATCTAATATATAAAGCAGAGTATGTATGTTTGTTTGTCTGCCATACATATCTGCACCAGGCGTCCGATCGGCACCAAACTGGGGATGGTGCTCCTTTGTGACCAGGAGAAGGTCATGGGGTATGTTTAGTTGGGAAAAATGTTTGTGGTGAAGTGCAGGCAACCTTTTCACCGACACAACGTTCAGCACACGTTCCCATACTTATCATCGACAAGATGGCCGCACGTTGCAACAGATGTTCACCGTGGCGCCATCTAGCGACAGCTTTGGTCCCTGTGCGTCGCTCTTTATCCTTGTTTCTTTAAATTGCCAATTGTATGAGAAGGCCAACTGCTTTGATCGGGTGAAGGGGAACTGCCGTATCAATGTAAAACGTGAATGACCCAGTAAGCGTGACTGGCTGACACACCCGCATTTCCTCGCGTCACACTCCCACACGCACTGATAGTGCTGTATTTCTTTCGCCAACGTCCGTTATATGCAAGCACGTTTGAACAGAGACTCGCCTTAAAAAGACAGCATCCTTCCCCAACCATTTTCCCCAAATACAGCACCAGTTGTATGTCACTTCTCTCTGTAGTTACCATCACCAACGTCCATTAGATGGTGCCATTTTTCCCAGTAGGGTTTCAGTGCTACTCTTTCTCACTGGCTTTCCGTATCTGTGGTGCTATTTGCTCACTTTCTGACTCACAGTACGATTTCAGTCTTGCTCTTTCAGACTGACTGGTCCTATTTGTTCATTTTCCTACGTATTGTAAATAATGTAAATTCATCTCACTGTGGTGCTTATTCCGTACGTAATACCATATAACTCATTATAATTGTCCTGCTTTTCGCTAATATACCCATGCCACCGAAAAAAAGATTTAGAATTGGAAGGTTCACTTCAGATGCCACAAGAAAGTCTATTTCAAGGGCGCCTGAAACGCCACAGCAGACAGAATCCAGAGTGGAGGAACTTACAATAAAATACCAATCAGAAAAATGTTTGTTCTATTTCTATGTTCTGTTTCTTTCATTTGGGAAATTCACTGGTTACAGATTCCTGGGCAATGCAGGGTACTCCTGCTAGTATATATTGTAAAAGAAACAGACAATAAGCATAAAGGTTTGGGGTTTCCGGCCCCATATACTGTAAACAGTTTGAAAAATATGACAAAATATTGTCAGTAAGGTCAGTACATGAAACAGTACACAATCGACCGTTCAAAGATGGCGGAGGAGGAATATTTATGAAGGAGGGGCTGAAAGTAGAGAGGTATGCTGGGTAGGAGCCGAGATGGATGATGGGATTGCTGACGTCATAAGGAGTAGACAGAGGAAGGGCGGAAGTAGCGTAGTGCGGGAACTGATGCAGGCAAATTCATGCCGGCGGTGCGTCTTTCTTTCTGTAGGAAACAAAGAGAGAAAGGTTAGTACCCCGCCATTCCCTTCTGGCGTATGATTTTCCGATCTCATTTAGGTCCGTCCGCAGCCCCCTACTCGCACGTGCGTGACACGACCCCCCCCCTCAGCCCAGACCCGTCAGGTCGGGCGGACCAAACCAAGAGGTCGTGAAGCCAGGAGAGGGCATCGGCATTGGCCTGAAGGTTGCCCCGACGATAAGTGACGGTGAACTTGTATGGCTGCAGGTCCAAAAACCACCTGGGGACTCGGGGATTCGACTCCTTATGTAGCGCCATCCACTGAAGAGCAGCGTGATCAGTCACCAGAGTGAACTCGTGACCCAACAGGTAATACCGTAGATGAGTCACCGCCCACTTAATGGCCAAGGCTTCCCTCTCCACTGCCGCATACCTGGTTTCCCGGTCCAGCAATTTCTGGCTCAGGCACAATTACGGGGTGCTCAACACCAACGCTGCTTTGGCTCAACACGGCGCCCAGGCCTGTGTCCGAAGCATTGGTCTGGAGAATAAAGGGCAGAGAAAAATGCGGGGTTTTTAATATTGGTGCGGAGGTTAGGGCCTTCTTTAAGTCACTGAATGCTTGTTCTGCCTTGTCATTCCATACCACATATAAAGGAGCGCCCTTCTTTGTTAAATTAGTCAAGGGTGCTGCCCTTTCAGAGAAGTGGGGCACGAACCGGCGGTAGTACCCCGCTAGCCCTAAGAAAGCCTGCACCTGTCTCTTGGTATTCGGACGGGGCCATGTCAAGGATGTCTTTTACTTTGGAACATTGTAGTTTCACCTGTCCCCGTCCCACTAGGTAGCCTAAATATTTGGCCTCTTTCAGGCCAAAGAAGCATTTACGGGGATTGATGCAGAGGCCGGCCTTCGCTAGCGTCACGAGGACAGCGAATACCTGCAATAGATGCTCCTCCCAGGTGCCGGAATAGATGACTACGTCATCCAGGTAGGTGGCACTATAGGACTGGTGGGGCTTTAGCACTCTGTCTACCAGACTTTAAAAGGTCGCTGGTGCCCCGTGCAGCCCAAATGGCAGGACCTTATATTGCCAATGTCCACTAGGGGCACTGAAGGCAGTTTTCTCTTTGGCAGATGCCGTTAGGGGAATTTGTCAGTACCCTTTAGTCATGTCAAGGGTAGTCAAATATCGAGCCGTACCCAATCGTTCAATGAGGTCATCTACCCGGGGCATCGGGTAGGCATCGAATTTGGAGACCTGGTTAAGACGTCTAAAGTCGTTACAGAATCTCCAGGAGCCGTCTGGCTTGGAAATGAGAATGATAGGACTGGACCAGGGACTATGACTTTCTTCAATAATATCCATGCCCAACATCCGTTGGACTTCAAGTTCTACCTCGGCGCGTTTTGCTTCCGGAAGGCGATAGGGTCTCTCCTGGACTACCACTCCGGGTTCTGTGACGATGTCGTGCTCAATCAGCGAAGTACGGCCCAGTGACTCCCTCACCACTTCGGGAACGGACAGGATCGTTTGTTTTAAATCCTGTCGCTGTAGGGGCATTAGGTCTGGTCCGAGGTTAAGGGCTGGTGTGCAAGCAAAAAGGGAGAGGGTTCTACTGCTGTCAGGAGACTCCTCCCTGTCTTTCCAAGGTTTTAACAAATTTACGTGGTATATCCTCTCGCTCGGTCGACGATTCGGCTGTTTAACCAAATAATCGACAAGCCCCTTTCTTTCCTTAACCTCGTATGGCCCTTGCCAATGAGCCAATAGCTTGGAGTGGGAGGTAGGAACGAGCACCATCACTCGGTCCCCAGGATGGAATTCCCAGAGAGTCGAGTTGCGATTGTAACACCATGCTTGCACTGCTTGCGTGCGATTCATGTGCTCTTTTAGCAGGGGTCTAATCTTGTTTAGTCTGTCGCACAGTTGCGCCACATACTCTAGTACATTTGTGGAGGGTAGGGCCTCAGCTTCCCATCCTTCTTTTATTATATCCAAAATTGGCATCTATATAACAGTTCAAAAGGGGAGAAACCCGTAGAGGCTTGAGGTACTTCCCGGTAAGCAAAAAGCACGAGAGGCAAGAGCTGATCCCAGTTCCTACCGTCCACGCTGACTACCTTGCACATCATCTGTTTGAGCGTGTGATTGAAACGCTCCACCAACCCATCTGTTTGCGGGTGATAGACAGACGTCTTCAGATGCTTAATACAGAGTAACCTGGCAACCTCCCTGAACGTATCCGAGGTAAAGGGCGTACCCTGGTCTGTGAGGATTTCTTTGGGTATACTTACTCTAGAAAACAGGTTGACCAGTTCCCGTGCGATGTTTTTCGTGTTAGCAGAGCGCAGCAGAACCGCCTCTGGATATCGAGTCGTGTAATCGACCATGACCAATATGTATTTATGGCAACAATTCGAGGGCTCCAGGGGTCCTACAAGGTCCACCCCTATCCTGTCAAAGGGAATGTCAATTAGGGGTATGGGAACGAGAGGAGCACGGTCCCTCCTGGGTATCTGACAGGTCTGACATTCCGGGCAGGACTGACAGAAACGTCGGACCTCCTCATTAATCCAGGGCCAATAAAAATGGAGCTTTATCCTCTCCAAGGTTTTCTCGGCCCCGAAGTGGGCACCTAGGAGGTGGGCATGAGCTAGTTCGCAAATCTCCCGCCGGAAGGTACGCGGTACTAGCAACAATTTCCGTACCTCGCCCTCATGCGTCGCGACTCGGTATAACAGATCATTTTCTAAAACAAAGTAGGGCTCCCAAGGTATGGAACTGTCAGCCTGGCGGCTGCCGGGTAAAACAATAGCATTCCAGGCAAACTTTAGGGAATCATCATTCCACTGTTCCCTTTTAAATGACGCAGGCGTGGATCTAAATTGATGATCCATGCTGATTAGAGGATCTTGTGGCTCAGGGAAAATAATGGCTCCTCGGCTTGTGCCCTCACCGGCGGATACTTCCAGGTCAGGGTCCGTCACCTGAGATTCTTCCCCCCGGCTTTCTATGTCATCACTGTCTGCCTGAGTGCACGGCGTGGGAGCCGCGGGGAGGGTGCCCCGCCCATCCATAACCAGACCCAACGAGACCACAGGAGTGGTTGTAATTTTACCGCTAGTATTATGTGACCAGTCATGTCCCAAAATCACTGGAAAAGGGGGCTCAGGTAACACCGCAACCGACAACTGATTTAAGTTCCCTTTCCAGGAGATGTAACACTCCGCGGAACGATATGACCTGGTCTTTCCATGTACACAAGTGACCTGTAAGTGTTGTTTTAGCCACTGTCGTGGTAAAATATAATGGCGAGCCACAATGGTTATGTTGCTGCTGGAATCAAACAGGGCCACGACCGAGTATCCGTTCACCAAGACCACTCCCGTATTAGGGATCGCCAGAGGGTGTGACAGAGCACAGTACCTTTCCGTGGTGGACCAACTGCAGTCCATAGGCTCGACATTTAGGGGGCAAGCTGGTAGTAGATGTCCAGCCTCACCACACTTGAAACAGCACGGGGAGGCCGGCTTTGTTGCGGCCTGCTCGAGTTGGAGGGACTGGATTTGGTTTGCCATCCCTTGCAGTACGCTGTTTAGATCCTATCCTTCGGACATTTTTCGGACTTTTCTATCCTGCCGACTACGCCACTGTAAAAGAAACAGACAATAAGCATAAAGGTTTGTGGTTTCCGGCCCTGTATACTGTAAACAGTTTGAAAAATATGACAAAATATTGTCAGTAAGGTCAGTACATGAAACAGTACATAATCGACCGTTCAAAGATGGCGGAGGAGGAATATTTATGAAGGAGGGGCCGGAAGTAGAGAGGTACAGTGGCTTGCAAAAGTATTCGGCCCCCTTGAACTTTTCCACATTTTGTCACATTACAGCCACAAACATAAATCAATTTCATTGGAATTCCACGTGAAAGACCAATACAAAGTGGTGTACACTTGAGAAGTGGAACGAAAATCATACATGATTCCAAACATTTTTTACAAATAAATAACTGCAAAGTGGGGTGTGCGTAATTATTCAGCCCCCTTTGGTCTGAGTGCAGTCATTTGCCCATAGACATTGCCTGATGAGTGCTAATGACTAAATAGAGTGCACCTGTGTGTAATCTAATGTCAGTACAAATACAGCTGCTCTGTGACGGCCTAAGAGGTTGTCTAAGAGAATATTGGGAGCAACAACACCATGTCCAAAGAACACACCAGATAGGTCAGGGATAAAGTTATTGAGAAATTTAAAGCAGGCTTAGGCTACAAAAAGATTTCCAAAGCCTTGAACATCCCACAGAGCACTGTTCAAGCAATCATTCAGAAATGGAAGGAGTATGGCACAACTGTAAACCTACCAAGACAAGGCCGTCCACCTAAACTCACAGGCCGAACAAGGAGAGCGCTGATCAGAAATGCAGCCAAGAGGCCCATGGTGACTCTGGACGAGCTGCAGAGATCTACAGCTCAGGTGGGGGAATCTGTCCATAGGACAACTATTAGCCGTGCACTGCACAAAGTTGGCCTTTATGGAAGAATGGCAAGAAGAAAGCCATTGTTAACAGAAAACCATAAGAAGTCCCGTTTGCAGTTTGCCACAAGCCATGTGGGGGACACAGCAAACATGTGGAAGAAGGTGCTCTGGTCAGATGAGACCAAAATGGAACTTTTTGGCCAAAATGCAAAACGCTATGTGTGGCGGAAAACTAACACTGCACATCACTCTGAACACACCATCCCCACTGTCAAATATGGTGGTGGCAGTATCATGCTCTGGGGGTGCTTCTCTTCAGCAGGGACAGGGAAGCTGGTCAGAGATGATGGGAAGATGGATGGAGCCAAATACAGGGCAATCTTGGAAGAAAACCTCTTGGAGTCTGCAAAAGACTTGAGACTGGGGCGGAGGTTCACCTTCCAGCAGGACAACGACCCTAAACATAAAGCCAGGGCAACAATGGAATGGTTTAAAACAAAACATATCCATGTGTTAGAATGGCCCAGTCAAAGTCCAGATCTAAATCCAATCGAGAATCTGTGGCAAGATCTGAAAACTGCTGTTCACAAACGCTGTCCATCTAATCTGACTGAGCTGGAGCTGTTTTGCAAAGAAGAATGGGCAAGGATTTCAGTCTCTAGATGTGCAAAGCTGGTAGAGACATACCCTAAAAGACTGGCAGCTGTAATTGCAGCAAATGGTGGTTCTACAAAGTATTGACTCAGGGGGCTGAATAATTACGCAACCCCACTTTTCAGTTATTTATTTGTAAAAAATGTTTGGAATCATGTATGATTTTCGTTCCACTTCTCACGTGTACACCACTTTGTATTGGTCTTTCACGTGGAATTCCAATAAAATTGATTCATGTTTGTGGCTGTAATGTGACAAAATGTGGAAAAGTTCAAGGGGGCCGAATACTTTTGCAAGCCACTGTATGCTGGGTAGGAGCCGAGATAGATGGTGGGATTGCTGACGTCATAAGGAGTAGACAGAGGAAGGGCAGAAGTAGCATAGTGCAGGAACTGATGCAGGCAAATTCATGGTGGCGGTGCGTCTTTCTTTCTGTAGGAAACAAAGAGAGAAAGGTTAGTACCCCGCCATTCCCTTCTGGTGTATGATTTTCCAATCTCATTTAGGTCCGTCCGCGGCCCCCTACTCGCACGTGCGAGACAATATATATATATACAGCATATATCTCTCTATTATAAAAGAAAATCTTGAGACGAGACTATTGCCAAGAGATTTTTTCAAGTCCAGCCCTCCTCTCAACCATTTCAGGTTAATGACCCACGCATCCACGGTCCTCTCACCTCTCATTCGTGCAAATGCTTTTGACAGACAAGGCCCAGTAACGAACACACAGGATTAGTTGATAAACTCTCATTAACCTAAAAAGAAATACGTCTTTAGGGATATGGGAGGAAAAGCATGGTGCCCAGATAATTAAAGGAAGAAACTCCACACAGACTATAACAGGATGCAGAATCCATGTGGCAGCAGCACTAAGCACTGTGTGACTGTGTGCCAATATTGAAAATCTTGAGATGAGACTATTGCCAAGAGATTTTTTCAAGTCCCGTCCTCCTCTCAATCATTTCAGGTTAACGTCCCACGTCCTCGGTCCTCTCACGTCTCATTCGTGTGAATGCTTTTGTCAGACACTGTTCCTGCTCTCTCAACTCTTATACATTTTTACGTAGTCCTCACTTTAAGTTCCCAATAAAAGAAGACATATTTTATCCAAATCTTATTGAAGAATTTCATCCCGAAGGGTTATCAACAGAAGAAATGAGCACACAGGCAATCCTAGCTCAGAGAAATAATGAAGTTAAACACATTAACGTGAAAATTGTCGCTCAGTTACACAGCAAATTGGTTACATGTGTATCAATAGACTATGCTGAACCAGTTTGCGGTGATGGCGCAGAAGATGAAACATCAACTTACAATATCTCATAGAATATCTACAACTGTTAACACTGTCTGGTCTTCCACCAACCGAATTACTGTTGAAAGAAGAATGAATCGTAATATTATTGTGTAATTTATGTATGAGTGATGGGCTATGTAATAGGACAAGATTAGTTGTATTCAAAATTGGTCGAACAATTCTGACGTGTACAACTTTAACAGGCGACAAGAAAGATAATCTAGTACATCTTCCATGGATAACATTAGACACCAAAAGAGATCTTGATATGCCATTTGTATTAAAACGTTTACAGTTTCCCATTAGAATAGCTTTTGCTATGACAATTAACAAATCACAGGGACAAACATTTGAAAAAGTTGGTTTATTTATTAGAGGGAAAGAAACAATATTCACTCACGGGCAGTTATACGTTGCATTGTCAAGATGTAAGTCCAAACACGGAATCAAACTTCAATGCGATATTGATGAAAAGTTAATTCCAATATTGTTTTTACTGAAATTTTACATTAAAAGTGTAAGTTTAAAAAGTATTTGTGTGTTAATTTCAAAGACAAACAGAAAAAAAACATAAAACGCAACGAATACCTCTAACGCAATATGAAACAATTTTCTTTCAATTTATTAAGTTTTACTATTTTTTACTATGGTTAATTACTCACTGTAATGTAAAATAGTTAGGTCTATTATGCATATGTAACAATTCCAATGAAAATAACAATCTGCTTAAATTGTAACATCCTCTTTCCCATACGTGAGCGAACCTCAGAAGCTGGGCAGCTTAACTTAACGTGTGTTACGTTTAATTCAAAGCCTAACTATTAAAGAATTCTTACTGAATATGAATTTTGACGCGGTGAACCTCAGAGGCTGAGTTCCTGCATGTGTCCACAGGAAAAGGGCTACAGCTTTACAGGATTAATTACGATGACAGGAGGCAAAAAATCCATACAATAATCGACAATTTATTAATAGCAAACTCAAAATTATATATAGTAACAGAATAGAATAAAGTTATACTATGGATGTTCAAAAAGGTTTCCGCACTTTTATATTTTCATTGGAAACTGTGAAGGAGGGAGGAGTAGTAATTGGTCATGTCTGAGAGTGTCATGTGACTAGTTCTGTCTGGCAAGCCGGCTGCCCTCACAGTTTAATATAAGAGTTGTCACTCTGTGGTGAAGATAACTGCGAAACTTTTATATTGCACCAAAGATGAACAGTGTTCTGTCATACAGAAAGTATGCCAGGAACACAAATTCATCTCCACATGTGTGCTTAGTATGGGGATAAAGTTCTCTCTCGTAGAGTCATCTATGAGTGGATTGAAATGTTCGAAAATGACGTACTAGTGTGACGGATGCAGAGCACTCCGGGCGGGAAGAAGATTTTCTTGTGATAATGATGTGAAAGCAGCAGTGCATCAGTGGCTACGCGCTCAACATGCTGATGACATTAAAACGTTGGTACAATGCTGGGAAAATTGCACCGTAAAGGAAGGTGACTATGTAGAAAAGTGATGTAATTTGTTTTTGAAATTCTTAATAAATAGAGTTAAAAAAAGTGCGGAAACTTTTTGAATGTCCCCTGTAAGTACAGTGAAATAAAGGGTGACACTTGAGTTTAGGTACTGTAAAAATACAACTAATACTCATATTTACTCTTCTGTAACAAGACCCCAACAAATACTTCATAACACTAACAAAGCACCAGTAAAGTGTTTGCTAGTCTCAGCAATGTGACCTGCTAACAAAACGTCACTTTGGAGTGGCATGAAGGGGCTTAACTGAGACACAGATCTCTTGATATTACATATTTAGTTTAAGGCCTGTGAATCCTTCATATTAACAAATTTCGCCATCATGTCAATATGCCACAAAACACAGAGATGAATGACCCGTCTACTGATGTTTTGTAAGTGTTATGAAGACCCAAAGAAGCCTTTGTGCAGGTCTTGTTACATAAGAGTAGATGAGTAACTGATGCATTTTTGTAGAACCTAAAGTGTTACCAAAAAGAGAATACTAGAAATTCACAGGCGTGCATTCTCAACATACAAAATTACTTATCTTCTCTATCAAAAACCAAACGTATTCTTTTTATACATTGAGAACCTAAAGTTAGTCAGAGATCAAAGTTCAACCAAACGAGAAAAGGAGTAGCTGAGATGTGACATCAGTTTCATTTGCTACCAAGAACAACAAACAGAGGGGGGAAACAGTTTGATATTTTGCATGTTATAAAACCCACCATTTTACTCTGAGAAGGCATAGCTTCGGATTACTTTGTCAATATGCATATTTATAGAGGAAGTTTTTCTGAAGAATTATGACAGAAACATGCTTTTCTGAAAACAACCCCAAAAGATTCACCGTAATAATTTAAGACCAAACGTGACGATAAGGAAATTACACATTCCATAAAAATATTTAGCATATTTCCAATGGCCTATGAAGATATTAAAATGATTGACAATCCATTTGGCTGAGTGGTGGAAGAATTTCATCCGCTTAGTTCTCGAGAAAAAGTCAAATCAAGTCACATCAAGTGGCTTTATTGTCATACCATCCATACATCCTGTTGCAGCATACAGTGGTATGAAATAAACACAGGACAAGTGGAAGGTAAGGGACAAACTACAGTATACCATACTATAAACAGATAAATGAATGCATAAATAATAGGTAATGAGTGACTAGTAATAAATGGAAATAGATACAGTAAAACTTCGATTATCCATCAGGGGTTGGGACCGAGGCCGTGACGGAAAAGCGAAAAGATGGATAACAGAACAGCTACTTTAAAAATTATATACAGCAGATTAGTTTAGCTAATATCTGTATTTATTTACAAAACAAAACTATAATAACAAAATCTAATATGGATTTAACAAAATTAATTAATTTGTATAATATTGTAACACCCAGCATAATAAAAAACACATCTCAGAGGTACGTTAGCTTTCTAATTTATACTTGTAGTTTTTGTTTCATAACAAATGGTGTCCTGTCTTATACTCCGTTATGTGGGTTACAGAGCATGCCTCCAAAACAATAAAACAAAGCTTTTCCTACCCATCAGTTTATCTCCTGCCACTCACGTTCTGTCTTTCTCTAACACTCCTGCTTATTGCCACCTAACTCTCTACTCAAAACTTCCTTCTGCTGCACCTTGCTTTTTCTCCCAGCTTCTCCTGTCAATCAATCTCCTAAGAGGCGGGTCCTTACAGAACAGAAGCCCCCCCCCCCAAGTCCCATCACTTACAGCATTCATTCCACCCTTTCCGCTCCCCAACAGCACATCACAAACTGCCTGCACATCACAATATATAAGCAAAACACAATATAACGGTATTTTAAGAAGAACATTAACATTAATACAGAATAACATTACCATCAGTGATTTCTATTTTCAACACTTTTTCAATTTTGTTGGCATCATCCTTTATATCGTTCACTGTTGTTCTTCCTACTCTGTAAATTGAAGCAATACTTGAAACACTTTCACCGTTTCATAAATGTTTAATAATTTCAATTTTTGTATCAATTCCAACACCACACGTTTATCGGTTGTAACCATGTATAGTGGAGTAATTATAACAAAACAGATAAGTTACAAAATGCTGTTAAAACTGAAGGTACCTAACTGACACTGTGGTGCTGGGGAAAAGCACCATGCGCTAACACAAGGGACAGTTGTTTCATTGTGCAGTGCTCACAGCGCAGTTGTAGGACCGTAATAGGATGGCACGGCCGTGCACATTTTTTTTTTTTGGGCCCTGGCAGCTAATGGAGACTGAAGGATAATCGAGGTTTTGCTGTAGTAATACAGGGTGGCGCAGGAAAACAGGAAATTTTCAATTGATGTTCAATGCATGAATAAACACATTACCAAATTAATTTAATGATGAAATGTATCATACAGGATATGCAGTTAATGATGGTAATCAATATTCATTCAATGTTCATTCCATTTCTCTGTACACATTCTAACAGCCTGTTGTGGAAATTCTGCATTACTGGACGTAACATATCAAGAGGACCACCAGCGATTTCCTCTTCAATCCTCCTTTTTAGTTCAGCAATGGTTGCAGGACGTGTGCGGTACGCTTGGTTTTTAAAATGTTCCCACAGAAAAAAATCAGAAACAGTGATATCGTGGGATCTCAGAGGCCATGGAATGTCACTGTTGCGTGAAATAACGCACCTTCCAAACAATTGTCGAATAGCTGCCATTGATTGTCGGGCAGTATGTGAAGTGGCTCCACCTGGGGACTTCTTTTTAAAAGCTGAACCCGTTTCTTCGAAATTCCGCACCCATGTTGTAATCACATGAGCAGATGGGACAGGATCATGACGTCCTACCTGGTAATGACAGCAAAATTGCTTTTGAGCAGCAGTCACACTATCACCATTCTTATAAAAGGCTTTCACAGTGAACGCTCATTGCACACCACTCCACTACTCCATTATAACATTATAACGTCCCAATGTCGCCAACACCTAGTTCCAAAATTTCCCGTTTCCCTGAGCCACCCTGTATATAAATTCACAATAACAACAAATAATAATAAAAGCAACAGTAGTAACAAATGCAAGATATGTACTGCATGTAAATAAACGACTAGACACAGATCTGAGGCATGCATTTCAGCACAGAGTTCAGCGTCCAGACAGCAAAGGGCTACAAGCTGTTACATTACCTGGCAGAACTCATTCAGATGCTATAGTCAGATGCAGTGGGACAAAGAGACCATGGTAGGGTTGGGATTTGGTCCTCCACAATGCTGGAGACTTTGATGATTCAGTGCTTCATAAGGATGTCTTAAAGGAGGACACAGAGGTCCCATTGATCTTTTCTTCTCTGTCCCCTATCTGTAAGAGACACTGCAGTTCCCAAACCAGAAGGTGATGCAGCAGGTCAGAACAGTCTCGATGGTGTTCCTGTAGAATGTGTTGATAATAGGGGGTGGCAGGCATGCCTTCCTCTGCTGCCAAAGGGGGTGAAGATGCTGCTGTGCCTTCTTGGCTATAGAGTTTGGTGTTAAATGACCAAGTAAGGTCAGCTGGAATTTGGTGCTCTTGACCAATTTCATTGCAAAG
The DNA here is from genome assembly GCA_026402145.1 of Polypterus bichir lapradei. Taxonomy (NCBI): domain Eukaryota; kingdom Metazoa; phylum Chordata; class Cladistia; order Polypteriformes; family Polypteridae; genus Polypterus; species Polypterus bichir. Next base: position 23,249,170 of record JANRMT010062841.1, on the reverse strand, counting down.
TCCTCGATGTGCATTGGGGTGTGGATGGCTTGAACCTTTCCTGATTTCAACAAACAATCAACAATTTTTGCCTTGTCCGCATTAAGAGACACCAGACTGCAAATCATCGTATCTCCATTCCGAAAAGCTGAATTGTCCCTATTTCTGATGGGACCCACCCCTATTATGCCATCAGCAAACGTAATGATGGTGCAAGAGCTGAACGCAGCCATGCAGTCATGAGTGAGCAGAATGAACAGAAGTGGGCTGAACACGCAGCCCTGTGGCGCCGGCAGTGCGCATCAGGATGGTGTTTCTGACACGGACCATCTTTATAGTTCTCGTGAGATAATAGGAAATCATTCTTTCCTGGAGACACACAGCAGTTTATTGCTGATGCAGATGTAACATTATTACGCCACACGGCCCAATTTCCAACAAGGCAGTGAGCCGAACCACTCGGCCACCATACACTGGATGTTGTAAAAACGTTTTAAGAGTCATGGCTACAAGGAAACCCTCCTTCTTAAAATATTCCATCTTTTTGTTTCAGAAGGCAATGCTAATCAAACTCTTAAGCTAAAAAATATTTTTGTACACTTCACAAGTGTTTCAACTGATTATCCAGTCAATACATTCATCCCCTTGCGACTAAGCATAAAATAAATAAAACAAAAGAATTTATGAAACCATCTGTTGGTATTCTGGGCACTTGGGTGGCAAACTGAGTTCATGGAGCCACCTGACAGTTTTTAACAAGGGGTCACTCTGAAGCCACAGTGTTCCCCTAGTCCCAGCAAGTCAAATCATTCCTCAACGCTTGTCACCGCAAGAGAATTCCCATGAAAGCCGTCCCTCCAGGGCAAGTTTGAGGCATGCTGGCAGAGATAATGCAGAAAACTGACAATGCCACTGTGGATAAACACATTTTCATAACTCTCTAGCGCAGCATATTTTATTAAAGCCCAAAGAAAGAAAAAAAATGAAAGAAACCCAGCTTGCTTTTCATCATCTGCTACATAAGCAGCCATCACAAAATCAGATGACAATTCAACATATTTGAAGGCTTGCTTTAGCACAGATCACAATACAACACACGTATCTGGTATCCTTTATTCAAATCAGAGATATCCCAGATTTTCATTAGTTTGCTGATTTAAATAAAGAACATTTTAATAAGAACATAATCTGCCTTCCAGCAAGTCCTCACCACATATGCTAGACATGCTGCTTACATTTTCATACTTGGTTATGCCTAACGGTGCTGTGACTCCAGATAGACTTGATCACAAATTACAGAAAAGTGGGCTAATAAATAAAAAAACTAAAACTAAAGGAGGATGTCAGGAACAGGACACCGTGACCAGGGGTTAACCAGCAGTGGTCTTGCGGCTAACAGTAAGAGCACACAGAAAACACAAGAATTCTGACAAACATTGGCATCCATGACTTGAGACTGAAATATGCAGGTTCAGAAAACGAACGGATTAATTAATAGAGCAAAACATTGACTCACCAGCAAGAAAATAAACATTCAAATGCCCTGAAATAAACAGCAATGAGTCATAGTCTCTTCTTCAATAATAAGGAAATGGCAAATCCATCTCTTGTCATACCCACTTCATGGCCACACAGGGCCAAGAACAAGGCCAGAAATAACCCAAGGTGGGATGCAGTTCCTTTGCATAACCCACTCACTATTAGCAGGCCTGCACATGTTTGAGATATGGGAATAAAACCAGCTCAAACAGAGAAAAACCCACAGAGGCCCAAGGAGAATGTGCATTATCCACACAGGTAATTTATCTGTCTGGTCCACAAGGCTTATTCTCACCTGGGCAAAGCCAGCCGCATGGTGACGATGATGATTGCTGATTTCTCAGATTCCTTCCATACCGCTCATTCATCCCTGTTAAAGGGTAAGCTCAGAGATATGCAGGAGTCCTGGATAATGGATTATCTGTCTGGCAGACCACAGTTTGTGGGGCTCAAGGACTGTGTCTCTGATACGATGTGAGCAACACTGGAGCACCACAAGAAACAGGCCTGTCTGCTTCTTCTCTTCAATCTGTACACCTCTGACTGTAAATATAATACCAGGGGCCTCAAGTATAAGCGGTGCGCACATCCAAAAATGTTGCATACACCCGTTTCCACGCTCACATCACCATGTATAAAAACTAAACTTGGCGTACATTTTCACACCAGCTCAATCCCTTGTGTACGCAAGTTCTCCGCTCGGTTTTACAAACTGGCGGCACCTAGCGTTAAAGTAGTGCTACTTTTCCAGTTTGGTTTCCCTTTATTATTTTAGATTCACATCCCTAACACGGCTTTATCAAATACATTGAAATTAACCACATATCGTTTATTGGTTTAAGGTATCTGATTGTAATTAACCGCAACTAATTTCAAATACCATAGCTGCTTTAGCATTGTTACTCCCACTGCACCACCCAAAGTATTTATCCCACACTATCTGAGTGTGGAATTACAGCTCTACAGCAACTGATCGGAAAGAGAATTATCGGTACACAGCATCAAGCACACGCTGCCTCGGCCATGCACACAGTCTATTTGAAACTCCTCCATACAGCAAAAGCTTCAGAGCCTTTCCTGTACGGACCTCGCGGTTTAGAAACAGTTTCATCCCTAGAACTAAAAACACACTCAATTGGTCCATCAAATGCTCCTGGTAGAACTGTTTGCACTTATAAGAACAATTACCTCGCTGCAAACTTGGGATACAGTTATAATATTGCACAACCTCAGCCACATTTTAAAGTGCGTATTTACAGATGATGACAACTGGCTCCTAAGTCGATTTAGATTTCCAAGCACTATCTTCTTGGAGCTCTTGATATCATTTTTAAGTTGAGATGCAGCAAAATATTTTATTGCATTATGCAGATAAAATTTTCATATCATTTAAATAATCTATATTGTTAATAATTAAACATGTAAGGACATGGTGGACAACGGTAGCGACGAGCTGGCATCCTGTTCAGGGATTGTTCCTGCCGCGAGCTGTATTCTTGCTGGGGCTGGTGCAACCATGGATGGATAGATGGATAGAATAATTAAACATGTGCTTCAAAGATATTTCAATGTTCCTTAAAAGTTTTGAAGAATTGGTGTTCTCAGCTTACAGATGGCTTTACATCTGTTAGAGAGCTGATTATGTGGTGATTAGTTACTTGGAGAAAGAAAAGTAAAGACAGGAATTAGGGGTTAGTATGTTTGAAAGAGACAGTACTGCCACAATAAATTATTTCATTGAAGGTCGCACATGGTGCAGCAAGCATCTTGTGGGAGGCAGGAACAATCTTTGGACAGGGTGCCAGTTCATCACTATCACTGCACCACCATGTTCCCATGTTTAATATATGCTTTAATTCCTATCATCATGAAATTGATATTAAGTGTACATCTTTGTATTTAAATTGTTCACCGAGCTGTGATATCACAAATGTAATTGATTCTGTGTCCTGTCAGAGCACATAGAAGAACACATACAAAACAAAGCATTTAACGTGCTACTTTAGTTACAATGGCATTTGAGAAACTAGTAAATTAAACGATTTTAAGATGAAGTTTATGACATTCTCCTTTAATGACAAAATAAGCTACGTGATTAAAATGAAATTTCGAGATTAAAGTTGACATTTGAATATTTATTTCAACTGTATCTCTATTTTTTTTTTTTTTTTCTTTTCTCAGTATCCTAATACGCTTCTTTTTTATTTCAGGCACTGTTCGACTTTGTGAACTTGAACTTTCGAGTTTCTCCGACACTCTATGTCATTCGATCAACTTCCTTTTGTTGTTTATACCACTGTTTAAACCAACAAATGGTACATTTTTCTTTGCCTCCACTTGGTATTCACTGAAATTATTCTATTTCCCCCTGTGCTTTTGCCATTGTCTTTTCTCAGAACGCTGAACTTAAGGGCGATTTATATTGATTTGCATATTCAAAGAGGCGTAATTCTGGGAGGAGACGTGGCAGGATGGCAGGAGCGTACACGTGCGTTACTTTTCTCAATGACCGGGATTTATGGAGCGGCAGAACGTGGAAGCTGGCGTACGCACAGATTTATGCATCTGGATTTTTTTCAGCTTTTGCCCTTACGCCATGTTTTAGTGTGAATTCTACACATGCTGTTATGCATGAAGCCCCAGGTCATGTCACTTACAGAAATTCTCAGAGGATTTTACACTTACCGGGTTTATTGATAAAGGGGGATGGAACAGAGGAGTGGAGTTAGGTGGGGGATTTTGTTTCTTGGGGCGAAAAGAATTGACTAAAACTTAACATCAACAAAACCAAGGAACTGGTTATTGACTTTCATCTCACCAAAGAGCCTCTATGTCCAGTCACTATTCAGAGAATGGATGTCAGGGTGGTCCACTTCTACAAATACTTGACAGTCCACATCAATGACAGGTTGGACTGGTCTCGTAACACAGAGGAGCTATAGGAGAAAGGGCAGAGCAGGCTCTTCTTCCTTAGGAGACTGCACTCCTGTAATGTAGGTAGGGACGTCCTTTACATCTTCTACAACGCTGTGATGGCCAGTGGGATTTTCTACTCTGTGGTGTGCTGGAATGGGAGCATCACTTCCTAGACAGATAGATGTGAAAGGCACTATATAAATAAAAAATTAACAACCTAATTAAAAGTGCAGGTTAAGCTATGGGACACACTCTGGACCCCTGGAAGTCACAGCAAAGGAGAGAATGGAAACAAAACTAAGTGCCATTATTAACAATGTTGCACATCCTCTCTCTGACACACCAACACTGAGGACTTTCAGGCAATGAATCATTCAGAAGTATGTCAAGAAATGCTATACTAACAGCAATACACCTCTATAATGAGTCACTGGGCTGAGTTGTATTTTCTTCCTTTTAAAATTTTTCTTCCTTTCTAGTCATTCTGGATTGTGTTCAGACCACATTGTGTGTATATATTTAAAGAGCTTCTGTGAGAAGCTAAATTTTCCCCTGGGGGCAAATAAAGTTCTGTCTATCTATCTATCTATCTATCTATCTATCTATCTATCTATCTATCT
>JANRMT010062841.1:23202071-23244106 GCA_026402145.1 Polypterus bichir lapradei | reverse complement strand
ATCTATCTATCTATCTATCTATCTATCTATCTATCTATCTATCTATCAGTTATATAGTGCCTTCCTTATCTATCTATCTATCTATCTACATATCTCCCCTCCTCGAACCGCCACCTTATCGTGGTGGAGGGGTTTGTGTGTCCCAATGATCCTAGGAGCTCTGTTGTCCGGGGCTTCATGCCACTGGTAGGGCCACCCAAGGCAAACTGGCCCTAGGTGAGTGATGAGACAAAGAGCGGTTCAGTAGACCTTCTATGATGAATAAAAAATTTGGACGCCGTTTTCCCTTTCCTGGACGTGGGTCACCGGGGCCCCCCTCTGGAGCCAGGCCTGGAGGTGGGGCTTGATGCCGAGCACCTGGTGGCAGGGCCTGCATCCATGGGGCTCGGCCGGGCACAGCCTGAAGAGGCAACGTGGGTCCCCCTTCCCATGGGCTCACCACCTATGGGTCTGGGCCAAGGAGGTCGGGTGCAGTGTGAGTTGGGAGTTGGCCGATGGCGGGGACCTTGGCGGTCCAATCCTCGGCTACAGAAGCTGGCTCTTGAGACGTGGAATGTCACCTTTCTGAAGGGGAAGGAGCCTGAACTAGTGCACGAAGTTGAGAGGTTCCGGCTAGATATTGTCGGGCTCACCTCAACGCACAGCTTGGACTCTGGTACGAATCTCCTTGAAAGAGGGGCTAGACTCTCTACCACTCTGGAGTTGCCCCCGGTGAAGGCACCGAGCGGGTGTGGGCATACTTATTGCCCCCCGACTTGGAGCCTGTACGTTGGGGTTTACCCCGGTGGACGAAAGGGTAGCCTCCCTCCGCCTTTGGGTGGGGGGACGGGTCCTAACTGTTGTTTGTGCAGATGCGCTGAACAGCAGTCTGGAGTACCCACCCTTTTTGAAATCCTTGGAGGGGGTGCTAGAGGGCATACCGTCTCGGGACTCCCTCGTACTGCTGGGAGACTTTAGTGCTCATGTGGGAAATGACAGTGAGACCTGGAAGGGCGTGATTGGGAGGAATGGCCCCCCCGATCTGAACCCGAGCGGTGTTTTGTTATTGGACTTCTGTGCTCGCCACGGATTGTCCATAACGAACACCATGTTCAAGCATAGGGGTGTTCATATGTGCACTTGGCACCAGGACACCCTAGGCCTCAGTTCAATGATCGACTTTGTGGTCGTGTCGTCGGACTTGCGGCCACATGTCTTGGACACTCGGGTGAAGAGAGGGGCGGAGCTGTCAACTGATCACCACCTGGTGGTGAGTTGGCTTCGATGGTGGGGGAGGATGTCGGTTAGGCCTGGTAGGCCCAAACGTGTTGTGAGGGTTTGCTGGGAACGGCTGGCAGAGTCCCCTGTCAGAAGTAGCTTCAACTCCCACCTCCGGCAGAACTTCGACCACGTCCTGAGGGAGGTGGGGGACATTGAGTCCAAATGGGCCATGTTCCGTGTCTCTATTGTTGAGGTGGCTGACCGGAGTTGTGGGCGTAAGGTGGTCGGTGCCTGTCGTGGCGGCAATCCCCGAACCCATTGGTGGACACCGGCGGTGAGGGATGCCGTCAAGCCGAAGAAGGAGTCCTACCGGACCCTTTTGTCCTTTGGGACTCTGGAGGCAGCTAATAGGTACCAACAGGCCAAGCGGAATGCGGCTTTGGTGGTTGCTGAGACAAAAACTCAGGCATGGGAGGAGTTTAGGGAGGCCATGAAGAACAACTTCCGGAAGGCTTCGAGGAGATTCCGGTCCACCGTCTGGCGTCTCAGGAGGGGGAAGCAGTGCAGTGTCAACACCGTATGTGGTGGGGATGGTGCGCTGCTGACCTCGACTCGGGACGTTGTGGGTCGGTGGGAGGAGTACTTTGAAGACCTCCTCAATCCCACCAACATGCCTTTCAATGAGGAAGCAGAGCCTGGGGACTTGGAGGTTGGCTCCCCCATCTCTGGGACTGAGGTCACCGAGGTGGTCAAAAAACTCCTTGGTAGCAGGGCCCCGGGGTCGGATGAGATACGCCCGGAGTTCCTCAAGGCTCTGGATGTTGTAGGACTGTCTTGGTTGACACGTCTCTGCAACATCGCATGGACATCGGGGACAGTGCCTCTGGATTGGCATACTGGGGTGGTGGTCCCCCTCTTTAAGAAGAGGGACTGGAGGGTGTGTTCCAAAGGGATCACACTCCTCAGCCTCCCTGGAAAAGTCTATTTGGGGGTCCTGGAGAGGAGGGTTCATCAGATAGTTGAACCTCTGATTCAGGAGGAACAGTGTGGTTTTCGTCCTGGTTGTGGAACAGTGGACCAGCTCTACACCCTTAGCAGAGTCCTGGATGGTGCATTGGAGTTTGCCAAACCAGTCTACATGTGTTTTCTGGACTTGGAAAAGGAATTCGACCGTGTCCCTCAGGGAATCCTGTGGGGGGTGCTCCGGGAGTATGGTGTACCGGACGCCCTGATAAGAGTTGTTCGGTCCCTGTACAACCGGCGTCAGTAAGTCGAACCCGTTTCCAGTGAAAGTTGGACTCCACCAGGGCTGCCCTTTGTCACCGATTCTGTTCATAACTTTTATGGACACAATTTCTAGGCGCAGCCAGGGTGTTGAGGGGGTCCGGTTTGATGGGCTCAGGATTGGGTCACTGCTTTTTGCAGATGATGTTCTCCTGTTTGCTTCATCAGGCCGTGATCTTCAGCTCTCTCTGAATCGGTTTGCAGCTGAGTGTGAAGCGGCTGGGATGGGAATCAGCACCTCCAAATCCGAGACCATGGTCCTGAGCCGGAAAGGGGTGGTGTGCCCTTTCAGGGTTGGAGGCGAGATCCTGCCCCAAGTGGAGGAGTTCAAGTATCTCGGGTCTTGTTCATGAGTGAGGGAAGAATGGAGTGTGAGATCGACAGGCGGATCAGTGCAGCGTTTGAAGTGATGCGGGCTCTGCATCGGTCTGTCGTGGTGAAAAAGGAGCTGAACCGTAAGGCAAAGCTCTCAATTTACCAGTCGATCTACGTTCCTACCCTCACCTATGGTCATGAGCTGTGGGTAGTGACCAAAAGAACGAGATCGCGAATACAAGCAGCTGAAATGAGTTTCCTCCGCAGGGCATCTGGGCTATCCCTTAAAGATAGGATGAGAAGGTCAGTCATCCGGGAGGAGCTCAGAGTAGAGCCGCTGCTCCTCCACATCGAGAGGAGTCAGATGAGGTGGCTCGGGCATCTGATCAGGATGCCTCCTGGACGCCTCCCTGGTGAGGTGTTCCGGGCACGTCTAACTGGGAGGAGGCCCCGGGGAAGACCCAGGACACGCTGGAAGGACTGTGTCTCCCGGCTGGCCTGGGAACGCCTCAGGATTCCCCCGGATGAGCTAGAAGAAGTGGCTGTGGAGAGGGAAGTCTGGGCATCTCTGCTCAAGCTGCTGCATCCACGACCTGACTTCGGATAAGCGGAAGAAGATGGATGGATGGATATCTATATATCTATCTATTAGTTATATAGTGCCTTTCACATCTATCTATCTATCTATCTATCAGTTATATAGTGCCTTGCACATCTATCTATGTATCTGTTTGCTTAGCAGGTGCTTTTATCCAAAGCATCTTACATTTAATCAGCTTTTCCTGGTGAGTATTGTGGTGTCAAACAGCTCAGTCCAGACTTCTCTGTCCCCACTGACTGATTTCAACTCTTCCTGGGGAATACTAAGGTGTTAGCAATCCAGCCGAGCTATTTAATCCCTACAGCTTGTCCTGGGTCTCTGTTCTAGGGGAAGCCACCCAGGCAGCATCCTTAAGATATACCCAAAACTGCCTCAGCTGGCTCTTCTCGATCTGGAGGAGCAGCGACTCTACTCAGAGGCTCTCCCTTAATCGTCCTATCATGGAATGTCAGCCCAGCCACCTTTCACAGAAACCTCATTTCAGCCACTTCTGCACTCGCAATCTCATTCTTTTGGTCATTACCCACAGCTCATGATCATAGGTGAGGACAGGGACGTTGATCGACGAGTTAACTGAGAGTTTTGCCTTTAGACTCAGCTCCCACTTCACCACCACAGACTGGTACAGTGCCCACAGAACAGGTGCCGCCACTCCAATCTCTTCGCCGATCTCACTTTTTACTTTTCCCATTACTTGTGAACAAATTCCCAAGATACTTGAACTCCACCAGTAGGGGCAGTTGTAACCCCCCCCCCCCCCCATTTCACCTAGAGAGAGCAATCTACTGTTTCCCTTGAGAGACCTATGACCTCAAACTTGGTGGTGCTGCTGCTTCACATTCAGTAGCAAGTCACGCTATTCATTCCCTTTGTGAATGCAGTTATGTTCAGACACTTGGTGTTTGGTCCTATTTATTTGTACTCCATGGGTATTGGGCTCCGTCAAGGCCTCGTCTTGTCATTACTCCTGTTTTTGGTTTTCATGGATAGGATATTGAGGTGCAGCTGAAGATGTGAGAGTGTCCAGTTAGGCAGGGGGATTAGGGGTATTATCGTTGCTTTATGTAGATAATGTCTTCTCTGCCTCATCTGACTGTGACATTCCATTCCTGGCATGAGAGATCAACATAATTGTGTAAACCTCAGTCTGGGGACTGTTTTTCAACATGTTTTACAGAACACAGTAACAAAATTCATCACCTCAAGTGAAGAGCTCGGAATAAAATACAAGCTAGTTACAACGCCTTGGTTACGAGAACTCTATTGAAGTTATTATCGATTAGACAGAAATTCACAGAAAAGAAACTCCTCAAAGGCTTCATAAACACACTGAGGGAGTCAGCAAGTCAGATGGAAGCTGGCAGCTCCTTTCCATCTGCTTGGAGCTACAAGTGAAAAAAGTCTTTGGAGTGAGATTTGAGATGGCATCACCAGACACTATTCATCACCAGATCAGAGTGGGCAAGAAGGAGCACAGGAGCTCATTAGTGTCTCTGCATCATAGATGCTGACCCACTGACTGCTCTGTAAGCAAGCATCAAGAATTGAAACTTAATATGCGCTGCTACAGAGAGACAATGAAGTGACCTGAAAAGAGGAGTGACATGGGCCCACCTCAGCTGGTGGAATGCAAAAAGTGCCACTGCATTTTGAAATATCTGCATCAGCCTGGTAAAACATGCAGCTACCAGAGCCGGGAGAAAGTTGCCATAGTCCAGATGTCACAAGATCAAAGTCTGGAGCAGACATTGTGCTGCACACTCTGTCACATATGGTCACCTTTGATTGCCTCTGCTGGCAACTCCTTTTTGCCTTTTTGTGCTCCATGGAGCTTCATGTTATTACAGAGCATCTTTTATTTTATAAAGAAACAGTGTTTGCCCTTATTACTGGCTGGGGTTTGATGGTAATATCCCCCTCTAGTGGGCAGTTTTGGAAGTTTTTCTGTCTTTGTGCTTGGGATCCCTTGAGTACCATAACATGTATTTTGTTGGGTGGTTCTACAAGAGGTGGAGCCACCTGTCCCTCTCCCTCTAGGGACTGTCTTCAGCCCAGTAAAGGCTCATGGGAATTGCAGTCCCTCTGCTGTACATTGTATGCACTAGTTGGTAGTGAGTGCTCCTGTGCTTTTGCTTATTGCTATTATTGGATTTCTGGATTTTTGAACTTCTGTGTATTGGGTCTGTTTTGTTACTAGATTTCCCTTTCTAGGTAACTCTTTTGGTGGCTTTCTGATTTTTAAGTATTGTTTTGTTGCACAGATACATTTTGAAATCATTATTTTTGTTGATAAATATTTCTTGTTTGCCCTTTTTATTTCCTAGCCAAAGGTTTACGGTTATCCCTTCTCTAGTTGAACATTTTTGATATATTCAGAATATAGATTTGAACTTTGATTTAGAGGCACATTATGTGCCCAGTGTTAGCCGAAGCCTCCCAGTATTGATAGATCTCAGGCTGCCTTTGTGTACATCCCCTCTGGGCAGAACGGTGTAGATTCCAGCCTGCTTCCCTGGCCATTTTGGAGACCTCACAGCACTTTGGACATTTTGAGTCAGTGAAACACAAGAACTATCATCTCGCACTTGATGCCATTGATGTGACAAGATTTAAATGCCATATTCACAGCCTGCTCTACCCCTCGTGGAACAAACACCATCTCTCTGTAGTGTATTTATTTGTGATTTTAAGTAGGCCATAGTTCTAGGTTTCACTTTTGGATTTCAACTTCATTATGCTTCTGACCTTTGATTTACGTGTTTACACCTTTTTTGAATTTGATTGCTGCTTTCAAATTCTGACCCCAGGCTTTGATCCTTGCTTTCACTTCTGAGAAGTCATCATTAATGCTGAACAATGTACAGGGTGGGCCATTTATATGGATACACCTTAATAAAATGGGAATGGTTGGTGATATTAACTTCCTGTTTGTGGCACATTAGTATATGTGAGGGGGAAAACTTTTCAAGATGGGTGGTGACCATGGTGGCCATTTTGAAGTCGGCCATTTTGGATCCAACTTTTGTTTTTTCAATAGGAAGAGGGTCATGTGACACATCAAACTTATTGGGAATTTCACAAGAAAAACAATGGTGTGCTTGGTTTTAACGTAACTTTATTCTTTCATGAGTTATTTACAAGTTTCTGACCACTTATAAAATGTGTTCAATGTGCTGCCCATTGTGTTTGTGTTAACAAACAAAACCACCGCTATTGGTCTGACACTAACCCACATTGGATAGATCTCTCCAAGACTGTTGGAACAAAAAAATTGATGGTATGGTGTGGTATATGGGGTACAAAGATAGTGGGGCCATTCTTCATCAATGGAAACCTCAAGGCCACTGGATATGCGAAATTGCTACATGATGATGTGTTTCCCTCTTTATGCACTGAAGTTGGCACGTTCCCTGAGTTTTTCCAGCAAGATGGTGCACCACCACATTATGGGTGTCAGGTCCGAGCATTCCTAGATGAACAGTTTACTGGAAAGTGGATTGGTCGTGGTGGGCCAGTTGAATGGCCCCCAAGGTCTCCCGATCTGACCCCTTTAGACTTTTATCTTTGGGGTCATCTGAAGGCAATTGTCTATGCTGTGAAGATACAAGATGTGCAGCACCTGAAACTATGGATACTGGAAGCCTGTGCTAGCATTTCTCCTGCGGTGTTGCTATCAGTTTGTGAAGAGTGGGAGAAGAGGGTTGCATTGACAATCCAACACAATGGGCAGCACATTGAACACATTTTATAAGTGGTCAGAAACTTGTAAATAACTCATGAAAGAATAAAGTTACATTAAAACCAATCACACCATTGTTTTTCTTGTGAAATTCCCAATAAGTTTGATGTGTCACATGACCCTCTTCCTATTGAAAAAACAAAAGTTGAATCCAAAATGGCCGACTTCAAAATGGCCACCATGGTCACCACCCATCTTGAAAAGTTTCCCCCCTCACATATACTAATGTGCCACAAACAGGAAGTTAATATCACCAACCATTCCCATTTTATTAAGGTGTATCCATATAAATGGCTCACCCTGTATATAGGTCTGCGGTGGGCTGGCGCCCTGCCCAGGGTTTGTTTCCTGCCTTGAGCCCTATGTTGGCTGGGATTGGCTCCAGCAGAACCCCGTGACCCTGTAGTTAGGATATAGCGGGTTGGATAATGGATGGATGGATAGATGTATATAGTTTTTGGTGCAACACATTCTGCCATCTTCTTCAGGGAATGCCTTTCTATTTTGTGTTAAACATCTCCTGGTTTATTTATTCTCATAATAATCCTCAAACACATTCTGTGTTTCAGTAATGTTCATCTCCTGACTCAAAGCCCAATGGTCTACTGGTAATACATTCTCATTGATCATGTCGCCTGAGATTGGCGATGTGTTGCATGATGTTCTCTGTACACACAACAATACTACTTCTGCTACCTCCAGTAGGAGACCACTCCTAAGTCCTGGCGCATTATTACTTCTGGGTACACACCATAAATTACTTTTGGGGTCCTGGATGCCATAAATATCCCCTATGGCCTTTTGATGAAGAGACCCCCCACCACCACCACCACCACAATGGACCAAAGGTTTTCTTGCCCTTCTGGGTTAGATATACCATGATATCATGAGCTTGAAACAGGCCATCCGGGAGACGTCCATACCTACTGTGACAGGACTTCACACTGTCATTTAGCAATCTTGGAGCTACTCATATTTTAAAATTACACTGTGCAATTTAGTCTAGGGCTTCATAAAGGCCTATGCTCATCTAGTAGTACCCCTGTCTCCTATGAATAGGGCTTTCAACCTTTACACTGTTTATTATAAGCAAATGGAGGCTAAAAGAGACAAGACCGAAATATTTCAATTTATGAAGGGAGTTAGCATGGAGGGAGCCATCTGTTACTTAACAATAAGTGCATCAGCAAGGTCACAGATGGAGGTGGTTGAGAGAAAATTTAACCCACTTGTTAGGAAATAAATGATCACACGGAACTGAAGATACGTGGAAGGTGTAGCACCACCAAGACCATGCCATCCTCCACTAAATATGACTTGATGTGATGTGTTGGGGTGGCACAGAGTTGAGTGTAGATGGCTCATAGATGCATTGTGCTGGGCTTGAATCTGACATGTGTGCATGGCATGGGTACGCCAGTGTTCATCTCACATCCCCAGAGTGGTGCAGGTGAGGTTAATAGCCGATTCTAATTTGGCCCCATTGTGTGCGTTTGTATGTGAGTGGGCACATCAGTAGAATGACACAACATCCAGGGCTGATTTCTTAGTTTGGCCTTAAGTTGCAATATAAAATTTGGCCCCTGCAACCCTTGGATTGCATTAAGCACATTTGAGTGTATGTATGTATGTACAGTGTACGGTGGCGCAGTGAGTAGCACTGCTGCCTGGCCGTTAGGAGACCCGGGTTCACTTGCCACGTCCTCCCTGCATGGAGTTTGCATGTTCTCCTTGTGTCTGCGTGAGTTTCCTCCCACAGTCCAAAGACATGCAGGTTAGGTGCATTGGCAATTCTAAATTGTCCCTAGTGTGTGTGTGTGTGCCCTGCCCGGGGTTTGTTTCCTGCCTTGCACTGTGTGTTGGTTGGGATTGGCTCCAGCAGACCCCCGTGACCCTGTAATTAGGATATAGTAGGTTGGATAATGGATGGATGTACAGTGTCTATAAAAAGTATTCACACTGTCAGGCATGTGCGTCGGAGGACCATCTCATGGACTCAATCAAGATATGTGATAATCCACAGGGGCGAGAGGGGGCATTGTCACTAACGTTCTCTTCTCCTTCTCTCCCCCCCACAGAAACTGCCCAGTGAGATCCCTTAGTTCCGCCCCTATAAAGAAACCTCGTCATTCACTCATGAGAGCGAACCACAGGATGGGAATCCCAAGAACGGCCCTGCTATTTGCCACTGAGCTTATTTGTTCAATTGCTCCAAAGGCTGTTTTTCTTTTCCACCTGCTGCCATTACTTTTCCTTTTGTCTTGTTTTGAAGTAAACGGGACAACCCGGTTGGTATCCCAAATTTTTGATGTTGCCTGGCCTGTCATTCTGTACCCTGCCACAACAGAGATCTGTGAAAACAGATCTTTGCAAAAAGTTCAACAATTTAAGAGTAACAGTCCTCAAGGTGGGGGCGGCATGGTGGCACAGTGGGTAGTGCTGCTGCCTCACAGTTAGGAAACCAGGGTTCACTTCCCGGGTCCTCCCTGCGTGGAGTATGCACGTTCTCCCCGTATCTGCGTGGGATTCCTCCGGGTACTCCGGTTTCCTCCCACAGTCCAAAGACATGCAGGTTAGGTGCATTGGCGATTCTAAATTGTCCCCAGTGTGTGCTTGGGGTGTGTGTGAGTGTGCCCTGCAGTGGGCTGGTGCCCTGCCCGGGGTTTGTTTCCTGTCTTGCTCCCTGTGTTGGCTGGGATTGGCTCCAGCAGACCCCTGTGACCCTGTAGTTAGGATATAGCAGGTTGGATAATGGATGGATGGATGGCTTCCTCAAGTTAAAATTGCAAAGAATTTGGTGATTTCACCAGCTATGGTAAATAATCTCTCTATTATGATAAAAAAAAATCTTGGGATGAGACGTGACTTTTTGAAGAGACTTTTTGGAAGGAAGTCCTGCGAGACAGAGACTTTTACCATGAGATTCTTTCAAGTCACGCCATACTTACAACTGTTTTCAAACAAGACCATGGTCATCAGGTGCATTCCAGCACTTAACCTGAACAGACACCAATCCATTAAAGGATTTACTTATGAACACACACACACACACACACACTTACAAAGATCCAGTTTAGAATCACTCATTCTAAATCCATCTAAATATGGCAGCAAAAAACAATGAAGTCAAACGAATGAACACGAAAATTGATTACACAATAGACTATGCTGAAACAGTTGGTGGTGATCGTGCGGAAGATGAAAACATCAACTTACAAAATCCCATAGAATATCTACAAGCATTAACACTGTCTGGACTTCCACCAGCCGAATTACTGTTGAAAGAAGGATGTATTGTAATGTTATTGAGTAATTTATGTATGAGTGATGGGCTACGCAATAGAAGATTAGTTGTATTCAAAATTGGTCGAACAATTCTAACATGTAAAATTTTAACAGGTGACAAGAAAAGTAATGTAGTACATATTCTGCAAATAACATTAGACACAAAAGGAGATCTTGATATGCCATTCGTATTAAAACGCTTACAGTTTCCTGTTAGATTAGCTTTTGTTATGACAATTAACAAATCACAGGGACAAACAATCAAAAAAGCTTGTTTATTTATTAGAGAGAAAGAAACGATATTCACTCACGGGCGGTTATACGTTGCTTTGTCACAATGTAAATCCAAACACGGAATCAAAAGTTACAGAAAATCATGGAAAAGTTAATTCCAAATATTGTTTTAACTGAAGTTTTAAAGTAAAAGTGAAAATAATGCAAATGCAACAATTCCCATGAAAATAACTATCTCTTTAAATTGTATATCCGCTTAACCAAACCTGGGGGTTGACAAGCGAAGCGAGCAGGGGTCAGAGTATCATTAAAAAATTCTGGACAAAAGGAACAAATAACAAGGCCGAAAACCAATATTAAATAGCGGTGATCTTTGGACCATCAGGTGGCACCGCATTAAAGACAGCCATGATTCTGTACTGGAAATCACTGCATGGCCTCGGGAACATTTACAAAAACCATTGCCTATGAACACAACTCATTGTTGTATCCACAAATGCAAGTTAAAACTCTACCATGCAAAGAAGAAACCATAAATCAACCTGATCCAGAAACACTGCAACCTTCTATGGGCCTGAGCTAATTTAAAATGGACTGAGGCAACGTGGAAAACCGTCCTGTGGTCTGACAAATCAAAAATTGAAATTGTTTTTGTAAATCATAGACACTGCATCCCCTGGGCTAAAGATGAGGGAAACCATCCAGCATGTTACAAAGCCAGCATCCACGATGGTATGGGAGTGCACTACTGTACATGGCATGAGTAGCTTGCACATCTGAGAAGTTGTCGTTCATGCAGAATAATACAAGGGGGTACCCAAAAATCAACGGAATCTGTACCTGGCACGCAATCTAGACTTAGATGTAGCATACTTACTGTATTCTGTGCCAGGTGCCATTGCTCTGTATTGTTCGTACAGAATTCTGTGTTGGTTTTTCTTGGTGCTTATTAACACTGAAATTAACAGAGCCTACGAAAAAACTCGTAGATCCGTCCCACCTTAAATCGCTTCTCACCTCTCCGTCAGTGTCTTTTGTCCTTTAAATGTGTTGATAAGCAGCAAACAGCAAGCAGCCTACTATCACATCCCCCACCGGCACAGTTTTCTCAGCTCAAGTCTGTTTACTTGTGTGTCAGTTGCTTAGAGTTGTATGAAGTGAGAAGTCAAGCAAAATTACACCTTTTATAAATACTATATTGTTATAACATTCGATCTGGATTTTATGTAAATAACATATAAATGTTAATGTTTTGGGCACATGCACCATCCTTTGTATGCAAGAGCAAGATCAATGTTATTTACTCATTTACCTTTATTTATTTTCTTACTTCCTACAGTCACAAGTAGAGTGTAGAGCTTCCCATGTGCATATACAAAGTACAGCGATGGCAAAAGTGCATTTTTGATCTGATGTAGAACCGTCATCATGATTTGAGTTTACCTCTGTTATAGCGCATCTATGTGAAAAAAGCAGTGTCAAATGTTTCAGGGGGAGATAGTTGGGATCGTGAACGCGGCTGAGAGAATAAAACTGAATAAAAAAAAAAAAAAACTAACCTTTACAAGTATCATAAATTACACCGGCTTTTACAGACTGGAATCAAATGTATGTTTTTATTCTAAAATAGTAAGAATACGTGCAGCTCATTTCTCAAAACAGACTCGTTCGGGATCGAACCCATGAAGCGTTGATTACCAATCAACAGTTGATACCGTTGTGCCACCAAAGCTGTCGTAGCAACTGTGTGTCAATGTCGCACCCTAACGTGGGTTGTTTTTCTGCAGTTATATTTTTGAATGGAAGCACATTTGTTCTGTTATATTTGTACCTTTTGTGAAAGTGTTTCTTTGATATTTGGAATTCAGGCTTCACACATTATACACATCAAGTCTACATTTTGTCAATTATTACTAAAACATGAAAAACATTTCTGTTTTAACGATGTGTTTACATAGATCGTTGTAGACATGGAACACACATGAAATGCAAGTGTTCCAAATAACGATATAGTATTTATAAAAGTTGTGATTTTGCTTGACTTCTCACTCTATACAACTCTAAGCAACTGGCACGCAGGTAAACAGACTTGAGCTGAGAAAACTGTGCGCTGGTGGAGGATGTGATAGCGGACTGCTTGCTGGTTATCAACACATTTAAAGGACAAAAGACGCTGACAGAGAGGTGAGAAGCGTTTTAAGGTGGGACGGATGTACAAGTTTTTTCATAGGCTCTGGTAATTCTAGTGCTAAACGTGTTCTGTGATTTTTGCGTTGGGTGATCATAAAGAACAGCGAGTCTGAGTTACATTTTGTTTTCTCTTTGGGAAAACAGCTGCTGAAACTGTAGTGATGCTTGAAACTGCTTTTAAAGAGGAAGCTTTACACAGGTACACGAGTGGTTTTCACATTTCAAACAAGGGGAAATGTCACTTGAAGACCAATCAAGATCTGGCCGACCTTCCACAATTAGGAATGACAAAAATCTTGAAAAAATTCTCAATGCAATTTATGAAGATCGTCGGCAAACTATTTAAGAGACTTCTGAATTGAATCTTGTGTGTCTTGGAGTTCTTGCCACCTTCCCTACTCGCCTGATCTTTGCTCCATGTGACTTTTTCTTCTTCCCTCATATGAAAAACGAACTCAAAGGAAAGCATTTTGTACCGTGCGGAAGTCAAAGAAAAATCACTGCAGGCCTTGGACAACGTTCCTCTTCAGCAATTCCAAAAATGTTTCCACCAGAGGGAAAACCGTTGGGACAAGGGCAAGGAGACTAAACTGTCAGTAAGTAAAAATTAGTGAAATCATTTTTTTTTCAATTCCGGTTATTTTTGGCATCTTCTTCAGGGAAGGCCTTGCATATTTTAGCCAGACAATGCCAAACCGCATTCCGTGCGTATTACAACAGCAAAGGAAAAGAGTCTGGGAGCTAAACTGGCCTACGTGCAGTCTAGACCTGTCATTCATTGACAATATATGAAACGAAATATATGACAAGGGTGACTCCCAATCTGTTGAGAAGCTGAAATCCTCTGTCAGGCAAGAATGGGACAACATTTCACCCTCAAAACTACAGCAGTTGGTCTCCTCAGGTTTCCCAAATGTTTATAGAGCATTGTTAAAAGAAGAGGGGATGCAACACAGTGGTTAACAGGCTCCTGTACCAACAAAAGTGTTGCTGGCATTAAATTCCAGGGGCCTCATGCCTAACGGCGTGCGTAGAATTCGCACTATAACATGACGTAAGCACAAAAGCCGAAATGTGCTTACGCACAGAAAAATCTAGATGCAGGAATCTGTGCATACTCCAACTTCTTCTGCTCCATAAATCCCGGTCAGCGTGAAAAGTAACGCCCGTGCATGCGCCTTCTGTCCCGCCCCCAACTCCTCCCAGAATTACGCCTCTTTGAATATGCAAATCAATATAAATCGCCCTTAAGCTCAGCCTTCTGTGAAAAGACAATGGGAAAAGCACGGGGGGAAATATAAGAATTTCAGCGAATACCAAGTGGAGGCAAAGGAAAAGCATACTATTTGTTGGTTTAAACAGTGGTATAAACAACAAAAGGAAGTTGATCGAGTGACATAGCGTGTCGGAGAAACTCGAAAGCTCATGTTCACAAAGTTGCACATTGCCAAAATAAAAAAGAAGTCACATATCAAAGTCGCCATGAAAAGGTGAGTTATAGCCCACCGTCTGAGCTTATTAGGGTACAGACAAAAAAATAATAGGCACACAGTGGGGAAAAAGCACAAAATGTCAACTTTAATCTCGAAATTTCCACCTTAATCACATAGATTATTTTGTCATTAAAGTAGAACATCATAAACTTCATCTTAAAATCATTTAATTTACTAGTTTCTCAAATCCCATCATAACCAAAGCAGCACGTTAAATGCTTTGTTTTGTATTTGATCTTCAATGTGCTGTATGTGTGTGAATTACTACGTGCTTCCGTTCTTTCTCTTTCTCCAACAGGACACAGAATCCATTACATTCGTGATATTACAACTCTCTGAGTAATTAAAATACTGAGATGTATACGTGGTATTGTTTTCATGATGATTGGAATGAAAGCATGTTATTAATAACACGATGGTGCAGTGATTGTTCATGTCTCACACAAGATGCTGCTGCGCCATGTGCGACCATCGATGAAATAATTTATTGTAGCAGTACTGTCTCTTTCAAACGTACTAACCTTCAATTCCTGTCCTTACTTTTCTTTCCCCAAATACCCAATCGCCACACAATCCGCTCTGTAATAGACGTTAAGCCATCTGTAAGCTTACAATGACGATTCTTCAAAACTTTTAAAGAACATTGAAATATCTTCATAGTACGTGTTTAATTATTCTATTCATCTATCCTTCCAGTGTCGCACCAGCCTCAGCAAATATACAGCGCGAGGCAGGAACAATACATGAACTTGCTAGCACTGTGGCACCGTGTCCTCACATGTTTAATTAATAACAATACAGATTATTTAAATGAAGTTAAAGTTTTATCTGTATAATATAATCAGCATATTTTGCTGCATTTCATCTTAAAAATGATATCGTCATCATATGTTAATACGTGCTTTATAAAGTGGCGCAGGTTGTGCAATATTATAACTGCAGTGCAAGTTTACAGTGAGGTGATTGTACTTATAAGTACAAACAGTTCTACAAGGAGCACTTGATTGAGTGTGTTTATAGTTCTTGGGATGAAACTGTTTCTGAACTGCGAGGTCTGTACAGGAAAGGCTTTGCCGTGGCTGAGGCAGCATGTGCTTGATGCTGTATACTGATAATTCTCTTTCCGATCAGCTGCTGTTGTGATTCCCCACTCAGATACAGTCATATAAATACTCCGAGTGGTGCAGTGAGAGTAATATGGAAAAAGATGATCCGCTGTGGCAACTCCTAACGGGAGCAGCTGAAAGAAGAAAAAGAAGAAGAAGGTGTAGTGAGAGTAACAACGCTAAAGCAGTTATGGTATTTGGAATACTATGACTATTCCCTGGACCATTATATTGTTACAAGTTAATTACAATCAGATGCATTACACTAATCAACAATATGCGGTTAGTTTCAGTGTACTTATAAAGCCGCATCAGGAAAATAAAGAGCAACCACACAGGAACAGTAGCACTGCTTTGACGCTGGGTGCTGCCAGTCTGCAAAACCGAGCGGAGAACTTGTGTACGACAGGGTATGAGGTACCCTGGAAAGTGCGTGGCTTAACGGCAAGTGTAGGTTTTATACATCGTGATTTAAACGTGAAAACATTCTTACACAACATTTCTGTGTGTACACACCATTTACGCATTAGGCCCCAGATGAGCAGGTATTTTTCAAAAAACAACATCTGATGTTGCCATTTTCAATTAAATACAGTGGTACCTCGGTATACGTCTGCTTTGGAATAAGTCCAACTTGGTATACGTCCTGTTTGGACGTGAAAAATTTTGCTTGGTATATGACCTTTGTTTGGAATACGACTCACGTGCTAGAACACCGCGCGCTACCCTTGTTTACCTCTCTCGAGACAAAGCCACGAATTCCCACGATCGTCAGTACACCAGTTGCTAGCATTCAGTGAACAACCCGCGCTATAACTCTCTGTGAATTTTCATGTGATTTTATGTTTTTTCACGTAATTTTGAATTGATTGTTGAAAAGTATGAAGGTGGCATGCGTATCCGGGACTTGGCTGCTGTGTACCATATGCAGAGATCGACGGTATCTACGATTGTGAAAAACAAAGACGTTATTAAAAAGTAAAGTGAGGTTAAATTTTCATTTATTTCATCTAATTGCTTTTGTATTTATGTATTTTAGTATTAAGCAGTGTTTAAATTATTTTATACAACCCCATCAATGTATAATATGCCAATAACAATAGGATTTTTTCATGGGAACGGATTCATCATTTTCCCTTTATTTCTTTTGGTATACATCCTGTTTGGTATAAGTCAAAGGAACTGTAACGGATTAAGGATGTATACTGAGGTACCTCTGTATAGGGTTTACAAATTCAGATTTTATATACATTTTATATAGTGTCCCAAATTTTTTGGAAACAGGGTTGTAGTAGCAGCTGCCCTTAATGACACTTGGACTTCCAGACCTCTGTAACAGGCAGCCGGACCCTCATTCTCAATATGGGGATCACCCAACATAATGGGATGGCTTGAAAGAATTATAATGGCTAAGTGACCTTGTAGCCTTCAATATCCTTTTACTTTTACCGGGGCTTCCCACCCGTTGATGACCCTTGTCTACCCAACTGGTCTTTAAAGGTGTGCACCTATCTGTCTCCCTCTATTATTGTTATGATTCGATTATAAGCTGAGACTGTAGGGGCATCTCTTATATAAGTGGTGTGACAATGACGCTATACCAGCAATTAACCAGATACAGACAGACGCAGGAGGCACACTTATAAAAGCACAAGCTTTTTATTTTCTTTCCTCATGGAGTCTTCCCCATTCCCACGAGCCCACAACACAGTCCAAGCACAAACACAATCACAATCGCAATTCCTTAACTTTCTTTTTCTTTTTCTTTCTCCTCCACTCCTCTCCGTCAAGCTTTGTCTTCCTCCTCCCGACTCTGGCTCCCGGAGTGGTGGCTGCTGGCTCCTTTTACAACGCACCCAGAAGTGCTCCAAGACCTATTCCCAGCAGCATCTCTGGGTATGATGGAAGAGCTGCTCTGAAGGGCCCAGCAGCAGCTACAGTCCCACCTGACAGTGCCCCTTGGATCCCAACAGGGATGCACCAAACTCCAACTCCCATAAAGCCCTGCAGGAGTCCTAAGCACCGCTGCAACCCAGGCAGGTTGCAATCTAGCCTTCCTGACCAGGCTTGCTCCCCCGATCTATACAAGGGAGAGGCATCCTGGCCAGGCAAAGGCCCCGGCTGACCGCCACAGCTGGCAGACTATTCCATGGCTTCAGGGCCCTGACTGCAATTTAACAAAATACAAGACTGGTCAGAGGGACAGACAGAAGTCAAGGCTTATTCAAGTCAGTGCTGCATTAATTGAGACAGATCATTATAAATGCAGTGTTTTCTGGAAGTATCTGAGCCATTTGCAATGCTGTTCCTCATGCCAACCTTTCAAGGGTAATTTATTTTAAAAGCAAGGCCAAGTTATGTACTTTTTTTACTTGGCAGATAAAAGTGAGAAAGTGGCAAACATTCTTGAAGGAAAGTTTTCAGTTAAAATGAGACAGTCAACTCAGGACAGCATCTGAAAGAATATAAGATGTCAGACATTCTAAGCATCCATTTTAGGCTTAAAGTGACATGGAGGTTACTCCAGGCAGTACGAAGCACAAAGCAGGAAACAACCACAGACATGGTGACAATTGAACAAAAGGCACATGTGCTCCCACCGCCGCCAGTCAATTTTGGAATGTCAGAGGAAAACTAACGCAGACAAAGGGGGAATGTTCAAATGCAGTGTCCAGGCCAGGATATGAACTTGGCCTCAGGAATCTGTGAGGAGGCAATCCGTCTGAGTAGATCTTCCTACTAACATTAACCTACTTAGGGGTTGAAAAAACATCTAAAAAGTGTTGCATTTTTTTTTGCTTGAAAAATTACATACTTAACAAATCTGATCTTATGTCTGTAAAATGTGCAAAACACTAAAAGTACAAAATCAGAAGTGTAGAAAGTGTAATAATGAAACAAATAATAATAAAAAATAATGTTAATACCGTATATACTGTCAAAATGTGTCGTTTGTGTGGTATCTCTAGAAGCACGGTGAGATACACAAATCCAATGTCACAGTCGGGACAACAGTAATGTGATTCCTTGCGGATTTTCTTCCCGACTGATCAGCTTTTAACAGCACACGGCACATGTGCGATTGAGTCGAGCGTCACGTTTGGATTTATCAGAATCACTTTCGATTTCATTGTCCGTTTGATTTTCAGATTCACTTCATCATCAATGCTCCAATTACCATCAAAAGTGTACAACACCTGGGCTGCTGAAAAACATTTCTTACGAGACGCCATAATGAGATATTGAGGCTAGGAGAAGACGTGTCTGCACCGTTGCTCGGTTAACACTAGATCCTGTCATGACATGCAAGACACGCCCATGTCATTTCCCAGGCAACGCTTGGCATTAACGCTGTTGGCACTTTTAATCCTCAGGTCTTTAAGTTATAAGTTTGCAGATGATACCAAGATAGGTGGATTAGCACATAGTTTGGAATCCATTATATCATTACAGAAGGACTTGGATCACAAACAAGCTTGGGCAGATTTGTGGCAAATGAAATTTAATGTCAGTAAATGTAAAGTATTACACATAGGAAGTAAAAATGTTAGGTTTGAATACACAGTGGGCAGTCTGTAATTTGAAAGTACACTTTATGAGAAGGATTTAGAAGTCACAGTGGACTCTAAGCTATCAACTTCCAGACAGTGTTCAGAAGCCATTAAGAAGGATAACAGAATGTTAGGTTATATAACGCCTTGATGTGTAGAGTACAACTCACAGGAGGTTCTGCTTGAGTTTTATAACACACTGGTGAGGACTCATCTGGAGTCCTGTGTGCAGTTTTGGTCTCCAGACTACAAAAAGGACATAGTAGCGCTAGAAAAAGTCCAGAGAAGAGTGACTAGGCTGATTCAGGGCTACAAGGGATGAGTTATGAGGAAAGATTAAGAGAGCTGAGCCTTTACAGTTTAAGCAAAAAGAAGATTAAGAGGAGACATGACTGAAGTGTTTAAAATTATGAAGGGAATTAGTCCAGTGGATCGAGACGGTGACTTTAAAATGAGTCCAACAAGAACACGGTGACACAGTTGGAAACTTAAGGGTAAATTTCACACAAATATTAGGAGGTTTTTCTTTACACAAACAATGACAGACACTTGGAATAAGCAACCAAGTAGTGTGGTAGACAGTAAGACGTTAGGGACTTTCAAAACTCAACTTGATGTTTTTTTGGAAGAATTAAATGGATAGGACTGGCGAGCTTTGTTGGGCTGAATGGCCTGTTCTCATCTAGATTGTTCTAATGTGATCTTTTTCTAATGTGTCTAACACTTTCAGCACTGTTTTTACAGCCTGAGTGACGCTTGAGTCTAATGCTAAGGAGGTTAAAAACAAACATCAGGCAGCAACTACTTCGTACAGTGCTTATGAAAAGTATTTGTCTTCTTGGAAGTTCTTAAATTTTATTCATAGAAATCACAATGGATTTAGTTTGTCTATTTTAGCAACAGAAAAAGGAGTTTTAATGTCAAAGTGAACACAAGTCTCTGCAAAGTTGACTAAATTGATTCTCTGCTATGTAATAAATTGTTACTCTGCATATTTGTGTGTGTCTGGTCCCTCTGAGCAATCTGATTGGTCAGTTCAGATTCGATCTGGTTGGTCAGTTCAGATTCGATCTGATTGGTCAGTTCAGATTTGGTTGCTCAGTGGTAGGGATGATGATGTAATACTTTAGGGATGTGAAGTTCAATTCCTGATTGTAACATTTTTTTCTTTTTACTTTTGCAGAAAAGGAAGTTAAAACAGAGCATTTCAGTGACAACAAGGGAAAGAAATATTAAAAAAAGATATATATTTTTTTTAATTATGAAGGGAATTACAATGCATCGAGACTGTGGCTTTAAAACGAGTTCATCAAGAACATGAGGACACAAGTGGGAAGCTTGTTAAGAGTAAATTTTGCACAAACATTTTATTTTCACACAACAAACCACAGAGACATGGAAGAAGTTACCAAGTAGTTTGGTAGGCAATAGGACTTTAGGGACTTTTAAAACTCCATTTTTTGTTATATTGGAAGAATTAAGTGGACAGGACTGGCAAGCTTTGTTGGGATGAATGGCCTGTTCTAATGTTCTAAAGTTCTAATGAATTGTTGAACTGAGGGCAGTTCATACCAGAGGAAAGGAAAAGAAAAACTCCAGTCAGCAGCATCCTTGGAGGAAATAAACGTATTGAGGCTCCATAGTCAGTTATACCAGAGGAAGGTGAAGATAAAGCCACAGACCTGGAGACCTCAGCCACCTGGCTGCCCATTCCCTCCTAGCCATTCTACCATATAGTGTGTGCTGGGCTGTCAAATGTAAAGGCAGAATCTTTCCTTCCGTTCATTTCCAGGATCTTGGGTGTCTTTTCCATAAGCAGGAGAACAGCTTGGATGTACAGGGTGGTCCAGATCTAATTATGCAGATCCTGATCGTCTGGATGACTTTGATTTATGCGGGGACGATTCCAGTTCAGCATGAAGATGATTCTTCATGTCGTCAGTTCGCACACTTCTCAATGGTCCAGGATTTTTCGGGTGATTTTCTATGTATTAACCTTAATAAGTTATAGCATAATGAAAATTGCATAATTAGATCTGGACCACCCTATACAGAAATGGCACCAAGTGCCCCAGCAGGATACAGAGAAGAATAAAAGAAGAGAGGAGAGTTAGTATCAGATCAGGTTGGGGAGCATGCACTGGTACAGCACATTGCCGCAACCACCACATGATGAAACAGCCCATCCAAGTACCATCCAAGTATGTGGAATCGATTACATTACATGCGATGATAAAAGTGGTTTCCGTTTTCTGCCAGACACATTTCGACACGGTGTTCTATGTTCCTGAACGTATCAGCAAGTGTCTTGGGGGGAATAGCAGCAATTTCACGTTGGATGTTTTCCTTCACATCTTCCACAGTGTGAGGTTTGTTCCAATAGACTTTTCCTTTGAGCATACTCTATAGGAAGAAGTCTGGTGGTCTCAGATCCGGCGACCATAGTGGCCAAAGCGCCTTTTAAATTACCCTGTTCCTGAAGAAGAACTCAATTTCTGCCATGCTCCTTGCTGATGTGTGACACGTTGCTCCATCTTGCTGGAAGTAACTCTCTGTTAACTCACAATCATCCAGTGGATTCTGACATCACTTAAACAAATTGGTCACCCAATTGGTTTGCACCATGAAGACACGCTGCTCAATACTGTAGACCACCATTCTAATGAGGAGTCAAGTGACTGAGTGAAGGGGTATGGGCGCTATGCACCCAGAAGCTGCTAACGGAGGTTAAATGTTGCGATGGCTATCCAGTGCCTAAATCATTGCTCTAACGCAGGGGCATCCTGGCTTGCTCGATGCTCCATATACTGAGGAGAACATTGCATGTTGTTTCGTTCAGATTGCTTTGTCCTAGCAAGAGTTATTACAGAATATTTGGGGCCTCTTTCAAGTGAATCTTCTTGTAATTGTTATTCATTTAGACCAAGGGTCCCCAACCCTGGTATTGGAGGGCCCAAGTGGCTGCAGGTTTTACTTCTAACTGTTTTCTTAATTAGTGACCTGTTTTTGCTCCTAATTAATTCCTTTTGACTAATTTTATTTGACTTGCTCTTGAATACTCAAACCACTTAACTGTTTCTTTGGCATTAATTAACAGCCAAACAATAATGAGATACAAAATCAGGAGTGGTCTCCTGTAGACTTTCTTGTATACTCAGATATGAGGATGGATATTTGAGGAGTAAACTGCAAGACAATGATTATATTTTTGTATTATGTACATTAAAGAACCATCAACAACAAATCAAATCAAATTAATAATACCTTATTTACACGTGTACCAAACACACATTTTTTCCCGAAAATTAGCATTAGAAAATTAGGTGCACATCATACATGAGGAAATGTAATTCTGTAATGTTTACTTCTTCTGCTTGGGCTCACTCGCTCTCTCACTCGCTTGCTCGCGCACTCACACTCTCTCTCTCGCTCGCTTGCTCACGCACCTACGCTCTCTCTCTCTCTCTCCCTCGCGCACTCGCGCTCTCTTTCGCGTACCTGCACTCTCTCTCTCCCTCGCTTGCTCGCGCACTCACGCTCTCTCTCTCTCACTTGCGCACTCGCGCTCTCTCTCTCTCTCGCTTGTGCTCTCGCGCTCTCTCTCGCTTGTGCTCTCTCTATCTCTAAACACTTCCTATACAATCACAACGCGCGTCGTACACGAGGCAAAACAATTTCCGCAATTTTCTTTGTAAAAATTAGGGTGCGTGTCTTACACTAGGGCGCATGAGTAAATACGGTATATTGAACAATTACTATAAAAGTAAAGTTGAATAAATCAGACTCTGCAGCTGCATGAATAAAATTAAAGTACAACTTCTGGTTGGCTGAAATAGCCCAAAAGTTAAAAGAAACCTACGTTTTGTGCCTCATACTTGTATGCAAAATTTGGTTGACCTAAGTGAAAGCGTTCTCAAGTTATCGTGTTTACATATATACACACAGACAAACACACAGACATAATTGCAAAGATGGTATTTTTGGACTCTGGGAGGTCTAAACGTCGAAATTCGTCAAAATCTCAACACCAAATTTTTGGATGATTACAATGCTTTCCCTATACAGGGTGGTCCAGATCTAATTATGCAACTTTTAATGCAATGCAGAAAAACAATACAAGACAAAAGAATTGTTCGAAATATCTTGTAATAGATGAAAATGGACTTACATTGAATTAATTCATTGATTTTCCATGTAATGTCCCACTTGTCCTCCAATTTTTTGTGACTTCTCTATGTAATAAACTTAATAAGTTATAGCGTAATGAAAATTGCATAATTAGATCTGGACCACCCTATACTTTGTATACGAGAAAGTAAAAATGAACCAAAATATGACCAGCAAAACCTGACCAACATTGTCTATCATACCATATCAGAAAGTAAAGAAAGGTGAAGGTCTCAGGAATGCTGATCTGCTCAGGTCCCCTAAACATTTGACCAGAGCTCTTAGGAAAGAGAAAATCTACAATTTCAGAAATGTCTGCTAATGCACAATGAGAGCAACAAGAAGCCATGGAATTAAAGAACGAGTTTAATTAACAACAAGACTCGGCGCCTAATTAAACAACTGGTTGGCGTTTGAGGCCCTGATTTAGGTGATCTTCTGTTGGTTCACACACGTCACATTTCATTTCTGTTTGGGTGCCATTTAAGGAAAGAAATGAAGCCATTCAGAGGAGCAATGAAGAAATTCAGGGAAACAAACAAGCAAAAAATTTCAATTAAAATTAATTCAAAAGACGTTAATTAGCAGCAAACACAGGTCAGTAATTAAGAAAAGGTTTAGAATGAAAACCTACAGCCACTGTGGCCCTCCAGGAGCAGAGTTGGGGACCCCTGGTTTAGACCATTTTGCAAAAATCTCTTTTCTCTTTGACATTAAAGTGTCAGTGAGTGTCAGAAGAAGCCAAATGGATTACTGGGGACGGGGTGAATATTTTTTATTATAGGCACTATAATCCCAGAAGCTTTGTCTTGAAGCTGGGTACTTCATCATTAGAAGAGCTGATCTAGTAATCCTCACAACTGGTTTTCTCATGTAGTAAAGGACTGGGAAGTGGGATGCTGACCTTCAGGTCTCTTGCATTTAATTGGCATTTAATCAAAAGAAAAGATATAAATTCGTATTCGTGTTTATTTGTGTTTAGTTGCACATTTCAAACACTGATGTAATCTTTTTCCTTTGCACACAGTCCCTCATGCTTGTTCCTCCGGCTCCTGCCAAACTGATCTTTTCTCCAGTTAGCTCAGCTCAAGCATATTACTGAA
Source organism: Polypterus bichir lapradei (assembly GCA_026402145.1). NCBI lineage: Eukaryota > Metazoa > Chordata > Cladistia > Polypteriformes > Polypteridae > Polypterus > Polypterus bichir. Next base: position 23,219,838 of record JANRMT010062841.1, on the reverse strand, counting down.
AGTAGTTCACAGTTAAGATAACAGACAAAAGAATGAGCCAACATTCATTGGCATCACTCAACAATACCATGTAGGAGGCTTTTGTTGTGATTATAGAGCGTCCATCTGTTATTAAATTGTCTTAATCCAGTTCAGGGTTGCAGGATTGTGGAGTTTATTCTGGAATCATAGGTGCAATGCAGGAAGCAATTGTGGATGGTATGCCAGTCCATCAGATGCCACACTTATGTCCACAATGGGCCCATTGTGAATCACCAATCAACTTAAGAAGAAACCTTTGATCCTTGAGAAGATTTGTTTTCTAGCAAGACAACAACCCCAAACATAAAGCCAAAGTGAAACAACAATGTGAAGAAAACTGGCATAGTGGTGCTCGGGTTCAGTCTTGGTGTGGCTGCACTTCTGTTAACTTAGTTGCTGATCTTTGCCTGTAACAGACTGTGATGATGCAGGTTCTGCTCCATGCTCCCATCCGCTGTTCGAGAGCCCTTCAACCCAATGTCACCGATGAGCTAGACAGTGGAGGCAATAACAAATTGAGCAAGGGGATGGTTCAAATGTGCAAAAGTGCTTTTATTAAAAAGATCAAAACAAAAACAAAGTGCAACAGTGCAGTGTCCACACTCCATAAATAAATCTTAATTAAATAAATAATCCAATAAAAGAAAACGTGGAGGTTTAAAAAAACAATAGAAAAAACAATCCTTTTAAAAACGAGGTTAAAACGTTCATACAGGAAGCCTTTAAAAATCAACAACAAGCTCAGTGTCTTCCTTTAACTGGTGACTCCCCTGCTTCTCCCTGTCCAGGCTTCGCAAGAAGGGAGCCACTCTACCTGCAGCTGACCTTCTTTCCACTACTGATCTGGAGTCGTCCCGATCCCTGGCTTCGGTTCCACTCCCTCCAGACCGCAACTTGGGAATTCCTCTCACGGCCAAGGTTCTCACGTGGAGGAGACCACATCCCAAATCCTGACTCCCGCTGCCATCCGTGGCCCCATGCGGAGTCACCCGTCTCCTTCTTTGGTCACTCCCGCTACATGCTTGCTCAGCAGGAGCGACAACAACTACTATGCCCTAGTGATGGGTCGTTCTTGAACGATTCGTTCATTTTGAACGAATCTTTAATGTGACTCGGGAAGAACGAGTTGTCTCGTGGGAGTGATTCGTTCAGTCGTGCATGCGCATTTGCGCAACTTCCTACAGTTTCTGTATTGGAATAAGCTTAACCAACTCAGTCTGAGCCGGAAACAGAATTGATTAGTTCATCTCTCGAGTCTTCGGGTTTGAGTCGTTTGTTCATCACATGACAGCCCCATAAGCTTAACCTATGCAGTCTGAGCCGGAAAGAGAATTGATCAGTTCATTCCTCGAGTCTTTTGAGTTGTTCGTTCTTTTGTCACGTGACCACTTACCGGCTCAGTACCTCAGTCAAATACTAACGTAAAATTCCATTTGTTGTATGTTGGATCATATTTAGAAATTATCATAAAATTATCAAATATATCTAAAATGCATTTTCCTATAAATAAAAAAGGTCTGTCAATTTCTGTCACTATGATTTTGTTACTGTTTCTTGAGGATCTGTGGTGTGTTATTTTATAAATAAATAATCCTGTTACAAATAAATTATTGATTAATTATTGTGATCAACATTTGTGTAAGCAGTAGATGTGTTAGGGAGGTAACAGGTAACATTTTAATTATATTTTGCTAAAATGAACGAAATGAATCGAAAAAAGATTCGTTCATTTTGCTGAACGAGACTCAAAGGTCCGAGTCGGTAAAATGATCCGAACTTTCCATCACTACTATGCCCTGGGTGTCGGCCTAACACCCAGGCTGTCTGCTCAGCTGCCTACGAGTGCGCGCGCACTCGCTCGCTCACCTGCTTCCTGCCGCACCGACCTGCTTACTTCCTGCTACAACCTCTATCCGTCCTTTCGTTTTTTTGATCTTTTCCTTCCAACCGACTCGCGCTTCTTTTATACAGCGAGGGGACATAGCAGCTGCAGCACATTAGCCACGGGAACAATCACGGATGTGGGCAGTCCCTCACCTGTGCACTAGGTGAGAAACACCCACACCGCAGATCGCCCTGCGGCTTGCTACGACTACTACGCCCCCTCACGAAACTGCGAGCACGGTGATTATTTATTTAAAACTGAAACAGCCTTTGCTGGAAGAGCTGTGGACCCATAACACCACACAGACCTTATTCAATTTTATGGCTTGTTGATGTTTTCCTTCTGGCCCGTCAGCTCCTGTTTGTATTTCCAGTGATGTCATCCAAATGAATTTAAGCCTGGAGCAGTTTAATAATTCTAAGTCCTTCACTTACATCTCTTCCATTTCTTTCCAATCTTTTTATTAAAACAGTTCATTTGGGGTGGGTTGGCATTGTGAGGGTATAGATTGTGTAACTTGTGTTCCGTACAGTTCAATTAAATTTGATTTGTTTGAAAATATTCAATAAACAGCTGGCCGGTGACGAGAAAAGTCAAACAGGTAATTCACAGGTTAGATGGCGAGCTGCCCATTCCTTTGTCGTTTTCGTCTTGTGGCTAATTGGTATCCTGGTGTTTATTTGCCGTCAGTTAAAGTTGCTACTTAATGTCAATGCCTCAAGTGGAGGGGTTTAAATACCTGGGGGTCTTGATCACAAGTGAGAAGAAAAGGGATGGTGATATCAACAGACGGACTTCACACTTATGTGGTCGCTGTACCAAACCATGGTGGTGAAGAAGGAGCTGAATCAGAAGATGAAGATCACGACTTACCAACTGATTGATTTTAAAATCTTCTTGTTTGTTTTAAAGCCTTGCATGGCCTCGCTCCAAAATATAACTGTGGCCTCCTTCACCACCTATGTGGCACCAAGAGCACTGAGGTCATGTGGACAACTTCTCCTTGTAGTGGCAAAATCTCAGCTGAAGTCGAGAGGAGACCAAGCTTTCTCAGTTGTTGCTCCTAGGCTTTGGAATGAGCATTTTGATGCATTTTCACATCAAGGTCTTCATACTCTATCGAGGTTTTTAAAACCCGGCTTAAGACTTACTTGTTTTCTTCTGTTTTTCATTGTGTATAATGGGATTGTGGTGGACGTTATAATTAGCTGTCTTATTGATCTGCTTCTGTATGATTGTTTGCATTATGGACCTGGCTTTGTGGAGGTACAGTCATGCTGGAACAATCAGTGGTGTGCAAAGGGGGCGATGGCCCCGGGAATCCATATCTGGGGGGGAATCCAATCCAAAGATTGTAACTCTCTAGGAGAGCCCTGTTTTGAAAATAATTTTAATTTAATATGAACAATTATAAATTATTGTAGCTCATTTTTAGCAAAGCACTATGACTTCTAATGCTAGAAGTGCTCGCACCGGGCATGACCAGGCCCTGCTAGCGAAAAGAGGCCTTCCCTTGAAACCATTATGAAAACTAAAACTATTTATCTCACATGGGGCAGGGTATTGAACCCACGTGTCAAACGACCCTGAAAAGGGCTTCAGCATGAGAGAGATGCTCCTCTTCCTCTCCCTCCCTCAGTCCTGTATGTGCAGTGAACGTGTTATGGGTCAGTTGTCCAGCCTGGGCGGAGTGAAGTGTTTTTCTGAGACTGAATTTAACTCACTTATTTCATCTCTCGTGCTCTTTTTCTAGCTAGTCCAGTCAGGTAAGTCAGACAAATATCTAGTCTGTGTAGCCAGAGTAAATTGGGGTTATGTTAAAATTCTTGCATGTACAGGAGTTCAGTCAGAGTTCTTGATCTTTCAGATATCCCATGTCACAACAGTGTCTGACCAACCCGGCTTTAATCAGCATTGAAAAAGAATTCCTTAAAGATGATGTAAAAAATCAAGGAGTACAATTGTTTTTGGAGAGGAGATATAATTTGGGGAAACAAACTTAAATGAATGTTTAATTTGAATAAAGTGTTTATTTACTGACTTTTTGCTGCTGTTGCTGCTGGCGAGCTGCGTATTCTGTTTGTCGCGCTGCGCGTCGATCATTTTAAAGCCTGTACAACGGCTGTCCTTTTGCCACTTCACATCTCTTCCGCTTGCGTTGTGAAAGGGGGGGGTTTGGCTGAACGCACGCTAAGAAGAAGCGGTCCGATCATCTGCTGGCTTGCTCCTGCTGGCGAGCTGCATGCTCTGCTTGTTGCTTGTCGTTGTTTTAAGAGATGGGAGCACATGAAGGGTGTCTGCCAAAAGCATTCCAACAACTGCTTGGTTAGATGTCCGTGAACTTGTTTTAAATGTTGTCTCACTGCCGTGTCTCTCATGGGACGTCAAATTGTCTTCTGAGAAGATCATGTCTCGTCTCCCTAGTCTCCCTCCCAAGATTTTTTTTTATAGTAGAGAGATATGCCTTCTTTACCATTCACTTTGATGGCACCTCACCTTAGGGGACATACAATCAAGGAGTTTGCCTTGGGCATCTTCTAGCCTCTGCACACCATTGGGAACAATAAAAGGCCTTCCTCAAACTTTTGCCACAAAGTTGGAAACACACAGTTGTCTAAAATGTCTTTGTATGTGTCGCATCACCAGTACCCTTCAGTGGATCCAAGGGGCCTAACCTAAACCCTGAAAAGCAGCCCTAGACCATCATCTCTCCTCCACCAAACTTTACATTAGGCAATGCGTAGTTCAGAAGGTGGTGTTCTCCTGGCATCCATCAAACCCTGATTCATCCATCAGACTGCCAGACAGAGCAGTGTGATTCATCACTCCAGTGAATACGCTTCCGCTGCTCCAAATTCAATGGCGGTTTGCTCTACACCACTCCATCCAACGCTTGGAATTGCGCATCGTGATCTTAGGCTTGTATGCACACAGCTTTCATGAAGCTCCCAACACACTGTTCTTGTGCTGATGTTGGTTTCAGAGGCAGTTGTGATTTGACGTCTCAGAGGATGGGTAATTTGGACGTGCTATGTGCTTCGGCACTGGGTGCCCCCCACTCTGTGTGTTTGTGTGGTCTACCACTTCGTGGATGAGCTGTTGTTCCTCCTCAACACCTTCCACTTATGGCTGACCAGAGCACATCGAACAGAGCAGGATTTCTTGTAGCAAAGGTGCCATCCCATGACAGTGCCACGTTTAAAGTCACTGCATCATTCTACTGCCAATGGGGATTGACTTCATGTACCTGTTAACAATGAAACCCCTAAACTCGATCCTTTAGAGGGATGTCCACATACTCTTGGCTATACAGTGTACCTCTCTGCAGGAATCATCTTGAATTTGTTTGTAAGCTCTCAGTACAAGTGGTGCACACTTCTTCAGCTTCACATGTGCTTCACACATGAAGATAATTAAAGCCATTTTGAAACTCCTGTTGAATGTTGTGTTTTATCCTAAAAGGATAATTCAGGGAATAATAACTCAGCGGCAGCAAAAGTCTACAGACTGGGTGGGCCGTGTTCAGATTACACCATGCTGCTTCTGTCTTAACTTGGCTGACACAATACAAATGATTCAGGAGTTACAGTCAAGCTGCTGAGCCATCTGGGTGTTAGCCGTGACAGGCAAAATGCAGAAAACAGCATGTGGTGTAAGGCGTTGCAGATCTTATTACTAGTCTGAAAAAGAAATCTGAAAGGAAAACCTAGATAGAGTTCGCCAGAGACAACTCTATGTAGTCATTGTGATAAGCTGAGTCCGGGGAAGGTGCTTTAAGTTAATTAAATGATGTAATGGTTTTAATGGATTTGAACCACTGCCCAATGGTGTGCATGTGACATTATGTTGATTACCGGCTAAGTGGCTTGGTAATTAACGGGCGCCAGCTGGAATTAAGCTGGCATAAAAGGATGCTACTGCCAGAGAAGGGGGAGAGAATGAAAAGAGAACAAGAGATCACTTAGTAGAGTTTGGCTTGCCAAAGATTCCACGCATGGAAAGGAAAGGACAGGCATCATTGGGCTTTGTACAGGGAGCAGGACCAATGGCTGGTTTGGAGGGTCCACAGAGTGACTGATGTGGAATATGGCCGGCAGCTTATCCTGGCCAATACCCCTATGCCACCAGATGGAGCCCTCCCTGCAACATGGAGGTGCCACGAATTCCAGCAGGGCATCATGGACTTTGGAGTTTTAATTCACAGCCCTGCTGGATACCGTGGGGGCCGCCAGAGGACACTGCAGGGAGGCTCAAGGACTTGTATTTTCCGTATAGCCCGAGCTGAAGAAAAAGGAGTTTTCACCCGACCCGGAAGTGTTACAAAGTCACATGGACTGAGGGACAGAAACACTTCCGGGTCAAAGAGTTTAAAAGGACTATGGGAGATCCCAGCAGTGGGCCGAGTTGGGAGGAAGGGTGACTGAGCTGCTGGGAGGTGTGGAGGAATTAATTATTGTGGATTGTTTATTATTATTGTGATTATTGATTTATTTAAGTATAGTGGAGGTGGAGGTGCTTGTGCACATTATTGTTATAAATAAAGTCAACATTTGGACTTTTTATCTGGTATCTGGTCTGAGGGTTCAAGGGGACGACAGCGCCCCCTATCTGTCACACTGACTTATTCTGAGTCTGTTGACTGATTCAAGAGAGCAGACGAGAACGGAAAGAGGCTTCTGGAACGACACACACCGACAGGAGTAGCGGCATTGGTTTAACTCTTTCTTCTTTTACTTCTTTCGGCTGCTCCCGTTAGGGGTTGCCACAGCGGATCATCTTCTTCCATATCTTTCTGTCCTCTGCATCTTGTTCTCTCACACCCATCACCTGCATGTCTTCTCTCACCACATCCATAAACCTCCTCTTTGGCCTTCCTCTTTTTCTCTTTCCTGGCAGCTCTATCCTTAGTATCCTTCTCCCAATATACTCAGCATCTCTCCACTGCACACGTCCAAACCTCTCTGACTTTGTCTCCCAACCGTCCAACTTGAGCTGACCCTCTAATGTCCTCATTTCTAATCCTCTCCATCCTCGTCACACCCAATGCAAATCCTCACATCTTTAACTCTGCCACCTCCAGCTCTGTCTCCTGCTTTCTGGTCAGTGCCACCGTCTCCAGCCCATATAACATAGCTGGTCTCACTACCGTCCTGTAGACCTTCCCTGACACTCTTGCTGATACCCGTCTGTCACAAATCACTCCTGACACTCTAACTCTTTGAGTTCTATTTATTTTTTGGTTTCCTTTTGTCCCAGGGATGAATATTTTTCCAAAAAACTCAGTTTTTTAAAAAGCACTGTCATACCCGAAGTCCCTATCATAGACTTTAGCAGGAACTTGGAGACATGAAGTATCAGGACCAAGAGTCAGTGGGACATTAAGGGAGGAAGACACAGCTGATGTCACAACTAAAAAGGAGTATTTATTTAAGAAAAGAAAAAGCCCATGAAGAAAATGATAAAAAAGGCACCCAAACGCTGCAATGATGAAATAAGATGAAAAACAAACAAATAAGAATGTTCCAAAAACTGCATTCAACAAATGGCACGCACCAAAAAATAAAGGATGAACCCCCTTTTTAATAAGCTCTTCAGTAAAAAATAATCTTAGCCTGCTGAAACTCGGGGTTAAAGCTAATTTGTCCTGGCAAATCGGAACACCAGTCTATTTTTTTTAACATGGCTTATTCATAGTCTCATTTTAGTTTAATCCTGATATTCTGTATATGCATTCAATATTCAATATCTTTCATGGTGGCTCAGTAATCCGTACTAACCCCTACTTTCTCTGCTGGTCTTTTTCTGTGGTGCCGAAATGCGTCACCACCACCTGATCAAAGCACCGTGATGTCCCTATATTGATGGATTGAAGGCCAGAGGTCCACATGACCATCAACATCAAATTCTTCCATGTGAACCCTGAATACTATGAGGACTGATTGAGGTCATTGATGTTAGGTAGAATGGCTAGAGGGGCTGGGTGGTCTCATGGCCTTGGAACCCCTGCAGATTTGATTTTTTTTCTCCAACCGTCTGGAGTATTTTTTTTTTCTGTCCTCCCTGGCCATCAGACCTTAGTTTTATTCTATGTTAATTAGTTCGTTCTATCTATCTATCTATCTATCTATCTATCTATCTATCTGTCTATTGCCTATGTTTATTTTTTATATTTTGTCTTTTTTATGTTTCTTCATCCTGTAAAGCATTTTGAGCTGCATCATTTGTATGAAAATGTGCTATAGAAATAAATGTTGTTGTTGTTGTATTTCTTTCTATTTTTAATATATATAAATGGTTTAGATAGGAATATAAGTAACAAGCTGGTTAAATTTGCAGATGATACCAAGATAGGTGGATTAGCAGATAATTTGGAATCTTTTATATCATTACAGAAGGACTTGGACAGCACACAGGCTTGGGCAGATTTGTGGCAGATGAAATTTAATGTCAGTAAATGTAAAGTATTACACATAGGAAGTAAAAATGTGAGGTATGAATACACAATGGGCGGTCAGAAAATCGAGAGTACACCTTATGAGAAGGATTTAGGAGTCATAGTGGACTCTAAGCTATCGACTTCCAGACAGTGGTCAGAAGCCATTAAAAAGACTAACAGAATGCCAGGTTATATAGCGCCTTGATGTGTGGAGTACAAGTCACAGGAGGTTCTGCTCAAGCTTTACTCAAGCAGACTCTGGAATGACCTACCGAAATTAATCAAGTCAACTAACTCAATGAATTCTTTTTAAAAACAACTCAAAACTCATCTGTTCAGGAAGGCTTTTAGCTCTACTTGACTTTATTACCCTTCTCTCAGTTTACCTCTCTGTCAAGATGCTCATGTAACCTGTATGTGTGTGTGCTGGACCATCAATTATGTTGTCTGTTAGGCTTTTTTTATCTGAATTCACTGTCGTAATCTTCTTTATTTATTTATTTCGTTTGTACAGTGCTATATACTGTATACCCTGCCGTTCTTTCTTATATTCTGTAAGCGCCTTGAGCATGGGAAAGGCGCTATATAAATAACATGTATTATTATTATTATTACTGTGGCCCTCCAGGACTGTGATTGAGGACCCCTGGCATATAGGCCTGGGCAGATTTGTGGCAGATGAAATTTAAAGTCAGTAAATGTAAAGTATTACACATAGGAAGTCAGAATGTTAGGTTTGAATACACAATGGGTGGTCGGAAAATCGAGAGTACACCTTATGAGAAGGACCTAGGAGTCATAGTGGACTCTAAGCTATCGACTGCCAGACAGTGTTCAGAAGCCATTAAGAAGGCTAACAGAATGTCAGGTTATATAGCGCCTTGATGTGTGGAGTACAAGTCACAGGAGGTTCTGCTTGAGTTTTATAACACACTGGTGAGGCCTCATCTGGAGTCCTGTGTGCAGTTTTGGTCTCCAAGCTACCAAAAGGACATAGCAGCGCTAGAAAAGGTCCAGAGAAGAGCGACTAGGCTGATTCAGGGCTACAGGAGTTGAATTATGAGGAAAGATTAAAAGAGCTGAGCCTTTACAGTTTAAGCAAAAGATTAAGAGGAGACCTGATTGAAGCGTTTTAAATTATGAAGGGAATTAGTACAGTGGATCAAGACTTATTTTAAAATGAGTTCATCAAGAACACGGGGACACAGTTGGAAACTTGTTAAGGGTAAATTTCACACAAACATTAGGAAGGTTTTCTTTACACAAAGAACGATAGACACTTGGAATAAGCTACCAAGTAGTGTGGTAGACAGTAAGACGTTAGGGACTTTCAAAACTCAACTTGATGTTTTCTTGGAAGAAATAAGTGGATAGGACTGGCGAGCTTTGTTGCGCTGAATGGCCTGTTCTCGTCTAGAGTGTTCTAATGTTGCCGACACTCCACACCATGTACTTCTCTTAAGCCCGCGACCGGCGTCCGCCACGCACCTCATCTATTACTCCGGAGCGTCGCAGCCTCCAAACACCATGGCCGCACCAGAAGAATGTTGGGATGAAGTACAACGGGTAGCAGGGCTGCCTTACTCAATTAGTCGAGCCGGAGTCGGGAGGAAGAAGACAGAGCTTGTGAAGAAAGGAGTAGAGGTGGTAAAAATACTGAGTGAGAGGGAAGGAAAGAAGGAACTGTGAGCGAAACAGCTGATTTATAAATTGTGTGGTGCTGTGCAATAGTGAAGAAAATATTAAACGTGCGTGTTTATGGACATCTGGCGTCTGTCTGTCTGTGTTCGGGGCTGAACCTCCACAAGGTCAACGCATGAAGTCACTCTATTCCATTGGGCCCTTAAACAAGGCCCTTAACCTGCAATTGCTTCTTCCTGGGTAGGACGTTAAGGTGAATCCAGCCCTGTAAGCAGGTCCTCCAACTTGCAGGGAAAGCCTGGGGGTTAGTGGCAGGATTGGCACTCCAGCCACCATTAAAAAAAACCTCACACTGTTCCACTGTGGTGTCTGGGATTCGTAAAAAACAGTGTTAATTTTTGTGATGTGTCATCTGTTGAAATGGACACACAGACTCTTTATCTATTTATTAAGGTGGAGTAATTAGATATTTGTAATTTTCTGTGGAGCACCCTGATGCAGTGTTTTTAAAGAAGGGTTATTTATTCAATTCACTGTTGCACTTTAGACATGTTCATTACTTGAATATCACAAACGTCTGCTTCACTTTTGAAAACAAAGTCTTGTCTGCCTCCTCACTTGCCCTGGTCCATCTCGGTCATGGCTGGCTAAGGAGGGTTGGTGCCCATGGAAGTGGACATGGGACATCACAGTCATGTGTGGCAGGGATGTGCGGTCAGGGGAGGAAGGTCACCTATCATCATGAAAAGTGAAAAAACTAATAATGATAACATAAAAAATGTGTCCACTGGTCTGTGCTATGGATGTGTTTTCTGTTTGATTCCAATAATTTTAATAATTTTTATAGTCAAAATAGCTGAATTTGTGCATTGCCTGTTCAAATCCAGGGGAGAAACGTGAGGAGGTGTGGCAGAGACGAGACGAGTCTCACCTCCCCTCGGACTGCGCTGTCCCTCACACACGGGGTTGATGCATGCAGTTGGCGCCTGACTGTTTGTGTCTCTCTGTATTTCGCCAATATAAGGTTTTCAAACATGTTTATTATACACCCTGACTTTCCACAGTCTGGCTAATATCTTTAATGAATGTGTGTGACATATTTAGTCTTACTGATCGGACACTAAACTGCAGTGAAAAGGCACAAGGTGAGGCAGACAGTATCGTGCCGCCCTGAAGGGGGCGCATGTGAGCCCAACAGATGCTCGTTGCTGCTGTTCTTTTACGTAGAGGCTCTCAGTGCCAATAAGTTAGCGATATCAGAAAGTCAAGTGCACTGCAGTGGTCCATTTGTTTTTATTTTTTTTTTGTTCCGACTGACTGCCAAAATGGAAGATTAAGACTTTTAAAACTAAAGGAAAATAAGGAGGACTTTTACAAGAAATTGACGTGAGAAGTCAAGCAAAATGACACCATTTATTGGCTAAAGTTAGCCAATAAATGGTGTAATTTTGCTTGACTTCTCACAACATTCATAATGGCTAACACCGTACAACACCCTAGTACTAAAGAAATTGACGGAGAATTTTGTGGAAAATGGAGGGATCCGACTAAGAAAAAAAAACTCAATATTTAAAAACTAAATTTAAATAAAATAATCTTTTGTTTTTCTTGTTATCCTTTTGTTGAACAGTCTGTATTAAAATTGATTAAAGCATCAGAATTAAAAGCTTTTAAAAACAACTAAATATTTCAATGATGTCAGAATTTTTTTGTACACCACTCTATACATTCATTTGTATTGGACGAGTATGAATTGTGGAATTGCAACGGCAAATTTAAAACACATGGAGGGTGCCGAGCAAATGTGCTCTCTCCACTCTCTCTCACCGCTATAAATGTAACGTTCTTTCTTAGCCAGATATGTATCTTACTTGTCTATGTCTGTGAAAAGAATGCTGATGAGATATGAAACATAACCAGTAGTCAATGTGCATGCTGCCAAGCTACTCTTTTGGGTTCATATATTTGTAAATCTGACTCTGAAGGAGTGACCAGCCGTGAACCTCACCGCACGTCACTGATGTGTGGTTATGTTGGATTTGCTGCTTTGAGGTTTTTAGGCTCCACATCTGAGAGTTAGCTCTAATTCAGTGCGTCTGTAGGATGGTTCTAGTCCACTTACTTGCCCATGGACTTGTGGTCCATCCCTGCTTAGTAAATATCAGACTAAATTTAAGAACTGGGATTGCATATCATAACAAGTAGAAGAAGCAGAATAGTTATAGCGTAGCCTGAATCCTTCATCTTAAATAATCTGTTAATTTACCAGTTCTGGCTGTTAATGTATCCTAATGTGCTACAGGAAAGTACTTTGTTATAAACGTGTTTTCAATCAGCTGTGCTGCCGACGTTTGGCATACTGCTGTAGATCTTGATTTATCTGTGTTAATTAAAAACATTTTTGTATTCAAAACATTTACTTATGAACTCTTTGAAATCACTTCAGTTTTTTTTGTTCGACGCAGCTTGACTCACCAGCACAAGAGAGCCCCCAAACAGGATATGTACACACGACTCATCCCAATGTCTAGTTATGCAAGATGTTGAGCGTTTGGCGGTTCTCCCTTATTTTTGGCCATCTAGACCTGAAAAAATAAAAATTCCTTTCAGGCACTTTTGGCACCATATTTTGTGCAGAAACATACTGTATATTCCTATGATGAACACTAAACGATTAGTAGCAAAAATGATCAGAAGGACTTGAAGTTGTGCAGGACACACCAACTGACCCCAGAGGTTTAACACCTTAATGGGATGTGAGGGGTCAAAGTTGCTCCTTTTTGCTAAACTTGTATGAAATGGGGATCAGCAATACAGGCAAGTGCAGTGTCGTTTAATGATATTTTGAGGTATCTGATCATGAATATGATATTTTTTTGATGATATACTGGTGGTCTTAGCCCTCTAACACATCACTCCCAAAAGGATAATAATGACACATTTCAAACATACACATATGGGGGATTGTTCAGATTATGTTAAGGTCAGTTATTACGAATATGATTTATTTTTTTTTTTTTGCAGGGGGCACTGGTATAGCACATTGCCACACCCACCACATTGTGAAACAGCTTGGGATCCTGGTTGGCAACCCACTCAGGCAAACACGTGGTTCACTCCCAGCCTCTGGAAAAGACCATCTATCTGCCATAGCCAGTTGTTACGTAGCCAGGTGTTACGTGGCCATCACCTCGGGCCTGGACCAGCCACTCAGGTCCTCAACAATTCAGGTAATCACGCCACATGGCCGTAGTGCCATAACTGACGCTCCCTCACAATGCATGCTATGTGCCTCATTCGGGACTCCATGAGCAACACCTAGTCAAACCAGCAGTACCCAAGTATTCTATGAAGAAACACACATGAAGGAGTCCAGTCTTCATCTCAGGTCACTGAATAGCATCCATGCCACACAACCATATGGCAAAACAGAAAGCACCAGAGGCCTCATGCATAAAACCGTGCGTAGAATTCGCACTATAACATAACGTAAGCACAAAAGCCGAAATGTGCTTACGCACAGAAAAATCCAGATGCAGGAATCTGTGCATACTCCAACTTCCACGTTCTTCCGCTCCATAAATCCCGGTCAGCGTGAAAAGTAACGCACGTGCAAGCGCCTTCTGTCCCGCCCTAATTCCTCCCAGAATTACGCCTCTTTGAATATGCAAATCAATATAAATAGCCCTTAAGCTCAGCGTTCTGTGAAAAGACAATGGGAAAAGCACGGGGGAAAATAGAAGAATTTCAGCGAATACCAAGTGGAGGCAAAGGAAGAAAGGAAGTACTATTTGTTGATTTAAACAGATGGTATAATCAACAAAAGGAAGTCAATTGAGTGACAGAGTGTTGGAGAAACTCGAAAGCTCAAGTTCACAAAGTCGCACAGTGCCCGAAATAAAAAAGTCACATATCAAAGTCGCCGTGAAAAGGCGAGTTGTAGCCCACCGTCTGAGTGTCGTATGAAAGCTTATTAGAGTACAGACAAAAAAAAAAAATAGGCACACAGTGGGAAAAAAGCACGAAATGTCAACTTTAATCTCGAAATTTCCACTTTAATCACGTAGTTTATTTTGTCATTCAAGCATTAAAGTAGAACATCATAAACTTCATCTTAAAATCATTTAATTTACTAGTTTCTCAAATCCCATCGTAACTAAAGTAACACGTCAAATGCTTTGTTTTGTATTTGATCTTCTATGTGCTCTATGTGTGTGAATCACTACGTGCTTCCGTTCTTTCTCCGACAGGACACAGACTCCATTACATTCGTGATATTACAACTCTCTGAATAATTAAAATACTGAGATGTATACGTGATATCATTTTCATGATGATTGGAATGAAAGCATGTTATTACTAACACGATGGCGCAGTGATTGGTCATGTCTCACACAAGATGCTGCTGCGCCATGTGCGACCGTCGATGAAATAATTTATTGTAGCAGTACTGTCTCTTTTAAATGTACTATCCTTCAATTCCTGTCCTTACTTTTCTTTCTCCAAATACCCAATCGCCACACAATCAGCTCTGTAATAGACGTTAAGCCATCTGTAAGCTTACAACCACGATTCTTCAAAACTTTTAAGGAACATTGAAATATCTTCATAGTACGTGTTTAATTATTCTATCCGTCTATCCTTCCAGTGTCGCATCAGCCTCAGCAAATATACAGCGCAAGGCAGGAACAATACGTGAACTTGCTAGCACTGTGGCACTGTGTCCTCACATGTTTAATTATTAACAATACAGATTATTTAAATGAAGTTAAAGTTTTATCTGTATAATAATTTGCTGCATTTCATCTTAAAAATGATATTATCATCATATGTTAATACGTGCTTTATAAAGTGGCGCAGGTTGTGCAATATTGTAACTGTAGTGCAACTTTACAGTGGAGTAATTGTACTTATAAGTACAAACAGTTCTACAAGGAGCAATTGATTGAGTGCGTTTATAGTTCTTGGGATGAAGCTGTTTCTGAACCGCGAGGTCCGTACAGGAAAGGCTTTGAAAACGTTTTGCCATGGCTGAGGCAGCATGGGCTTGATGCTGTATACAGATAATTCTCTTTCTGATTAGCTGCTGCTGTGATTCACCACTCAGATACAGTCATATAAATACTCCGAGTGGTGCAGTGAGAGTAATATGGAAAAAGATAATCCGCTGTGGCAACTCCTAACGGGAGCAGCTGAAAGAAGAAAAAGAAGATGAAGTTGCAGTGAGAGTAACAACGCTAAAGCCGCTATGGTATTTAGAATAGTTTGGCCATTCCGTGGACCATTATATTGTTACAGGTGAATTACAATCAGATGTATTAAACTAATAAGCAATATGCGGTTAATTTCAGTGTATTTATAAAGCCGCGTCAGTAATGTGGATCTGAAAAAGAAAGATAAACCACACAGGAACAGTAGCACTGCTTTGACGCTGGGTGCCGCCAGTCTGCAAAACCTAGCGGAGAACTTGCATACGACAGGGTATGAGGTACTGTGGAAATGTGCGTAGCTTTACGCCAAGTTTAGGTTTTCACATCGCGATTTGAACGTAGAAACGTTCCTATGCAACATTTCTGTGCGTACGCACTGTTAATACATGAGGCCCCAGGACTCTAAAGACTTGGATCTTTGTCCTTTTTGCAGAGATATTGGGAGCACCACACACCCCGTTCCAGCGACCTGATGAACCCTCCATGCTCTCTCAATCCATCCACTGACTTCAAATGAAGAGTCACCAGAGACATGAATGGACCTTCATCCTTTTGCAAAGATAACAGAAGACCAGGGTTCACACAAAATGTGTATGTTCTCCCCTGTCTACATGGGTTTCCTCCACGTGCTCCAGTTTTTTCCCACAGTCCAAAGACATGCAAGTAAGGTGATTTGGCAATGCTAAATGGTGTCTGCATGTGTGTGTGTTCACCTTGTGATAGGCTGGCACTCCATCCAGGGTTTGTTCCTGCCGTGTGCCCTATGTTAGCAGAGATTGGCTCCAAGAAGCCATTTACTTTACTGAGGGTGGAACTTCATTTGAAACACAACAGACATTTTTAGGTCTGTCTAATTTAGATTAACAAGATGCTGGAGCCCATCCTTGGCGTGTCAACTCACATACATGTCCTTATGGGTTCAACCTAAAACCACTAGTGACCCCAACACACACGTCATTGGGATCTGTAAAGGAAGAATACAGAGAAACATTCATAATGGCACAGGGAGAACATGCAAACTTTACAAAGATATGGCATTTGAACTCAGGCTACTGACTTTACTTCATACGTGGTCTGTATAAAACTATGATTTTTGCCTTTTCTGTCACTATATTTCACCATTTTAGAAAAAAAATCATCCTCGGCCAAATATTTTTATGCCTTTATATGTAAATAAAACCTTGAAAACTTCCATAGGTACAGTGGATTCAGAAGTTATTCAGAACCATTGCTATGACATTTGAAATCTGGTTCAGGCGTATCCCATTCTGTTCATCATTACTGAGATGTTTCTACACCTTGTTTGAAATCCACCCATGGTCAGTTTAACTGATTGAACAGATTAGGAAATGCCTCGCAGCCCTCTTTGGAAGGTCCCACCATTGACAATGTGAATCAGAGTAAACATCAAGCCATGCGGTCAAAGGAATTATCTGCCAAGCTTAGAGACAGGATTGTGTCAAGGTGAAGATCTGGGGAAGGCTACTAAAAAATCCACGAAGATTGAAAGTTCTCGAGAGCACAGTGGCCTTCATAATTCTTTAATGGAACAGATCTCAGTAGAGCTTGAAACTGAGAAATCATAGGAGAATGGACATGTTAAGACAGGTGACCAAGAACCAAATGGTAACTCTGGCTGAGGAGATGGAAGGAACGTACAAAAAGAGAACCATCACTGCAACACTCCACTGGAATGGGCTTTATGATAGGGTTACCAGGCAGAAACCTCTGCTCTACAAAAGACCCTTGGGAGAAAATTTGGAGTTTAAAAAAGGGCACCTAACAGATTCTCATGGTATGAAGAAATCAAGATTAGCATCACATGTGGAGGAATCCAGACACTGCTCAACACCTGCGCAATACCATCCATAAAGCATGGTGGTGGTAGCACTTTGTCATTCTGAGGTGTTGAGTGTTGCGTGATGAAGGATACAGATTATTTAAATGATTTTAGAGCAAGGCTAAAAGATATCAAAATGTGAAAAAAGTAAAGGGGGTCTTGAAGACTTTCTGACTCCACTGTATCTCAGCCGTAAAATGATTGTTGAAATCTCTAGATGCCGGCCTAGTTAAGATTCCAAGGATTAATAAAATAAAAGTAGTAGGTGAAGCTTTTAGTTACAGGGCTCTGAACCTGTGGAATGATCTGCCTGCTAATATAAGAGATGCTCCTTCAGTCTCCACTTTTAAATCAGGCTGAAGACTCGCGACTTTGGTCTGGCACACCCTGACTAGAGCTGCTGATTAGCTGTGCATACTGCTTCTGCAGTTCCATTTGTTAGTCATTTTTACAGAAATATTTATAAACTGTTCTGATTCTCTTCTCAGTGTATGAATGTGGCACTTGGTGCCACTGCTGTACTGCCAGGCTGTTCTCCTTCATATGGAAAAGTCATCTATAATAATAAAAGGCAAAGCCCTCACTGACTGACTGACTGACTGACTGATTGACTGACTGACTGACTGACTGACTCATCACTAATTCTCCAACTTCCCATGTAGGTAGAAAGCTGAAATTTGGCAGGCTCATTCCTTACAGCTTACTTACAAAAGTTAAGCAGGTTTCATTTCGAA
>JANRMT010062841.1:23173137-23202061 GCA_026402145.1 Polypterus bichir lapradei | reverse complement strand
ACTAATTCTCCAACTTCCCGTGTAGGTAGAAGGCTGAAATTTGGTAGACCCATTCCTTACAGCTTACTTACAAAAGTTAAGCAGGTTTCATTTCGAAATTCTACGCGTAATGGTCATAACGATCAACAACGTCGGCCATATTGAACTTTCTTATTCATGGCCCCATCTTCACGAAATTTGGTAGGTAGCTTCCCTGCGCTAACCGAAACCAATGTACATACTTATTTCGGTGGTATGATGCCACTGTCAGCCGCCATATTGAACTTTCCAACGTCACTAATTCTCAAACTTCCCGTGTAGGTAGAAGGCTAAAATTTAGCAGGCCCATTCTTTACAGCTTACTTACAAATGTTAAGCAGGTTTCATTTCGAAATTCTACGCATAACGGTCATAACGGTCAACAACGTCCGCCATGTTGAACTTTCTTATTTACGGTCCCATCTTCACGAAATTTGGTAGGTGGCTTCCCTGCACTAACCGAAACCAATGTACGTACTTATTTCGGTGGTATGATGCCACTGTCGGCCGCCATATTGAACTTTTCAACAGTCTTTGTTACTTATGGGCCCATCTTCAAGAAATTTGGTTCACGGGTTCCCAACGCTACCTGAATCCTACTTACGTACATATATACGTCCATAGCCTGCAGCTTGGTCACCATGTGAGGCGGCGTTGGGTCCCCCATCCCAACGCCTCCCACGTTGTTGGCTGCCTGCCTATATAAGGCCGTCCGTCGCTCCAGTCTCTACATTCCCTTCCTTGCTTCGCCACGGGATTCACGTCTCCCTGCTGATAACTACAGCCTTTTTGTTTAATCCACGGCTTCTCCGCTGTTTTATTGTTTGTTTATTACAATTATAGTTATTGTATAGGTATTTTACACTTACTTTACATTACTCAGGTACCCATTTCCTTCATCATTCCAACCCCCATTACCATGTCTATCGAGGTAATCACCATCGATCAAAGAACTGTCACTTACCGAGTGGTTTCCATGCCTGGAGATGGCACCTACCTTTTCCATTCTCTTTGTTACAAATTGCACGGCCATATCAGGCTCACTCTTTATATCTGGAGGAACATTGTGTCTTATGTATTGAATGACTGGGACAGGTTCAAGGTGTGGACTGATGACGGTACAGGAGATAATTATACTACACAGGAGCACTAGAAGAGTGAAATGCTTAAGCCCTTCACCTATGGTTCTGCATGTGAGTTGATGGCTGCCGCTGAATTGTTCGGTTGGTGCTTTCAAGTGTACCGAAATGGCCAAATATTTTACACCTTTCGACAACCGCCAATGCCTCTTAAACATCTTACATTCACAGGTGACGATTTCAGTAGTGGACACTTTGATGTTTATGAATGTTTAAACTCTCAAAAGCTTACAACGCTTGACAGATGCCGAATGTCACTTCAACACAAGTCCTGCAAATACTGTCGTAATTGAAACAAACCATGAACCTCAAACTGATTATGACAGCAGCAATCCAAGCTGTGAGATTTGAGACAAGATTACTGTTCACATGGCCAACTGTAAGTTGCATGCTCAAGAGTAAGCTCAGCGCACAGCTTGGTCATGTTACAACCGGATGGCCGAACTCACAATGTGGTATACAAAGAGATCCTTAACAAATAATTATTGGCATATTTTCCCTCAGTTTAAAAAGGTTAAATTTTCTTCTTAATAAAAATTTTAATGCAGTACTTCGCCGCTGCGAAGTGCGGGTATTTTGCTAGTCTATGATAAAGAGGCATCGGAATCATCAGATGGAAAGATTCTCTCATCAGATTGGACAGCTAGGAAAGACTCCACTATAGATAACACAGGAGTGGGTAGGCGGCCAGTTGGCCGAAGCCTCAAGGACTCCGATTTTGTTTTTGACATTCTTTTTCAGCTTTTAAATCAGGCTGAAGACACACAACTTTGGTCTGGCACACCCTGACTAGAGCTGCTGATTAGCTGTGCAAACTGCATTTCCATTTGTTAGTCATTTGTATATAAATATAAATAATACAATATTTATAATCTCTTATTAACGCTCCACTGTTCTCTTTCTCTTCTCAGAATCTGGATGTGGCACTCGGTGACACTGCTCTAATGCCAGGCTGCCCTCCTGCATATGAAAAAATCATCTCAGATAAAGGAGCGTTGAAATCATCGATTGGAAAGAATCTCTCATCAGCCTGGACAGCCACTATAGAAAACACAGGAGTACGTAGGTGGCCACTTGGCCAAGGTCTCCAGGACTGCGACTTTGTTTTTGACATTCTTTTTACAATTTGAATCTCCACCGTTGTCACCTGACCATAGTTCATCAGTTATTAATGGACAGATTTTGTTGGTTTCGATTTATGTTTGATCTGACTCTACTTTGTTATCTGTGTGTTTTAACAATTTAGATGTGAACCAGTTCTGTATTTAGTAATTAGTAATTCATTTGCTTTTTAACTGAGAATTGTTCTCAGCGCTCTGCGCCTGCACTCAGTGAAGGGTCCTATACAAAAAATAAGTAGCATTGTACTAGATTGTATTCAACTAATGTACATGTACTGATTCAGATTCACTTTGTTGTCTTGGAAATTCAATTGAAAATCTTTTGCCCTGCTATATGAAGGTTCATTCTGCGAAGACAGAATTGTGTTAATAAAATAATGGTATCTTAATGATTTTGTTAACAGTAAAGAAGCTATGACATTATGAAAATGCAGCTTTTCATGTTTAATACAGCAAAGCCTCACAGAAATGAACTGCTACTTATCTGAGCAATTATACACACTTAGCAGCAACTGCTTTTGATTACACAAATTTATATTTTGATTCCGCAACTGTGTAGTACATTTTTTCAAGATATATCTCTAACCTGAAGAGATTGTTTAAATTAAAAACTGACAATTTATTGTAACATTTAACTCAAACCAGTTTACTTTACTGTTTTTGATAGCAAAAAAGAGGCATAAGATATCGTTCGACACTATGGCATGGACAGGATCATAACACAAGTTCATGGTCCCTTATCTGAAATAGCTGCTGCCAGAGATGTTTTCGGAATTCTAAATTTGTTGAATTCGGGAACTGTTTAAATAAGGCTTTGGGGGAGACGGTTGGAGCCCTTACCCGTCCGGGACGCCCTGATTATGGAAGGACCGGGGCAGAGAATACTTCCAGGACAGTTTCTCCTCCGGACCGACAGAGGAAATCCCCCTTGCTTTCCAGCATAGAAGCTCAACTCTGTTGGGGCCCATGGCCAGCATCAGGGGGTGCATGAATGTTTGCAGGGCCCTATTTTGCAGCAGAAGAAGCTCATTGGGCACTTGGAGTCCTTCTGGGTGGCCTATAAAAAGGGGCCAGTCACCAGCATCCAAAGGCCAGAGTCGGGAGGAAGAGGACAAAGCCTGTGTGGAGGACTGAAGACGGCAGCAAAGAGAGTGTGTTGGTGCTTTGCTGTGCTGTGTTGTGCTGTCGGGGGCAGAGAGGAGTGCTCCCCAGCTCTAAATGAAAATGTGTGTTCTGTGCTAAACCTGTGTCCTGCCTGCCTGTGTAGGGGTTAGGGCGGCTGTACGCACCCTTGGGCATCACAGCGCGTAACCAGTGCCGGGCAAAGCCCATTTGGAGCCCTAGGAGGGGAGAGGGTCCTCTGGGTGTCCATAGCTGGTAGTCAGAGTGAGTGTGCGACCCTTAACTTTTGTAAATGGCACCCCTAATGGATTGACTGGCTCAGACTGTACTCCCCATGCAGAATTATCAACACTCTATTTCTCAAATATGCTTTATTGAATATCAAGGATCCTGAATTTGAAGTTTATTTTGTTGTATCTTCCATCCATCCAGACATTATCCAACCCACTATATCCTAACTACAGGGTCAAGGGGGTCTGCTGGAGCCAATCCCAGCCAACACAGGACGCAAGGCAGGAAACAAATCCCGGGCAGGGCGCCAGCCCACCGCAGTTGTTGTATCTTACTTCAGTCAATATATCAGTTTTGTATAATTTTGCCACAATGCCATTTTGCGATTTTTTGTTTCACTCGTTGACGTGATTTGGTTTTATGCTCATTATTTGGTATAATTTTGTACTTGTATTGGGGGGTTTTTGAGCTTAAGTATTCAGTTCTTTTATTGATTGATTGACAGTCTTAATGGTTTAGATGTTGTGCTTTGTTTTCCATCATCTTGGACACCATTTTAGGTCCTCATTTGCTGCAATCTTCAATTCCAGTCGTTAAGTCTACTTTCCCGTGTTTCTAGGGATGTCGTAGCCTGTGCTCAATTGGCGCCACAGGATTAAAGAACAGCTAGGGATTAATTACCATATCCAATCTCGGGTTACCAAAACTCTTCGTGCGTGTTACTTTTTGGTATTGACCTCTTGATTATTCTTTCAACCTCAAATCTTGTCTCTGGTTTTGGCTTTGGTTTTCTTTTTTTCTCGTCCTTTTTTTTTGTTTTCCTTCATGCCTCTTCCAGCCTTGCTCAAAGAGTTTACCTGCCATTTCACTGACAGAACATATGGAAATTGTTCCCAGAATTCTCTGTAAAGCACTCATTTGTGACATTACTTGGGCAACGGTATAAACATCACCCACAATAGTCCTTCGGTACCAAGCCTGACGATTAAACCTCTTAGTTGTTTCTAGTTATTCCCGTTTAAGGAATTCTTGCTTTGAACGTTGACTTTGATTTTCTTTTGGTCAGACTCTTGTTTTGGTGAGAGATCAGGTTTAACTTCTGGGTGTGATCTTGGCCTTATCATCTTCTGGTCATAATCATTTTTCTCTTATTTACTGCCTCTGCTGATTCAGCACTAAGTGAGCTCTTGGTGTTGCTCCCCTCTCACCCACCTCTTTGGCTGTACCCTTAATTGGAAAGGAGTCAACAATTAACAACAAAGGGAAACATAATCCTTATATATAATTTGATAGTATCCGTATGTATGATGTTTGCGTCAATACCCTGTATGTATAGTGTTTGCGTCAATACCTCGACTCAGTACAAGTTAGAACCATGCAATGGGACTCTGCCTCTGTAGTTAGAACATAGGTGGCAAACACGGACGCAGTATTGCATGATTGGCTAAGAATGTTCGAATGCTACAGTGCCGCTGCTGGACGGTTGGTTGGTTCGAGCACATAACAGTAAGTTCGGTGTTTTAAAATGTTATTGAATTGAGCTGACGTATATGAGCTGGAAGAGAATTCCCGAGTTCAGGAGCACTATGAGAGACACTCGAGCTCCTATAGCACTGAGTCTGACATGTGGTACAGAAAGTAGAGCTGCAGATTGGGATCTGAGTGAGCGAGAGGAGTGACAAGTCTGGATGAGATCAGTGAGGTTGTGGAGAACTTTAAATGTTCAGAGTGGTATTTTATATTGTTTTCAGTAGTTAACAGGGAGCCACGGAAGCTGAGAGAGAATCGTGTAATATGTTCAGTGGATTTAGAATAGCAGGTTATTATCCTGGCAACAGAATTTTGAAGAAGTTGTAAGCGATGGACAAGTTTTTGTGGGATACCAGATAAAATAGCATTACTGTGATCTATACGTGAGGTGACTCGGGCATTAATCAATACTTCAGTTCTGTGTTGCTTAAGAACGGGGCAAAGTCTAGAGATGGAAGAAGGTAGTCCGTGAAATGTTACTTATATGGAAGGAATTATTTAATAATAATAATGATTATTATAATTATTTAATAATTGCCTTTATTAGTGTACAAAGGGATATAAATACATTTAAACGATTCGCCAAAATCTGTTGTATGTAAACGAAACTGTTTTAAACGTTTTTGTTTTTTCATCAGAAAACCCAGTTTCCACGTCTACCTGTATTAGTATAAACGGCACTTTTGTCACTCACAATAGGGCGGATGCACTGACGTATCGTGTCGACTGGGCAACACAGTGAATGCGGTGTCTATCTATATATGTCTATGATTTGTTCGCTTTCCGACGTAGTGTAAATAAAGTAAATTCATCTCATTGTGGTGCATATTCCGTACATAATACCATGTAACACATTATAATTCTCCTGCTATACGCGAATATACCCATGGCTTGGGTCAGGTGATTACATATAGAGGCGCGAGTGGCAGAGGTGGAGTGTAGATCAGCTTGAGCAGAAGTGACATCACGGTCCTTCTGGATTGTGCTCCGTCGTCCAAGTAAAAACAGAAATTGGGTTAGTGGCAGTGTCACATCCAAATTTTTCCCCATAACATAACATTTACATTTGCTTATTTGGCTGACACCTTTATCCAAGAGACTCTTGATCCACACTCTCATCTCTGGGTGCCAGATAAATCATTTCTCTGGGGGCCTAGGGCCCATGCAGGCAGATGGGGCTCAGCCAACCTCCTCCCCATGGCCCCAGGCCCCTGAGGTGTAGGACCATTCTGCATGGGAGGAACACCCACCGATCTGGGGGCTGATTGGTCTTGTCCTCATGGAGAGGTAGGGATAGAGGATGGAGACCCGGAGGCCCACATAACTTCGTCTGAAGGGTGAGAGGAACTGTGGGGCCTGAAACACCAGCCTGAGCCGGCCTGCCCAAGGCCCTCCTTCGTCGGACTCTTTGCACCCATCGATCTCATCGGTAGGTGGGTCGTAGTCTCCCCGACCACCAGCCATGGGGGACAGTGACCATAACCATCCCCTATGGAGATCCCCGCCTGCCCAACAACTTCTCCCCTGCAGAAGAGTCGGACAGTAGGAGGAGAGGTCCAAGAAATGATAGAAACAAATTACAAACGCCATTTTAGCATAATTAATGAGCTATTTTGTGAGAATTACCAGGTAGGGGTAACTACCAACTGAGCTGTTTGAATATGTCATGTATGAACTGTGCTCTTCCATGACCCAAACACAGCACATTTTTTTGACTCTCTGTGAACAGAGTTATCTGCCCTAATCACTTAGGCCAGCCTGAAAGAACTGTATGCTGACATAATAAGGCTCCCAGATCACACTTTTCAAATAGTTATTTTCCCATTCTGCTTACAAATCCACTGTGATTCAATGTTGTATAGAAAAATGTGATACTCTTCCTAGGCACTGTATATTGCAAAGATGGACGTGAAGAGGCTACTCTGTCATCTTTGTATTATTACAACGAGCCTCTCAGAACATTCGAACACTCTAGACGAGAACAGGCCATTCAGCCCAACAAAGCTCGCCAGTCCTATCCACTTATTTCTTCCAAAAAAACATCAAGTTGATATTTGAAAGTCCCTAAAGTCTTACTGTCTACCACACTACTTGATAGCTTATTCCAAGTGTCTATCGTTCTTTGTGTAAAAAAAAACTTCTGAATGTTTGTGCAAAATTTACCCTTCACAAGTTTCCAGCTGTGTCCCCGTGTTCTTGATGAACTCATTTTAAAATAACAGTCTCGATCCACTGTACTGATTCCCTTCGTAATTTTAAACACTTCAGTCAGGTCTCCTCTTAATCTTCTTTTGCTTAAACTCAATGGCTCAGCTCTTTTAATCTTTCCTCATGACACATCCCCTGTAGCCCTGGAATCAGCCTAGTCGATCTTCTCTGGACCTTTTTCTAGTGCTGCTATGTCCTTTTGGTAGCCTGGAAGCCAAAACTGCACACGGGACTCAAGATGAGGCCTCACCAGTGCATTATGAAGGTTGAGCAGAACCTCCTGTGACTTGTACTCCACACATCAAGGCGCTATATAACCTGACATTCTGTTAGCCTTCTTAATGGCTTTTGAACACTGTCTGGCAGTTGACAGCTTAGAGTCCACTATAACTCCTAGGTCCTTCTCATAAGGTGTACTCTCGATTTTCCAACCACCCATTGTGTATTCAAACCTAACATTTTGACTTCCTATATGTAATACTTTACATTTACTGACTTTAAATTTCATCTGCCACAAATCTGCCCAAGCCTGTATGCCAGGGGTCCTCAATCACAGTCCTGGAGGGCCACAGTAATAATAATAATACTACATTTTATTTATATAGCGCCTTTCCCATGCTCAAGGCACTTACAGAATATAAGAAAGAACGGCAGGGTATACAGTATATAGCATTGTACAAACCAAATAAATAAATAAAGAAGATTAAGACAGTAAATTCAGGGAAAAGCCTAACAGA
Source organism: Polypterus bichir lapradei (assembly GCA_026402145.1). Classification (NCBI taxonomy): domain Eukaryota; kingdom Metazoa; phylum Chordata; class Cladistia; order Polypteriformes; family Polypteridae; genus Polypterus; species Polypterus bichir. Next base: position 23,193,955 of record JANRMT010062841.1, on the reverse strand, counting down.
CAACATAATTGATGGTCCAGCACACACACACACAGGTTACATGAGCATCTTGACAGAGAGGTAAACTGAGAGAAGAGTAATAAAGTCAAGTAGAGCTAAAAGCCTTCCTGAACAGATGAGGTTTGAGTTGTTTTTTTAAAAGAATTCATGGAGTCAGCTGATCTGATTAATTTCGGTAGGTCATTCCAGAGTCTGGGTGCTATACAGCTGAAGGCCCTGCTGTCACCCATGGAGTGTAGATTAGTGTGGGGCACAACAAGATTACCAGAATCAGAGGACCTTAGTGGGCGGGCAGGCACATAGTGATGGAGAAGGTCACTGATGTAGTCTGGTGCGAGGTTATTTAAGGCTTTGTAGGTTATTAGTAGGATTTAATATTTGGTTCTGTAAGACACAGGGAGCCAGTGAAGGTGGAGCAGGATGGGTGTGATGTGCTCGCTGTTGCTGGTCCTAGTAAGGACTCTTGCAGCTGAGTTTTGAATAAGCTGGAGCTGTGATATAAGATTAGAAGGGGCACCTGCCAGCAGCGAGTTACAATAATAGATGCGGGATGTGATAAAAGCATGGACAAGTTTCTTAGCATTAGAAAAGGAGAGGAATGAGCAAACACGGGATATGTTACGGAGGTGAAAGTAAGAAAGTTTCTTAATGTGATTTATGTGGGTGGAATAAGAGAGGGAGGAATCAAAAATGACACCACGATTCTTTGCAGTAAAGGCAGGTCTGATGAGATCACCGCCAAGATGGACTGGGAAGGAGCTCATTTTATTAAGTTGCATTTTAGTCCCAGTTTGCAGGAGTTCAGTTTTGTTGCAATTTAATTTTAAAGAGTTCTGCTCCATCCAGGTTTTAATTTCATTGAGGCAGGTTGTGAGCTGAGAAAGCTCTGAAGAAGTTCCACTTTTAACATTGAAGTAGAGTTGAGTATCATCTGCATACAAATAATAACCCAGTCCATAGCTACGAATAATATGGCCAAGGGGAAGCATATAAATGCAGTGGCTGCAGGTTTTTGCCCCAACCTGATTGCTTAATAAGAAGCACTTATTGCTCAAGTAACACTTCTGCTTAGTTGTCTCGCTCATTAAGATTTTGAACAGTTATTGCTCATTTTAGTCTTAAACAGCTGTATTCTCTGTTTTTTAATTACTCCTAATTAGTAATAACATGCAAATGACAAAAGAGACCAGCATTTCTCCATTAAGCTTGTTTCCATTTACACCTGTGTATATTTATCATGCAAAAGTGAAGGACTTAGAATTACTCATCCATTTTAGCCTTCAGATCATTTGGATGATATCCTTAGAAAGGGGAAGAAAATCTAGGATATGAGAATGATCTGACATGGCAGAGTTAAAGCACTAACAAGCCATGAAATTAAATTATTGGCAAGAATTGCTTTCTAATTAAGCAACCAGGTTAGAACAAAAACCTGCAGCCACTGCGGCCCTCCAGGACTATGATTGAGGACCCCTGCTGTATGCTATCCAAGTCCTTCTGTAATGATATAACGGATTCCAAAGTATCTGCTCATCCACCAATCTTGGTATCATCTGCAGTGTGACCAGCTTGTTACTTATATTCCAATCTAAATCATTTATATGACATAGGACATAACTGTTAGCAGTCCAGGCCCTCTAGCTCTGTCCAGAACCACTCTTATAATCATACACAGTTCCTTCTGGGGGCTTCTGTTATCAAATAAGACGTGTACAGGACAGCTAATGAGCATTTCTAGTTCAACAAGGAGTGGCACACAACTCCAGGCCTCAGTTCCCATTTGGCACCCTGCACTTGTTTCCACTACATCCACATTTCTGAGGTCACACATTCAGTATATGAGCAGACCCGCTCTCACACACACACACACACACACACTTCAATTGTATGAGTTAATGAGTCACTAATTTTATACTGGTAAATATTTTTAAAATATAAACAACATTAAAATGTCATATTAATAAACATGCTGTTCTTGTCAGTAGGGAGAAGACAGAGATAAATGATAGCAAATAAAAATAAATTCTATTAATTTTGATTGCTTTATATCTCACACTGCCTGGGGGAGGGAATAGCTACAAAATAAGTCATTCTGCTAATAGCCTTTGCTGCGCGTTTCATATGCTCAGGGGTGGGATTCATAACACTAAAACATCAGCTGCTGTACCCATAGCAATGGCTGCCTCTCAAGTGGATGAACTTCTAACCCTTTCTTGATGGCCTCTCTACTCCTGCGCTTGATAAATTCTCCATTATGTCATATTTTAAAATAACATATATACCTGTACTCATCTACGCAGCGCTTCTGGGCACAGAGATAATGCTTTTAGCATCGAATTTTGTAGAGATGTGGGCACTCTGCTGTGAGAGGAGTGCTCAATCATGCTTCCCACATATTTCAGTCTGTCTGTTTTTTGATATTTTATGCAAATTGCTTTTCAATAAGAAAAGAGAAAAACAGGATAGAAGAAAAGTTTTGATGAGAGACGGCCATTGAGCCAGCCAGGACTGACAATCTCTGCTCACCTTCATCATTCACATCTAAATATGAAGGTCCCCCAAAGTGCTAGTATCAAGTACACTGCTGTGTAACTTCTTCCACGTCTCTGCATGAAGTCATACATATTTAAAATATTTGGAAAAATGTAGCCTTAACCACCTTGCATCAGTGCCCTTTTACTAAAAACGAACCTTGAATCTTCCCTTCCTAGTTACAAGCACTTCTATTTTGACACCTTATCACTTGTTTGCCTAAACCCAAGACATCTCCATCATCCAATCTGTCCTCATAGCTAATGAGGTTAACCCTAACCCCACAACAAATGCTAACCATAACCAACACACACCAAAAATAACTGAGAATAAGCTCCCTGAACCTAAACCCAACCCTAATCTTAAAATTGCAACTCTAAGGTTAATGTGAGTTTAACTTTTAGGGACAGAATAGGGAGAGAGAAAAAGGTGGAAAGAAATGAGATAAAACTACGCAAAACACATTTTTCAACAGGCTTAAAACATGAGGGGACCTTGTTGATTAAAAAGCCAAAAATATTGGTGTTGATGGTCTTCTGGACACCCATAGGACCAGAGACAAACAGCTCATTTTTGCAGCATTGTGGACGGAGCCTATGGCAATCGTGTCTTTTCCCTAACCCTAACCCTAATTTAACAGCTGGATGAAAACTTATTGATAGATTATACCTTCCCTTATTCTAAAATTGAAGGGCAACAACCCCAATCTTAAAATATCAATGGTCACACCCAGATGTTAAGATTAATTCCTCAGGGTCCTACTTTTTTATAACCCCTCATTCTAAACTTAAAATTAGTATATATGAGCCCGGATCTTAATAAGGCCCTAATGTTAAATTCGTATTTGAGGACAAAATTTAACCCTAGAGATCTTGAAAATTAAAAAAAAGTTTTTACATAGTGCCTTTCTTCTTTAATATTATGTGATGGATAACAAGTGCCACATATCTTGATAATGGGGATGGATACAGCTTTTAACAGATATGATTAAATTATTTTTGAGGTTTAAGAGTGAAAGGGAAGGTCTACAGGACGGTAGTGAGACCAGCTATGTTATATGGGCTGGAGACGGTGGCACTGACCAAAAAGCAGGAGACAGAACTGGAGGTGGCAAAGCTAAAGATGTTAAGATTTGCATTGGGTGTGATGAGGATGGACAGGATTAGAAATGAGGACATTAGAGGATCAGCTCAAGTTGGGAGACAAAGTCAGAGAGGCAAGATTGCGTTGATTTGGACATGTGCAGAGGAGAGATGCTGGGTATATTGGGAGAAGGATGTTAAAGATGGAGCTGCCAGGGGAAGAGAAAAAGAGGAAGGCCTAAAGGAAGGTTTATGGATGTGGAGAGAGAGGACATGCAGGTGATGGGTGTGACAAAGCAAGATGATGAGGACAGAAAGATATGGAAGAAGATGATCTGCTGTGGCAACCCCTAATGGGAGCAGCCGAAAGAAGAAGAATGTAGATCTGAATTGGTCGAAAGTTTGATATCATAGCAGATCTCTAAAAGACAGAATTTTAAGGAATGTTAGTATGGGCTAATTATTTTCCATGAAAGGGATATCGTAGGGCAGTAATTTATTTATTCGTTTTATTTTAAGGTGAAAAATTATGATTATACAACTTATGGGCACTGAGATTTTAAATATGTTTGTATAATGAAAACTAGTGTACCAGAGCATGGCGTTTAGCCCTTGACTCTTCTTCTCTCTTAACTCAATCAAGGAAGCAGTTGAGCCGCTCTTCCCAAGACTTTCTCTTCCTCTTTTATGAGTGATTCAGTTTGCATACGGTTACACAAATTTGACCCTAAAGATTTGTTTTACATGCAATTTGAATTTCCCCTTGGGATTAATAAAGCATCTATCTATCTATCTATCTATCTAATTTTGTATTTGTGAAATGGGAAATTCGCTAAAATGAGGTTTTAGTTTTAATTTTTTTTTTTCAGGTAGAAAGCAAGGAATATTGCTACCTAAAAGCCCGAACTGCTGTCTTCTTCATTGGTCATCCTTCAACCCCATCCTGACCTTCCATGTCTCCTTCCATGCAGCTCCAAGCTCTGTTAATCTGCCTGTTAGAACGGTCATGTGGCCAGTTCCATCTCGCATTCTTGACTTTGCATCATCTGCGTAAACCTTCTAAGCTGATCCAAGCCAGGATCTTACCGGAAGCATGCTGGTGGCCACATTCCCAGGACAATGGATTTTTAGCAGCAGAGAAATGCTTCCAAAGTGCTTGCAGGTAAGTGGTTGTCTATCAGTGCTCCTCTTTGCATGTTCTGCATCAGAGGAACTGTTGCCATGAAGAAGAAAGAGGCAGATGTAATGAAAATGGCATAAATGTGTGTTGTGATACACCATTTGTTTCACCCAGCAGCCAGTAAGGCAAAGGCTGCTCACAGATTGCTACCCCTCCTCTCAGCCTGGCATGCATTACTCCTTCCCATATCTTCATGTTGCGGCAGATCAACTTTATACCCCTGTAGCTTTTTCTTGAAAACTCGTACTAATATCTCGCTCCATCTTATATTTCGGAATGTCTTACACCTTACACTCCAAATCGTAACCTTAGATCTTCAAATGAGTGTCTGCTTTGAATTCCAAGAGCTAAACTTAAAAGAAGTGGTGAGGCAGCCTTCTGCTGTTATGCATCTAAAATCTGGAATAGCTGACCGATAGAAAGTCACCAGGCGAATACAGTGGAGCACACTACTGAAAACTTATTACTTTAACATGGCTTTCTCATTGCTTCATCTTAGTTTAATCCTGATGTTCTGTATATTCAATTAATTATCATGATTATTCATGGTGGCTCCAAAATCCGTACTAACCCCTACTTTCTCTTCTGTTCTTTTTCCGGTTTTCTGGGGTGGCAATCTGCACCACCACCACCTGATCAAAGCACCGTGATGTCCCTACATTGATGGATTGAAGGCCAGAAGTCCACATGACCGTCATCATCAAGTTCTTCCATGAGAACCCTGAATACCATGAGGACTGATTGAGGTCATTGATGTTAGGTAGAATGCCTAGAAGGGGCTGGGTGGTCTCATGGCCTTGGAACCCCTGCAGATTTTATTTTTTTCTCCAGCTGTCTGGAGTTTTTTTTGTTTGTTTGTTTTTTTCTGTCCTCCCTGGCCATCAGACCTTACTTTTTTTTCTATGTTAATTAGTGTTCTCTTATTCTAATTTTTATTTATTTCGTCTTTTTTCTCTTTCTTCATCATGTAAAGCATTTTGAGTTGCATAATTTGTATGAAAATGTGCTATATAAATAAATGTTGTTGTGCACTTCTCAGGCATCTTCTCGCCTGTTCAAGATTTTATTGAACAATCTAGTTAGAAACTCTATTGCCATCTCACCTAAACATGTCTATTCCTCTATACTGCAATATCATGCAGCTGCTTTTCCACTTGTCATCCTCTTCATAGCTTCACTCACTTCGGCTTAGCTGATCCCTGGTACTTCGTGATTTGCCATCTCCACTTCATCCAACCTACGCTCTCTCTCATTTTCTACATTCATATCCTGTTTCTCATCTGTAAGTTTGATTTGGCGCAGGTTTTATGCTGGATGTCCTTCCTGATGCCACCCTACCCAGGGCTGGGACTGGCACTAAGACTCCACTGGCTTGTGTGACCCCAGTGGCTGGGTTAGTAAGTCAAAGACAAGCAAACATCTAAAACCATCCTCACTTTGTCAGTCTATGTGACAGACATACAGACTGTCCCTATTCCAGACAGCTTGGTTATTTCATTGGATGACACCACATGGCCACTTGTTATGCTTACACCAGCCAACTTGTTAAAAACTCCTGACGAGGACTGTAATATTAGATACAGTGGATTCAGAAAGTATTCAGACCCCTTCACTTTCTGCACATTTTATTGTGTTGTAGATTTAAATTTAAATGGGAAGATTTGCCATTTTTGCCCATCAGTCTACACTCAATAACTCATGATGGCAAAGCGAGAATGTGTTTTCCAAAAGGTTTGCAAATTTATTAACTAGAATGAAATCTAAACAATAGCATGGAGAGTTTGATAGCAGCCATGGGACATTGTATCTCTTGGTCTGGAATCCCTACAGATTTTATTTTTTTTTCTCCAGCCTCTGGAGTTTTTTTTTGTTTTTTCTGTCCACCCTGGCCATCGGACCTTACTTATTCTATGTTAATTAATGTTGACTTATGTTTATTTTTTATTGTGTCTTCTATTTTTCTGTTCTTCATTTTGTAAAGCACTTTGAGCTACATTTTTTTGTATGAAAATGTGCTATATAAATAAACGTTGTTGTTGTTGTTGTTATCTTTGATTTTTGGTACAACAAATAGTTCTGAGAAGGCATCAGCCACAGAGCTGCTCTTGTGAAAAGAATGGAGATAAATGGCATCAACTCAAAAAGGGAGAGGCAACGTTGAAGTATCACGCGAACGTCACTGAGAGAATAAAACTGAATAATAAAAAAAAAAAACCAAGTGCTAACTTTTACAAGTAGCCAAAATTTACACCAGGTGTTACAGACTCAAATCAAATGTATGTTTTTATTATATTATAGTAATACTAATAGCAGCTGACTATTCATGATTTGCCATCACAGCAATTCACAGGCTGATTAAGTTCTAAACCCCTTAAGAAGCGAATTAATGAGAAACATTGGAACAGAGTTAAGGAGTGAACTTGTCACACTCAGCCGTGCAGTGGCATCACCATTTTAAGCTGCAGTAAAGAAACTTGAGCTTCCTGGACTTGAAAATCCTAGCTGGGCTGTTCATCATGAAGTTGTGTTGAGTACAGGAGGCAACCTGTCTCAGGTAGCCTTGATGGTAAAACGTTAATGCATATCAAGCACCTAAAACTCAAAATTACAAGGAAGGGTATAATGGTGTCAGCTTGCTTTCTGGGTGAAACATCTTCTCACTTTTCCAGTGTGTCACACTTTCTTTCACTGTTGGGTTTTTTTTTTCTCAAGACTCTAAAGTTCTACTTTCTCGTATCATCCAGCTTGGATTTTGATTCAGATTTAACTAAATTCATAACTTCGGAGCTATTGGATGGAAAGTCCACTACCACCTCAATCTTTTTATACTTCTAGTCCAGTGCTGTTGCGCTGATGCCCGTTATATTTCAGTTAGGTTTGTAGCCTGGAAGACTCAACTCTACGATGGGCTTTTGAGGGATCATGGTGTTGAAAGTTGAACTGGAGTCAATGAAAAGCATTCTAGCGGGTCTCTTGTGTCCAGCTGGGACAGGTTCAGAAGGAATGTAGATGATAGGGCTTCACCACCAATTTTTAAGGTATGTGCGTAGAAAAGTAACACAGAAGATTAGTAATGGGTGCCGTTGATAGAAGACAAAAAGGCTATGCAGGATTAACATAAAAACTAGAAACTGGCACCATAAAGTGGTAATTTGATAAAGTCTCTGTCACAACAACAAATGTGAAAGAAAATAATCAAAATAAAACCAAAAAGACCAAAAAAAATTTGAGTAACACAGATTTTGAACAGAAAAAAAAACAAAAAGGGAGAGAAGAATACAGTAACATATGGAAACTAATGCCTCAGTGAGCTGCTGAGCCTTATATAGTAGAAGTAATAGTAGGAGTATTGTCTGAGTACAGGATAGGAACATCAGGAAACTGCTGATTTAACTAACACAGCTCCTGAGAGTCCTCACTGACACAAATAAAGGTAAGGGTGCGGGAGGAAACAGAAAACACAAAACTTAATCAAGATAAAATGTGCTGACTGCACTAAAGGGTGTTTTTCTTAAATGAGAATGAAATTAGGCAATGAGAATTATTAATATAGATTAGTTAGGATTAAAGCCAGGAGATCGAGAGTCGAGGAAACAAGTTCAGAACCAAAAACCAAAATCATTAACAGGCACAAACAATAGAATAGAAAAACAGTAACATTTTTCATGAACAGAGCCAAGAGATAAAACAAAGGGATTAGTCAAACGACAGACAAAGTTAATAACAAGAAATCAATATACAAACTCTAAGAAATCCAAGCAAAGATTTTAAGTAGCACCCGGAGACTTGGACAACTAGTAAGTGCACAATGCTGACCTTTACTTTCATTTATTTTAATTTCCTCTTATTTGTTGGGTACAAATAAAGTATAATCTGTCTATCTATCTATCTATCTATCATATAGTGCCTTACATATCTATCTATCTATCATATAGCATTTTTCATATCTATCTATCATATAGTGCTTTTCTCTGTCTATCTATCTATCTATCATATAGTGCCTTACATATCTATCTATCTATCTATCTATCTATCATATAGCATTTTTCATATCTATCTATCATATAGTGCTTTTCTCTGTCTATCTATCTATCTATCTGTCTATCTTTATAATTTTAAACTGAAGATGTACACTTTGGTTTGACCCTCCCTAGTGTCACACACAATTTCATTGGGGGGGTATCTTCAGGGCTCCTTTAACAACTGCAATTCCACCCCGAGCCACAGGTTGGCACTGTCATATACATCTCTCCTTCTTTTGTCCAAAGACTGCAGACTGGAGGAACTCTGATGTCTCTTGCATTTCCAGAGAAAGTCCCACCTCTTTCGTTCCTGGAATTATTTAAGACTTGTGTCTGAATAATTTGATACCATAAGTCCAGTGCGAAGTCCATACTGCATTTTATTGTTTTGTTGTTTTGTTTTTTGGCAGAACAATCCACCACTAAATGAGTTTCACCTTAAGGCATCCCAACCCTTTATCTTTGTGGATTCTTGTTATTATAATAGCAAGGGCACCGGGGCCATCAATGGAAAGGCAACACCCATATGAAAAACAAGACGGCACCATGATAAGGCACGATTCATCTTTAACATTGCTAAAAAAAAAAAAAAAACTTCACCACTAGATTAGATGGACTCGAAAACACCAAAAAATGATGTTGGAAATATTTTTAAAGGGCCAAGACACCATTAAGAAAAATCAAAAACAAAAGGCACATGACACAAAGAAAAACGTCAAAAAAGGCAGGAAAAAGCTGAAATCCTAACCCCCTCACTCAGAACTCCATCTGGCAGCCTGAAGTCTCTGTGCATCCCCACGTCTAAGGACTTAATCAAAGGTCCAGGCACATGCATCCTGCCTGCACTTCCAACTTAGCCACAGGACCCCCTCTGTTCCCCCTCAGGCGATTTGCTGCCGCCCGTTTGTGACCTCCTGCCCACTTCCTTGGATCACTTCCTTATGTTGAGGGGTAATCCGTTTGCCCCTGTGGGAGGTATGATCTGGTATGGGCTGATAACTAAATGTTAAAAGAGGCCATTCATGGTTTATCTTGATTTCAGACGTTACATCAGCAGAAGTGGAAATCTTAATGAGGGTGTGTGTGTCTTTGATAGTGTTGGTATAATAACCGACCAGCCCCTAATAGTTTAGGCAGTGCACTTTTCCGTAACAGTGGGCCGTTTGTCTCTCTTCTTCAGCTTCTCCCTTCTCCATAGCAGATGCAACTCCTTTCTTTCTGTGATATATTCTGCTTATAACTCATGGAAAATATGCATGAAAATTAGTCCTCTGCTCTCTGGAGGACGTACAATACGTTCAATTTTCCATTCTGGGAAAAAACAATTCCCAGTGCCCTGAGCATAAGGAGCCCTTGGAGTTCACATCTTTTTCTATCTTTTTGCTCTTCTTGAAATCCGAGTAAAACAAAATTGAAAAGGATATCCTGTCTGAATGTAAAAAAAAGCTGTAATATCCCGAGGGGTTGTGGAAGTCAGTTATATCACTACAGACGTGATGGATCTTAAGGAACAATGATAAAGGAAGAAGGTCCTTCGTGTGCCTGGAGTGGGAAGAACTTATATAGAGGATGGCTGACTGAAGCACAGGGATTGAAATGAATAGAGCTTTGCAGTCTACTATAACAACTGTGTAAGTCCCTTCATCAACCTCCTGCAAGTGTAAATATACGGACTAATGGTCTCCACGCGGACCTCCATTATGTTAAAACAATTCTTTTAAGAATATTAAACTAGGTTCTAAAAATTATTGGTTTGTCCAGTTCTTCATGGTTTCACAAATTGCACCTAATTTTTTCATCCCACATTACCAGGGGCTTACTGCTCCCCCATCACATCTTTTCAGGGATTTTTCCTTCATATTGTAATGGCACTGGCACATTGCATCAACCTGGAGATGACTCAACTAAACTATGAGCCTGCATTCCAGCATACAAAAGTAGCAGCTTCAGAGCCAACTGCAGGTGATCCCTTAAAAACGGTGAACCTGTAAAATCACCTATGAATTCCATCTAGTGTGGCAACAGTGAGCAGTCCTTTTAAAGAGAGCAAGCTACCTAAAAAGAGTGATATAAAGAGCAAAGAATCCATATTGGCACTCTGTGCCAGTACGATATTGGTGTTAGAAGTGGGATGAGTTAAAACCTATAAGCTGACTTTGCAAAAATCGGTGAATGCCATGGATACCAAAAATTGACTTTAAGGATCTGGACAACCGTTTGCAGGATCAGTACAGAAAGTAATGGCAGCTGGGAGACCACCACCGCTTCTCCATCTGATAAGGTGCTTTGGCCTGCATGAACAGTCGCCAGTGAGGCTTAATGCTCATGGAGCTGGTTAAGGGTGAGGTAGATCGAGTTGCCGCCCACCTCAGTGATAAAACTGCACAATGGGTGAGGCAGATCATAGAGGTGTTACTGAGTAGCTATTGAGGGGGAGTCTCCAAGCTGTGATGCAGACCTGCAATTCCGTTTGCCACATCATTTCAGTAAAGGAAGGCAGCCAAAAGATACGTCTGCAGCTCAATACAAGTAGGTAAATCTGCCCATACCATACCATACAGAAATATACAACAAACATCTTCCCTATTGCCCTGAATGATAGTGCAGCACTCTGACAATGTAGCATCAAACATCCCCAATGTGCCACCTGACAGTGAAGCGCTCAAGGTGTATCATTGTCACCGGCTGCACAACTGCTACAGAAATTAAGATCGCCTCATCATTTTGAACTTTGTGCACCACTGCAAGGAGGCAGAAAAGGCGATGGGATCCCACCTGGTAATCCTCTTTTAAAACTGTGAAAAAAAAAATGCAAATATACATGCAGAACAGTTGGCATTAGCCATTTCAAAAGAAAACAGAGCTGATGAATCAGTTTGTCCTCCTCCAAGTCTGATCCGTTATTGAATGCTGACTTCAGGTGGCTTTAAGATTTTTTATATCGCCATTCTGAAAGGGGTGGGTCTTCACAATGGAAGCAGAAAATGGGTCACTTATCATCCAGCTAATGAGCTACTGATCTGTGGACAAAAAAGAAGATGGACATACTGACGGGTGGTGTTGCCCATTGTTGTTCCTGGCTAAACTGTGGTCCTACGCAGAACCGTCTTCTTGGGCTAACAACACCCCCTCAGCTGCCCCGCCCCGAAACCACTACATTACTATTTCTTATAACAACTTTAATTTAAACAATAAATATATAAATAAACAAGCACACATCACAAACTTAACAACAGTTTTTGATTGAATTCCTTTATTAAGCCCTAATTAGTAATAATAATAATAATAATTTTCCAGGGTATCAGTGTGCTATTACTCTTTATTACTTGATATAGCCAACAATATGACATGTGACATGTAATACAACAACAAGAAACAACAATTTAATACTACTACTAAAACTAATATAAATAATAACAATAATATGAAAATTACTACTGCTAATAAAAAATGCTGCTAATACTACTACAAATAATAAAAATAAATATTAATAATATTAATAATAAGAAGAAAAATTACAATTACTATTAACAATAATAATAAAAAATACCAATACTACTAGTACTAAAACTAATATAAATAATAACAATATGAAAATTACTACTGCTAATGAAAAATGTTATTAATACTAATAATAATAAAAATAAATATTAATACTATTAATACTAAGAAGAAATACTTCTACTACTATTAACAACAATAATAAAAAATATCAATACTGCTACTACTACTAAAAATAATAATAACAATAAATACTATTACTACTACTAACAATAATAATAAAATTACTACTACTACTATTACTACTAGCAATAAAAATAATAATAATATGAATACTACTACTACAACTAACAATAATAATAAAAATCTACTATTAATACTACTACTACTAATAAAAATAATATGAATACTACTACTATTATTACTACTAACAATAATAATAAAAATATTATTACTACTCTGCGGTGGGCTGGCACCCTGCCCTGGGTTTGTTTCCTGCCTTGTGCCCTGTGTGGGCTGGGATTGGCTCAGCAGACCCCCATGACCCTGTAGTTAGGATATAGCGGGTTGGATAATGGATGGACGGATGGATTACTACTACTAACGATAATACTGAAATTACTACTACTACTACTACTACTAATAATAATAGTATGAATACTACTACTACTATTACTAACAATAATAATACAATTACTACTACCGCTACTACTATTACTGCTACTACTACTAATATTAATAATAATATGAATATTGCTACTAATACTACTATTACTAACAATAGAAATTTTCTCGCTATATCACGCTTCGATTTTCACAGCTTCAGTCTATCGCAGATTTTATACAGTATGTAAGCATATTTAAATATCTAAAAACGCGGATTTTTCGCTGCTTTGCGGGTTTCTGCAGACAATGGGTCTTTTTACTTCTGGTATATGGTTCCTCAGTTAGTTTTCCCAGTTGATTTCATACAAGGGACGCTATTGGCGGATGGCTGAGAAGCTAACCAATCAGAGCACGCAGTTAAGTTCCTGTGTGCTGATTGGCTCAACGACGGAGTGCCAAATTCGATTCCGCTGCATTAACCAGGAAGTCTTGTCTCGCTCATTCAGCATCAACGTGTTTCGCTGTGTAAAGAGTTAACTTTTGTGCTCATTTGTGTTTATCTTTGTGCATAGTCAAGCCCTTCGTTATGTCTCCAAAACAATCTGCTCCTGCTTCAGGGGCCGTGCCCAAGCACCAAAGGAAGATGCTAATGATTGCTAAAAAGGTAAAAGATTTGGATATGTTGAAGGAAGGGAACAGCTACACCGCTGCAGGACACCATTACGGCATCAATGAGTCCAAAATTCTTTTTATTTAAAAAGGAGGAAAAGAAAATAAGATCTACGGCCGCAGTGTCCTTTAACCAGGGTGCAAAACGAGTTGTAAGTGGATGTAATAAGGCGATAGTCCGGATGGAATCTGCTTTAGGGATTTGGATAGAAGACTGCTAGAAGAAGAACAACGGCGGTGCTACACAATCGCCTGAAGAGGCTCCTTTAGAAGAGCTGTAACGCTCTCCTTTGTTGTGCAGTAAAATTCAACTCATCGTCATTGGACAAGTCGTCGTGTCATTGTTGGTGAGTAACCATAATTAATTTTCTACATACAGTACTTATTACATGTACATACATTTAGTGTCACTGTACACACATTTTACTGTATACAATTTTTCTTGCATTGTACGTATTTATTGCTGGTGGCCTGTCTGTCGTAATGGCTGTAACATATGTGATATCGGAGATGCTCGATATCTTTAAAATAATATTTAGGTTGTACTGTATATAAACAGTGTGTTTACATACATAATTTCAACGAATCTTACCTAATATCTAAGAGAATACAAAGGGTTTATGCTGTATAACTGTGCGGGAAATGTTTATAATAGTGTGGGAGAGTTTATAAGGGCTTAAAATATATAAAAATAACCATACAAACATATGGTTTTTACTTTGTGGATTTTCACCTATCGCAGGGGGTTCTGGAACGCAACCCCCGCGATCGAGGAGGGATTACTGTACTAATAATAATAACAAAAAGAAATACTACTACTACTAGCAATAATAATAAAAAATACTGCTACCACTACTAATAATAAAAAATTAAAATATGAATACTGCTATTAATAATTAAAAAATTACTACTACTAATACTACTAATAATAATAATAATTGAATAATACTACTAAGAAGAAGAAGAAATACTACTACTAGTACTAATAATAGTAATAAAAATGCTACTTCTACTAGTACTACTACTACTAATAAAATAATAATAAATATTAATATTACTACTAAAAAGCAAAAGAAGAAATACTACTACTACTTCTAACAATAACAATACAAATACTACTACTAATAATGATAATAATAAAGTTAAACCTGCTAATAATACTCCTGAACATTCTCAATAGATGTACTTAATGCAGTAAATATAGGGTCAAACTGAAGCTGAATATGTAGCCATTTAAAAAGTGAACATGTGACTGTATCACCTACACCTATGAATTTCTGTACACTTTATTTTGCAATAAGGCATTACCTAAATTAGTACTGTTAGAGACCAATAAAATAACCAAAAACTGATGTTAATCTAAGCTAATTGCTCTTTTTGTGTCTGAAAGTTGCTTGCCTGGTGCTTTCCCTGCACATACAGTAGTAAGAAAGCCATTTTCAGTGCAGCAACACTCACAGCACTTCATATGTCGACTAACGTTAGCAGCCTTAACAGGCCTGTCAACCATGTGACAGCTAGGCACTGTAACGTCAGATAACGTCTGTTAAACACTCGATATCAGAACAGTTAGATGTTATGCTATTACTCTGGCAACTGAGTTATGGTACTTTGGTACTGCGCTGCGATCATGGGCCCCACGTGCAGTGCCTGATGTGCATATAGGAAGGATGGCTCTGTTGTTAATTACATTGTTGGATCCTTGAAAGTGACCCTGAAGCATATGTGTCTGATAACTGTTTATAGAAATATGTGGTTTAGCATGTAATGAAGGAAAAAAGTGATTTCTAAAAATTCTACTTAAAAAATTACAATGATGTGTCATCTAAATTCAGCTTTGGAGCAAGTCCTAGAGTACACCGCACGCAGTCTCCCAACAGTCATCTGAAGAATCAGGAATTTAAACACCACCACACGACACCATCACACTGTCAGCCTAACACTCTTATTTTAAGACTGCTCACCATCGTCTACCCTTAACCTGCATCGTGTTCTTGTGTCTTCGTATCTTGCAAATTGATCTGCCTTGACAATATTCCTTCTATACACACCAGGCAGAAGAAAGGCCAGTAAGCTGAAACTCCACTTTTCTAGCGTTGGTTTCTGCCAGCATATATTCAACTTTGGCCTACATTTTTTGCCACTCTAAAATGTAACTTCTGCATGGACAGACAGTGGCTGGCAATATGGAAACGTTTCACTAAACGCTCAACACAAGGCAGACACTTCCTGTGTTAATTAAGTAATTGACATTCCAGCCTGCTCGAGGACATGGATAGAAATGGTGCCTAGCATGGCTGGAGAATAAGACCTCAGCTACTATGACAAAAATTAACTGGTCGGGTATAAGCGAATGTGCATGTGTGTGTGTGCCCAGCTAAAAACTGGTGCCCATACCATCCCAGAGTAGAGTGACACATCAACATCAGATTGTTAGCCAAAATTTCCACTTAATTTGCAGAGTCTCACCCCTTGTGACTTTGATCCACCACAAACAGAAACGTTCCTGAAAGAATTGTATTTTGGTAATGTGCAGCACCAAGACAGCTTTACAAAGTGCTTGGTTTCCTAAGCAGCCATGAATCTGTGTGCTCAGGTCTCTGTCTCTCTCTATCAGCTTTGCACATCTAGCCATTAGTCCTCCTTCTCATTTGCAAGTCTCCATCCTGAGTGAAGGGCCTTTTTCAAGTCCAGCCATAAATTCTCAGTTAGATTGAGATCTGATCTCTGGCTCGGTCCTCTCCAGGGCGTTCACATTGTAGTTTTGAAGCCATTCCTGTGTAGCTTTGACTTTATGCTTTGAGGAAGGAGGTATTGACCTGCTGGAAAACAAATCTTTTCCCACGTCTTTGTGTTCTTGCAGACTGCATCAGGCCTTCCTCCAGGAATTGTCCATATTGTGCAGTTCATTTTACCCTCATGAGATTTTCAGGGCCTGCTGAAGGGAAGTACCCCGACAGACTGATGCTGCCTTTCACAATGCTTCACGGTGGGGATGATGTGTTTTTGATAATGTGCAGTGGCCAACAAACCTTAATTTTGGTCTCATTACACCATAGAATCTTCTTCCACATGACTGCAGTGTCTCCTAGTGGCCATTTTCACAAACCCTAGTCAAAATGTCTCATGCGTTTTTCTCTCTTTGCTACTCTCTGCAACTGGTGAAGCACCTGAGCAACAGTTGTCATCCACTCCGCCCCTCCAATCTCAGCCATCGATAGCTTGTAACTCCTTCAGAGTTCTCAGAGATCTCTCAGTGGCCTCCCTCGCTCATCTTCTTCTTGCATGATCTCTCAGTTTTTATGGACGGCCTGCTATAGTCGATTTACACCTGTGCCATACACAGCCTAGTTCCTCATCTAACAGGACCCCATGGGGTATTCAGTGACTTGGATATTTTCTGGTCTCCATCCCCTGACTTGTACTCTTCAGTCTCCTCTCCATGGAGTTGCTTGGCATGTCCTTATGCCTTCACTTTGTAGGTTAGGCAAGAACCCCTCAGTATTTTGAACTGTTGAGAAGTCAAGCAAAATGACAGAAAAGATTACAATATGCAAGCTTTTGAGGCAACTCAGGCCCCTTCTTTAGGCAAGATGTAGTACAGAAACTGGAGTTCCCTGTGTTTATATGGACAGCAGCACAGATACAGCATTGGAAAACCTTTAAGTGAGACATCTTAGATGTGAAAAATTAATAGACCTCTCCAGGCTAAACTTCATTTAGCAAGAAAGGAGAACAATGTCTATTTGTATGTTGTGTTTTATTTCTGAGGTGGCTATGATCTTAGTGATTGACACAAATTGATATAATGAGGGTATTAGAAATAAACTTGATGCATTAGGATAAAAGTCAAGACAGAGGTAAAGAATTTAGGGGAAACTATTGACTCTGACCTGAATTTTAAATCACATATTAATCAGATCACTAGGACAGCATTTTTGCACTTAAGAAATATAGCAAAAGTTAGATCTCTTACAACTTTGCAAGATGCTAAGAAATGAGTTCACGCTTTTGTTTTTAGTCGACTAGATTACTGTAACACACTCCTCTCAGGACTATCCAAGAAATACATCAATAGATTGCAATGAGTGCAGAATGGAGCTGCCAGAATCTTAACTAGGAAAAGAAAATCCGAGCACATCACACCAGTCTTAGTGTCACTACACTGGTTACCTGTGTCATTCAGAATTGACTTTAAAATACTGCTTATGGTTTACAAAGCCTTAAATAATCTGCTCCATCTTATATTTCAGAATGTCTTACACCTTATATTCCAAATCATAACCTTAGATCTTCAAATGAATGTCTGCTTAGAATTCCAAGAGCTAAACTTAAAAGAAGTGGTGAGGCGGCCTTCTGCTGTTATGCACCTAAAATCTGGAAGAGCTTACCGAGAGAAATTCACCAGGCTGATACAGTGGAGCACTTTAAAAAACTGCTAAAAACACATTATTGTAACATGGCTTTCTCAGAACTTCATTTTAGTGTAACCCTGATATTCTGTATATGCATTTAATTACCGTTTTTATCATGGCTCTGAAATCCGTACTAACTCCTACTTTCTCTGCTGTTCTTTTTCTGGTTTTCTGCACCATCACCACCTGATCAAAGCACCATTCAGTCCCTACATTGATGGATTGAAGGCCAGAGGTCCACATGACCATCATCATCAAATTCTTCCACATGAAGCAAAAAACCTGAGGACTGATTGAGATCACTGATGTTAGGTAGAACGCCTAGAGGGGGCTGGGTGGTCTCGTGGCCTCGGAACCCTGGCAGACTTTTCTTTTTAATCCAGCCCTGTGGAGTTTATTTTTTTGTTTTTTCTGTCCTCCCTGGCCATCTGACCTTACTTTATTTTGTGTTACTTAGTATTGCCTAGTTTTATTTTCATATTTTCTCTTTTTTCTTTCTTCATCCTGTAAAGCACTTTGAGCCCCATCATTTGTATGAAAACGTGCTATATAAATAATTGATGTTGTTGTTGATTGATAGATTGTCCTTTTAGCTCTGTGAAGTGCTCGATTTTGTGTGTTGCATTAATCACATTTTTTTTTGATCCCCATTGCATTACCAAATGAATTGGAAGAGAGGGTCTCTCTCTCAGGTGGCACGGTGGTAGTGCTGCTGCCTCGCAGTAAGGAGATCCGGGTTCGCTTCCCTGGTCCTCCCTGCGTGGAGTTTGCATGTTCTCCCCGTGTCTGCGTGGGTTTCCTCCGGGTGCTTTGGTTTCTTCCCACAGTCCAAAGACGTGCAGGTTAGGTGCATTTGCAATCCTAAATTGTCCTTGGTGTGTGTGCCCTGTGGTGGACTGGTGCCCTGCCCGGGATTTGTTCCTGCCTTGTGCCCTGTGTTGGCTGGGATTGGCTCCTGTGACCCTGTGTTAGGATATAGCGGGTTGGATAATGGATGGATGGTCTCTCTCTCTCTCTGAATTTCCCTTCCCAAGATTTCTAATATTTGTTTTCCTTCGAGGTTTGTTTTGGAAGTTTTTTCTTGTCTTCATAGAGAGTCAAAGCTGTTGGCTGTCAAAAAATCCATTGAGCCCATTGAGGCATCTCTTGTGTGATTTTGGATGACACAAAAAATAAATTATGTTATTGTTGTTTGTCAACCATACTGACTCACAACAAGTTGGACCTTCCACATTCTTGGGCATTTAGACTACAGTCAATTGAAACCTCAGACAGGCGATCTCCATTGAGCTACTTCCGTAACATCTAAAACCGTCTGGCTGCACCAGTGATGATTTAGGGGTGCCAGATTAAGGGGATGAATTTTTGTAATTAATTAAGACCACTTTGCAGAGATCTGTTTTCACTTCGACATTAAAGAGCCTTTTTCTATTGATTAGTGTTGAAGAAATCCAAATTAAATCTGCTGTGATTCATTTCCCACGTTTACATGCACTTCAATAACCCGATTATTCACAGAAACCTAAATCTGTCATGTAAACCCTTACTCTGATGAGAGAAATCGGGTTATTGGCCTCTAAGAAACCAAACTAGCAGAGATACTGTAGACTTTTCTATGAATAATCCGACGGTGTGTTGTAAATCCAGAACCGGGTGACCGTTACGGATTTTGTATTCTGCACATGTCGGCTGCACATTTATTTGCTTCGCACACACTTTCAGTAGCTACGGGTAAAAATGTCCACAAAATACATTTTCAGAGGCAAATGTTCAGATGATCAAAATGACCTGGCTGGAGTAACCTGTCTGAATTTTTCAGAAATCACTACGTCCTTATTGATGAGCTGAACATATAATGCGAAACTGAGCAACACAATCTCAAGAGCGGTAGGGTAATACATTAAAAGTAAGGTGCACTACGTAGGCTGATTACTTTCTAAAGAAATGAGTAACCTAACACAATACTTAACTTACGGAAGTAAAAATACCTGCGCTATTATTATACCTGCAGCACGAGTGTAAGGCAGGAAGCACACATACAGGGTCCTTTGGTGGGCTCAATCGCTTCATTTGTAAGTTTCTGTTACCACATTGACACTTTATTTCTAGGTTTTTATTTATAGGTTTCTGTTACCGAAGTGCATGCAGCATTTTGTCTAAACATATTTTTAAAACACAACGTAATTATCACAGAGGTCATGTTCATTTTGTAATTCATGGCAGCCAGTGATGATGATGTTTAATTCTTTTGTTACGCAGTTTAATTATGTTGGAGTGTTTTGCCATCGGAACGATTACTTGTGCATGTAAGACATCAAGTTTCTGCTTTAACCGGGTTATTCACCTTAGCCCGATTATGTGCTTGCATGTAAATGCACTGATTGTTGTGTAACAATAACGTGTGAAAACTTCCAAGGGCTAAATACTTTTTTATAGGCTCTGCATGTGTGTGTGTATATGTACAATACATCCATCCATTCATTATCCGACCCGCTATATCCTAACTACAGGGTCACGGGGGTCTGCTGGAGCCAATCCCAGCCAACACAGGGTGCAAGGCAGGAAACAAACCCTGGGCAGGGTGCCAGCCCACCACAGGGCACACACACACACCAAGCACACACTAGAGACAATTTAGGATCGCCAATGCACCTAACCTGCATGTCTGTGGACTGTGGGAGGAAACTGGAGCACCCGGAGGAAACCCACACAGACATTGGGAGAACATGCAAAGTCCAAACAGGGTCTCCTAACTGTGAGGAAGCAGCGCTTTATATATATATATATATATATATATATATATATATATAT
>JANRMT010062841.1:23135482-23165661 GCA_026402145.1 Polypterus bichir lapradei | reverse complement strand
TCTATCTATCTATCTATCTATCTATCTATCTATCTATCTATCTATCTATCTATCTATCTATCTATCACTGTTAGTTTTACTCCTACTGATGGCAAAGGAGTTGAGATCACAAGGAACCTCAGGCTAAAGTCAAAACCTTCTGATGTGAACATCAGCAAAAAAATCAAACATATTACAGGAGCTAATAAATGAATAACTCAATTCATTAATTTATCAAGAACTATTTGATTGATCGATTGCTTCAGCCAGTCACCTAACCAATTAATTAGTAAATAAATAAATGAATGTAAGAGATGTGATCTCATAAATCTTGATATTAAACAGATCTTTACACTAGCGTTAAACCCCCCTCAGTACGCCAGACTAATAAATAATGAAAAAAATAATTAATCAGGTCTTTAATTAGTCAAGATTAATTGATTCCTCAATGTATGGATCAATGGGCCATTCAATCGCCCAGCCATGTAATTAACTGATAATTAATTAATTAATCAATTATAAATTCAAGAAGCAGTGCTTAGTGCTGCTATCTCATAACTCCAGGAGTTGGGTTCAAATTCTAGTTTGGTCACTTTCTGTGTGACGTTTTCATGTTTTCTCTGTATTTGCAATTGGGGTCTTTACTCTCAAATTTAACCCCATTTTTCTTAGATGTCCATTTTAAGTTAATTGTTTGTTGTGGTTATGAGTGTCAGTGGGGACAGTAATGGACTGGCACCTTCTCCAGGTTTGGTTCTCGTCTCATGTCCAATGTCCTCAGGATGGACTATGGCCCTGGTAAATCTAAAATGGATTAAACAAGTGTGGACTAGTCAAGCTAGGGTACAAGTCAGACATCATTGGCCTAACAGTGCACACCAGACTAGGAAAAGATAAGTGAACCGGGCTAGTGAGGGGGCATGATGCTGGTAAAGCCAAGTACTCCATTCAGAAAGAAGTCAAGATCATCATGAAGAACAACGTGAAGAAGAGAGTTGCTCAAAACATCAAGTACCAAGTCAAGGTGTGCATCGAGTGAGAGAAAACAGAAGTGCTGATTTTACATGAAAACTTTGGCAGTGTGGCTGTAGTCTTAGACCACCCAGGTCAGGCTTGTTAGCCTAAACCATTTCAAGGATTTTTCTGCTATTGCAGGCATGCCCAGAGTGGGCAAACATCTCTGCCAAATTTGATTTTGCTTGTTTTAGTGTGGATGGAGACATTTTCAGACACAACATGAAAACTCTAGTGTGGACAGAGATCGTTTTCATTTGAAATCTCTCTAACCTGCCACATGAAGGCATATGCAGGACTAATTCTGAGGACAGGCCTGGGCTATCTGTCCAAGTTTGTGACTTTGGTCCCCTGTAACCATAAATTGAAAAATGCTGTATTTTAATCTACAAAAAAGAGGAAATTTGTAATTATCTATTATTAATAAATTAGGCAATCCTGGTTTTAAATAACAAGCACTACCAGACAAACCATCCTCCACAACTGTGATTTCAGGACATTGAATTTACCTGCTTGTGTGGAGTTCACATGTCCTTTGTCTTTGTTTTTCCTTCATACATCCCATACGTCAGGCTGATCAGTGACTCTGAACTGGCTCCCTATGATTAAGTGTACGTGTCTCTATGAGTGTGCCCCGTGATGGACTGGCGTCCTGTCCAAACTGAGCCCAATTTCAATAAGGTAATTACCAGTGTCCTATGGTCCTGAACTGGTTAATATGGATGAGTTGTAAATGTGGGCCTGTGGATCAAATACAAAGTATAACTGTGTTCTTAGAGCATCTTACATCCCAAAGTACTGCTTTTACCTAAAAATGCATTCATGAAAAGATTATACCAAAAGAGCAAATGCTTCTATAAATGCAATGGAAATTGTTCTAGTACTGGAGTTCAGACATCTTAAGAGACTATTTCAGCATCTCACCTTGAGTTAGTATTGGCAGATGAACCTGCAAATGTGTTACTTCTGCTCTAGTGCCTCAACCATTCAGGGCAAAAGGTGGAAAACACAGTTGAAGACAACAGACAGAGGCAAGAAAGGGCAGAAAAACGGGGAGTGAAATGAAAAGTGAGGGCCTTGGTGTGTCAGGGGTCAGCCCTGGAGAACTGTCAGGACGGGAAAGACGAATGACAGGAATTCTCAAAGAGCAAGTGGTTGGGGGCTCAAGTGGCATGGTGCTGTTTATTATTATTATCACTATGAATGACATCAGTCAGCTCTTACAATGTTTAGCTAGGTGGGCTTGGTCATTAATGAAACAACTCAGTGGAAAAAACCCGGCTGACTTGAGCTTGAGGGACCAACAGCATTTCCCAGGTGAAAGTTTATAAGGCAGGTGGTAATAGATGGACGAGAAAGAGACAGAGAGAGGGGACAGGTGTAAGATAGATAGATAGACAGATATGTAAGGCACTATATAAATAGATATGTAAGGCACTATATAATTAATAGATAGATAGATAGATAGATAGATGTGAAAGGCACTATATAATAGATAGACAGATAAATAGATAGAAGTGAAAGGCGCTATATAATAGATAGATAGACAGATAGACATGAAAGGCACTATATAATAGATAGATAGATAGATGGATAGATATGTAAGGTACTATATAATTAATAGATAGATAGATAGATATGAAAGGCACTATATAATAGATAGATAGATATGTAAGGCACTATATAAATAGATATGTAAGGCACTATATAATTAATAGATAGATAGATAGATATGTAAGGCACTATATAATTAATAGATAGATAGATAGATAGATGTGAAAGGCACTATATAATAGATAGACAGATAAATAGATAGATGTGAAAGGCGCTATATAATAGATAGATAGATAGACATGAAAGGTACTATATAATAGATAGATAGATATGTAAGGTACTATATAATTAATAGATAGATAGACATGAAAGGCACTATATAATAGATAGATATGTAAGGTACTATATAATTAATAGATAGATAGATAGATGGATATGTAAGGCACTATATAATTAATAGATAGATACATAGATAGATCGATAGATAGATTTGAAAGGCCCTGTATAATAGATAGATATATAGATAGATATGTAAGGCACTATGTAATTAATAAATAGATAGATATGAAAGGCACTATTAAGAGATAGATAGATAGATAGATAGATAGATAGATAGATATGTAAGGCACTATATAATTAATAGATAGATAGATGGATATGTAAGGCACTATATAATTAATAGATAGATAGATAGATAGATAGATATGTAAGGCACTATATAATAGATAGATAGATAGATAGATAGATAGATAGATAGATAGATAGATAGATAGATAGATATGAAAGGCACTATATTGCATGTCCATTACTCTGTGGAAAAGACTGTGGTGAGAAGTGTGTGGCGTGATGGGAGATCAACACTCAAAAATGACTACAAGTCTACAAGGGCCGTCAGATCATAGCAAACAGAAGCTGGTTTCCTTTCTTATTAAAAATAAGAGTAAATAGCTGCCATAATACTGATTTTCCTTTTCATGGCTTTAAAATTCCCATTTCAAAGAGTATTTTTAGGGTCACAAAAGCATGCATAGCTACCTCAGCCGACACATGTCTTTTGGAGGCCACTGGCTGAAATTTAAGAATTAAGGTTTCATGTGTTTTTTATTTTTGCAGAATCTGTAAAGCGTGAAAGTAATCCTGTTTAGTATGTTATACACTATATGTAATATATGTCATGTTATAATATACTGTATGTATGTTATATACAGTATATGAATGGATTACTACAAATGTTTGTGATGTGCCATCTGTTTGGAATGACAAACACAATGCGTTTTATTACTTTGACAACAGATATGCCATCTGTTGGAGTTACAAATGCAATAAATATGTGTCTGTTATGTGCCATTTGATATGGGATTTGTAAAGGCAGTGTTAATGTTTGTGATGTGCAGTCTGTTGGAATGACATATACAATGTGTTTTATTACTACAGATGTTTGTGATGCACCATCTGTTGAAATGACAGAGACATAGCAACTGAATGGACACACAGATATGCAGACACTTGTCCTGTTATTAATGTGGATTCCTAAACAACACCCAGTACTTCAGCTAGTCCTCTATAACTGTGTTTCTGAACCACTTGATCACTGCTGCCAGTGGGCCGCGAGTTCCTATTCTTTATAATTGTAGTGCGTCAAGTGGATCATGTACTGGGTCATGGTGGGTTGCCTAAGTGATCAACGCAATACATTTCCACTCCCCACTGTCATGATTCACCAAATGGGGGACCTGATCTGTTGTCCATTACCAATGCTTCAGGGGGCACAAGTGCTGACGATTGTCATTTATTCTCCAAGGCGGGCTGCCTTCCGGTGGGTAGCAGCACCAAAGAGTTTGAGAAACATTGCTCTGTAAGGTGGGCTGACCACATTATGTTTTCACCTATTCTGTGCTGAACGATCTGTTCCAGTAAAAACTTTTCTTGCATTCCTAACTTTCAGTTTGTGCTTATAAATTTGGTTTTATTCATGAGTTTACCAACCAATGGCAAGTGGTGAGATATTAGAACTTGTTTGTCAGCATCATGACCGGCCTGCACTGTAGAAGTGCTGAGAATGTACACAGTGTTGGAAGACAATCCAACTTGCTACAGTAGTTGCCATAGTGACAAGTGCACCAGCTGTTCTGAAGAGGGGGATTGAGTGAGTGCGTGTATCAGTGAGACCACCAGGATGATCGTGCAGATAGAGAGAGCGAGTGTACAGACTCAGGGCAAGAATACACACAGCCTTTTAGCTGCTGATGTTTCAGATGAGGAGGAATGAAAGTGAAAGACTGCGCGCCTCCAGTAATTCATTCTTCCCACACACTGCATTCCTGGCGCTGCTAATATCTGTGGATCGTAGATTAACATGACGTTGATGTATGATGAAGTGCAGGATGTAGGAATAAAGGAAGTACATTCAACAACATACTATTCATCTGCTGGATATTGAATTTTTGGCCAATGAAATTTCAAAAGAGTTCTATGAACAGAGTCTTCAGCAAAAAAGTTTTTCTTCCCCAAAGGCAAGTTTTTAAACTCATAGCTGCCGACAGTGGCAAAACTGTCATGATGGTAGTAATTTATCTCCTACTCTTTTCAGAATAAATGTAAAATGTGGGCCCCACACTTTTTGAAAAGACAGTCATTTTCCCCATACAGAAAATGTAGGAATTAAAAAGGTTCCTCCACATGTCCACTTAATGTCCGTCAAAAAAATCCACACCCATAATCCTCTGAAAAATGATGAAGTGACATCTCCACTCAATAAATAAATTATAGACGCACCTAAACAGCTCTTCATCCCACCCTCATGGGCCCAATCATGGAAAGGATGGCTCAGGCAAACATTAAATTAAGACCTAGCATAACAAAACACAACACTCTCAGACCCGCATCATCCTTTTCAAGGCTGTGGAACTTATCCTGGGAGGAAAGCGGGAACTAATCATGTCCATCAAAACTCCACATGTGCCATGGGCTCGACTCAAGATCCCCAATGTCACTTTGAGGCAATGCTACTTAAAACTGCCTACATCTCCCAGCAGCCCTGGCGGTATTCTGCCATCAGGCAGATTCAGAGAGTGCAGGAATTGCTGGGAAGAAGGATAATTAAGCGAGCTCTTTAAAAAGGAGTCAAATACACGATGAGGGGATCATGATCAACTGTCTGTATTTGTGTCTACGCATCACCCACACTAATAGATTATAACTACAAAGACCACAGATCACAGTTTCTTCTGGAGGTACAGTATGTGCTGTCCTGTGGTTGCATACGTCTTCATCTGGGGAGCGCTACCAATCACGGCAAATCTGGAGCCTGGTAGGACAAAACTTTACATTTCCTTTAGAGGGCTGTTCACAGGGGGTTCCATTCCAGACACTATCGTCATGTGCACTTCTGTACTGGACTGTGTAGGCATTTATTATTAGTGCTAATTGCTTACTGAGTAGTGTCTGTTGTTTCATTTGGTTCCATGTACGTAATGTATGTAAATAATTATCACCGTCGGGAAATGGCGTAGGGGCTTTTGTGTATGCTCCTTTTGTTTAATATTGTTTTTCTCCTCATTATTTGATTAATGTATACTTAATTATTGATTGAGTCATTGAGCAGCTTCTCTGTTTATGAGTGTGGGCATGCCGGGTCAAGGCTGGGTGTGCTCCTGGGGTCTCCATAATAAAAAGCACAAATCACCTTCTTCAGATGGTGTGAATTTTGGCGTCCTTGCAATCACTACAACTTTAGGCAGGTAAATGCTTCTGGAACTTTCAAGCACATGTTCTGGAATTTACACACGGTTTCAGCATTCTGGTTAAAAAGACCACATGGGACACTGTAGCCACACCGGGACAGTGTAAACCGACAGAAGAGTAACAAGACACTCCGTAAACATCTGTAATGGACAGCTGGTTTACAGCGAAGAAAAAATATTTAAGAAGTATTGGACTTACCTACAAATTGTCTTGGTATTTTCCGGACCTTCTGCCATTTGTTTCAGCTACAGACCTCACACGTAGTATTCTGTATTTACCAGCTGGTGATTTAAAGTTGGCGACTACATGCAGTCGCGAATGTCCGAAATCCAGAAAGACAGCTACAGCCACAAGGGAGCCCATTTTTGTTAAGCTGTGAAGGTACAGTGCATAATTTTTTTTTTTTTTGAGGAGTTACATTTTTAAATCTTGGGCAGATTTAGTAGTTTTTAGTTTTCTCTTAAGGCTGCTAATACCCTTTTTCTGGACTGAAACTGACCAAAGAAATAATCAGGGTTAGAGGCTATGTTTTGTTTTTCTAACTCCGTCTTCACTTCTCTTAGTGTTTTTTATTTCTTCCCATTTCCCACAAGAAGATCAGTTTTAACTCTGGACTACATTTTTTTAGTGTTGTTTAGAGAAGCATACACTTTTTTCTTGTATATATTTGAACCAAGAACTGAGAGTTTTGTTGGTTCATCTGCCTCTCTGCAAAATCAACCGTTAAGGGGAAAAGAGAAGAGAACTTTATATGTTTTTTTAAATACCAGACAAATTCTTTTCATTATTTCAGTACACGTGTTATGGTTCAGACAAGGTTCCTCCCCTGGCTGGGGTTCAAATTCAAATGTCTTTTTTGTTAATTTTAGATCCTTTTGTTAATGTTATTTTTACTGTTCATGTTTATTATTTGTATAATTATGTACTCTTCGTCCATGTTGTTGATAACTTAGTTTCTGTGTGTCTATGTATTTTTGTCTCTATTCAATAGGACCCTATAAAGGCTGAGAAAACTTGCAGTCCCTTGCGGTTCATTGAATTTGCTTGGTGGTTTTAGTAAGTACTCTTTTGATTTTATTCTGTGCTGTTGTGGATTCCTGGATTTTGGGACCCTTTTGCTCTTTTAGATTTACTTTTGGGCTTGTTTGCTATTTCCTGTGTTCTTAGTGTTAACAGCCTTTTGTAAATATTTTTATTTATAACTTGATGTGAGAAGTGAAACAGGACAACGAGGAGGGCCCTACTTGGCTTCCTACTCCTGAGGTGACACTTCCACTTCCCCTCGGCCTGCAGCCTCTATCTCTAATTAGCGCAAATATATTGCTCCTGCAAGTGAACTATGATTCTTAGCGCGATGAGGGAAGGCACAAAATCAACCGGAATGTTCAAGTAAATTCTAGAAAAAAGACAGATCTAAATTCTCTCATCGCTAGCTAAGCGGATGTAATATACGCCCCGAGGCTGGCGTGTGAGTGAGGAGGGTTCTGCCCTCTCCCCAGCCCGCTGCATGTCTCTCAGATTCACACAAATAAATTGCTACTGCAGGCGAACTATGATAATTAGCTTGATAAGAGAAGTAGCAAAATCAACCAGAATGTTCAAGTAAATTCTAGAAAAAAACCCAATCTAAATCCGTTAAGTAGTTCTCTCATGAAAAGCGGACAGACATACAGGATGACAGACGTTGGATTTTATATATATAGAGATGATTCTTTCTTTGCCTTTTTTTGCTTCAAACTATCCATCCACTTGTGGTATTGTTTGCTACAGTTTTTTGGTACTCTGTGCTTAGCAACTCTCTAGTTAATCACAACGTGAAATAACTAAGCAGTCAAGTATAATTAGTTTCCCTTCTACAGTACTCACTATATCAACGATATTCTGGTAAAATTAGCAGAAATAGTTTGAGTCAAGGACTAGAAGATGAAATATAACTCAGGAAACATGTTCTTAAATTAGAAAATCAAGACAATCTTTCATCAAACTAAACAAAATTCAAAATCATAGTCAAGATAACGTTGCCAAAGAATCAAATACCAGGAAAACTAATTTAGGAAAGTGCAGTGCTAATTGTCATATGTATTACTTAGCAAAATTGGATAAAGAAGACATGACTAGCATGAGCTTTTTAGTGTCACACTGCTGATGACATATCTTGTGATCTCTGAACTGCCACAATGGCATCACCCATTAAAAAAACACAATGGCTTTGCCAAAAGATGCAAGTAAACTCTAACAGTATAAAACAAAAGTGAAACTGAAAACTAACCTCAGTTGTGAAATAAATCCTACAAATGCCCTGGGACACATCATCAGTGATGTAACATGGGGTCATTCAAAATGAGACTCCTTCACTCAACTGACCCAGCCAGGGATGACCAAGCCTTGTCTTGTGTCCTTCCAGCAACTGACTGTAGTCCTGCCCTCGAAATTCATAGCCACCTGGTGGCTCTCTTTGAGGCTTCAGTAGCTAATCTGACGGACTTCCACTTCAGCTTCCCCATGACTCCCACCAGTTGTTAGGGTTTTTCACACTGAGTGCCCTGCAAATCCAAGACAGTCCACTTCAATGGATTAGCTGCATGTTCTCCAGCCTTGCATCCAACAATGTTCTTCTAGCTCCTGTTACTTTGAATGTTTCAGCTTGTTAGTTTATTCCCAGGACACAGTGAGATTCACCATGATCATTTAATGATCACCTCTGAAAAAATTATCATGTTTGGGTGGAGAGTTGTAATTGAGATATTCCCAGGGAAACCTCAACTGCTTGGCCAAATCCATTCTCAGCTGCCAGTTACAAAGCTATACGTAAGAGGTCTGCTTTTCTTCTAGACTCCAGGTGGGCCTTTTGACTGACATTGATAACGGGGATAATACTCTTTGCAGGATGGTAGTGCTTGTTAGCATCAATAGCTGTGGCAATGCAATAGGCAACTATCTTTAGTACCTGTTCGTGACGCCATCGGTAGCATCCTTCTCCAGGTGCTTTTAAGCAATTGCTCAGATGTTCCAGTTCTCAGTACAAAAAGGGAAGGAGATGATTCATTCTATTCCCAGACATGAAAGGACTCAACTTCCCAAAAAATAACACTTATATAATAATTTAGAAATACACTTACAAAAAGGAGGAAAAAATATGTAACCAGAAAATAATCACAGCAAACAGCAGACAACCACAAGTAATGACTTCCACAGCACTCTAGGTGACAAGTACTTGAACTTGCTTGTGCATCATCGCACATTTAAATGCCGGCTTTATTATAAAGGAGCTTTTCTCTCAGGGGATTCGTTAACCGAGTTATTACTGTTCATGAATTTCTGAATTCATCCTATAAATACTCATTTTCTTCTTCACATTTCTCTTTAACTGGACTTCTCTGTACTTTGCTTTAGGATTACAATATACAGCAAAGACTTTCCCTTGAGGTTGCCTACTGCAAATACTGCAATAGCCTTTTGTTGATTTTCTATTAATCCTCTCACTCATATTCACTGGAGATCAACCTTTTTTAACCTAATGATTTTGTAACTCTAAGCTGTGAAGATCGAAGGACCATATAGCTCTAATATTGATAAATTGAACAATATGATCACTCTGGTCTGGGCTCATGGGCCAGTGATTCCAAGAGTAAAACTCCTTAATTGCATTTACATTCCAAACTGTTCCTTGCTTTCTGTCCTCCTCGCCTTTTTCCCTTTTACCTTTCTCTCTATGGTCAGAATTGGAGCAACAACTTCAGTTCTATCTTTTGTATGTTTAGACAACTGACATTCTATTGGTACAGATGTAATACCACAATGTGATTGGGGTAACTGGTGGTCGGGGGCTTGATGATGGGTGGTTCCATTTATTATTAATTTGGATATTAAAATTTTCTCCTTTCTCTTAATAAAAGTATGATCACAGAAAATCCAACTTTACTATTCTCCAAGACTGAAGGGGATCTTACTTGATCATGAGCTCAGACAGAGTCCTGATGCAATGCACAAAAATAAAATCAAGTTACACTTTAAAAACCCATGTTCAATATCGCCCAACAAAAAGCTAAAAAAGATGATGGCCATTAACAGGGTCAGAACCACCATTATGGCAAATTAGGCATTCGCTTAGGGCGCAGATCATAAGTGGGGACCGGGAACCCAGCCGCACAGGTCAGCTACCGAACAGTCAGTTGACACATGAATAAGCTTGGCCTAGGGTGCAAAATAACCTGGCACCAGCACTGGCGATAAACTTAAATGGATTTGAGATCTATTGCACAAAAATTAAGAAGACGTACACCCCTCAAAATTTCTAGCAAGGGGTTGATACTAAACAACTCACACTCACACCCTTACGGACCGTTCAGAATTAATGTGCCATACTAAAAAAAAAAAAAATTAAAAAGACACCTTCCAAATATTCATGTCTAATGTTCTCCTACTAGAACAGGTGTCTAAAGGTGTTTTCACACCTAGTTTATTTGATGTGAAATTTCTTTTTTCAAACTCTTTTTTTCCCAGACAGTCAGTCTCTCTGGTGTTGACCATAACAACTATACCAAGACCCTTTACTTGGCAGCAAACATACAAACTATAAAAACCTGGACATGGATACAAATAGATGAACATACACAGGTTTGGTCTGCAATAGAAATAAAATCCTGCAGTACTTCTTTATATTCCTTGCTTTGTACCCCAATAAATACAAGTCATCACCAATATACTAACAACCCAATTGTGCTTCACTCACTCAGAATATGGAACCAATGTAGGATGTATTTTAAGATAGGGAAGCGTTTAACTGTGGCACCTCTGCACGAGAGCCACCTTTTTCTACCCCCTCAAACGTACACAGTTTTTAATACCTGGAAAACATCCGGGATTAAATCACTTAGAGATCTGTACATAGACAATGTCTTTGCATCCTATGAACAATTACACTCCAAATTTAACTTATCAGCAACACATTTCTTTCTTTACTTTCAAATTCGAAACTTTGTTAAATAACCTGCCCAATTTTCCTCACTTCCCACTTACTTCTATGCTGGAAAAAATTTGTATCAGTCTTGAGGACTCTGTAATATATAAAACTATTTTACAGCCCCTCCCTTTCAAAGATCCAAGAGTACAGTGGAAAAAGGATCTCTCATTCAATATCTCAGAAAAGGAGAGGAAAGTAGCAATGCATAAAATTCACTCGAGCTCCATATGCGCAAAGCATACAATTATTCAACTCAAAATTATATATCGAGCACATCTGTCGCATTTAAGATTGTCCAAAATGCTTTCAGGGCAAGATCCAACCTGTGAACATTGCAATCGAGCTCCAGCCTCATTAGGTCACATGTTTTGGACCTGCACCAAAGTAACATCATTTTGGACCAAAATCTTTAAATGCCTTTCAGACAGCCTTGGTGCCACAATCCCTCCTAATCCACTAACAGTTGTGTTTGGTAGACTCACAGAGGGGCTTAAAGTGGAGAAGGACAAACAAACTGTGATGGCCTTTACTACACTATTGGCACATAGACTTATCTTGCTCAACTGGAAGCATCCTAACTCTCCTCTTTTAAGTCAGTGGGTAACTGATGTTATATATTATATGAAACTGGAAAAATCTAATTCGCACTTAGTGGATCTGTACAAAACTTTTTCAAACGCTGGCAGGATCTAATCAATAACATTTTCGAATAAGCATTTCAATTGAGGGAGCAGGTTCTCTCCCCTCTTTTACTCCATTTATCTTTATTCATTTTTTATTTTATCTATTAATTTGTCTCTCTTTCTCAGGGATGGGGGTTGATTTGTTTCAAACCTTTTTTTTTTCTTTTTGTAAAATTTTGAGTTATGTGTATGGAATGTTATTTGATTTTAATAAATTCAATAAAATAAAAAAGAAGGGGTGGTCTTATGGGAAAGTACCAAAGGAACCCTGGAGAGTGATTTGAAATGGCACCAACCTACCTACAGGAAATACTGCACATTGTGGATGAAATTGTGCACACTGTGGAAGTCTGCTGTTGGTAATTACGTCGTGTCATTCACAGCATAATGAGTCGAGGGTTAACTTGGACCATTAAAAACATTAAAAAGGTAAAAATAAATACGCACAAAGGAACTCGTCAAACCTAAGACCTACCCAACCATTCCTAGAACTTCAGCTTGTTAGAGATATTTAGTTGACAGTTGGTACAGAAACACCCAGACCCCTCCCCTCTACCCACCTGCTATGTTTAAGCCAGACTTCCCATTGGCTTATGTTTATGATTTGTTCATTTTTAACTCTTTGTTTAATATTATCCATCTTAATATTATTTATTTGGTTAATATTATTCATCTTAATATTATTTATGTTTATTCTTTAACAATTGTGTTTTTTCATCAGTTTGTTTATTATTTAGCTTGTGTGTGTGAAACTTTGTTCTGCCATATACCTTGTATTTTATTGGTGGTTCCCCCAAGAGGTGGGGCTACCTGTCCATCATCGTTGAGAAACTGCTCCCAGCTCTTACAGAGGTTTGTGGGAATTGTAGTCTCTCTTCAGTACATGGTATGCGCTTAGTGGTGCCATCACTTGCAATCTTCTTTTCTTTTTTGAGGATTTTTATTTATAGAAAAAAAATCAAAACTCTTGTTTCGTCTGTTTTCTTTTTAAAACAAGGAATCTAATTGTGCTATTAGTTATTTAAATTACTGCCTTATTCAAAAGTTAATCATTTTTACCATCATTTTTGATGCTATTTTGTTTCATTAATGGACATTGCTTTGTTTGAGAGTTTATTTGCATTGTTGCCACAGCAGTTTCCCATAATGCATTGGGGAGTACACAGTTATTGACATCATTTTGTGGGACAGTACAAAGAATCAACCTGGGGCTTTACTCACTGTCTAAAATTAGATAAAACTTTGTGTTTCATATGATTTTCTTTCTTAGTTTGTTATTGACTCCTGCCACTCTTTGGGTTTGCGTTTTGGTTTTCTTGATCTTCTGGTATCGACCTGGCTTTGTTTTCCTTACTACAGTTATCTCCAGGTCCTTTCATAAAAAACATAATATACTGACTAGCTCTTTTACTTTTGCTGTTTTTTTTATTCTTTTTTTCTGATTTGGAGATTTTGATTCCTGGATAGTGCTTTGAGTCTTTTGGATTACCTTGCTGGTAATTCCATTTGCTTCTTTTTCACTCCTTTGAGAATTTTGTTATGTATTTTGTTTTTATTTTCATTGATGAATTCTACTGTTATAAAGATTTGTTGTTGCCTTGCCTGTAATTGCCAGAGGTTGATGGTTTTTCCCTCCCTATCTGGCATTTTGCATTTATTTTGGGACATTATAAGCATATTTTATCTCAGTGTAGGCCTGAGTGGAAGCAAGACTATCTTTTGGTGTAACTCCTCTGGCTGAGGGATTTCGGCCTGCTTCTCTGGTTCTTTTTGAAGGCCTCACACCTCAAAGATATTTTCGGTGAATGAGAATATGAGAGGTTTTATATACGATTTAGTTGTGTTTAAGTGTTTATTGCCTGGACATGATTCTAAATAGTCAAAGGGTGTAACTACCTTTTTTTTCACAGCCGAGGGTTGGTGCACAGGTCAGGTCAGGTTGGGGAGCATGCACTAGTATAGCATGTTGCCGCACTCACCAAACGATTAAACAACTCGGGGTCGTAGTTGGCAACCCCTCCAGGCAGACACGTGGTCCAGTCCAACCACCTGGAAATGACCATCTCTCTGCCACAGCCAGGTGTTACATGGGCATCCCTTTGGCCTATTCCAGCCGCTTTGGTCCTCAGCAATGAGGATTCACCCTCGGGGTATTGTGCCACATGGCCGTTGTACCGTAACTGACACTCCCTCACAATGCAGGTAATGTGCCTCATTCAGGACTCCATGAGCAACACAAAGTCAAAGCAGCAGTACTCAAGGAATCTTTGAAGAGACACAGTGCCAAAGGAGTCCAGTCTTCATCTCAGGTCACTGGATAGCGTCCATGTCTCACAACCATATAGCAAGACAGGAAGCACCAGGACTCTAAAGACTTGGACCTTCATCCTTTTGCATAGATATCGGGAGCACCACACACTCCTTTCTGGTGACCTCATTACCCCTTATTGCTCTCCCAATCCATCTACTGACTTCATCAGCAGAGTCACCAGAGACATGAATGTCACTGCCGAGGTAAGTAAACCTCTCGACGAAGTTGACACTCTCTCCGCAGACAGACACACTGCTGATGGCCGTGCCCAAGAGGTCTTTAAAGGCCTGGATGTTGGTTTTTACCCAGATACTCAGACTCCTTGCTCAGACTCTCAAGAGCCCTGATCAGAGCCTCTGTTGACTTCATGAAGATCACAGCATTTTGTGCTTAGCTGGTGCACTGGAAATGGTTAAAGCAGCATTGCACATCCATAATGGCATGCAGAAGCTTCAGTGGCAGGCTTGTCCAGCAGAAGAACAATCAATCTGGAGGCCTAATGGTGAAGAAGAAACTGCAGAGATGGGACTGTCATTCCTGTGAGTTGAGGTGTTCTGGAGCCATGACACATGTAAAGAATACTGTCAGACACACACACAGGACCCGTCGAAGAGAGAGAGAGACACCGCGACAGTCCAGCTGGAGACCTCATGTGCAGGTGCGAGGGAAATACTTTGATAAAAGTCATAGTATGAGGGGAGTTCCATAATTTATCTACCTGAGTATCATGTATTTATGTTGAAGATCTAAACTTATCACTGGAGATCAGGACATGTCTTGGCCTTCCACACCATGCAGTTTGAGGTCATGTCATATCAATCACTCAGAGACAGAAAATGGCAATGGCATCTACCTGCATGCATACAAAGATCCTGACAGATTGGGAGTGCCGTTCCATCATTAAATTCCTAAATATGAAAGTGGGAAGAAGCCAAAAGAAACCCATGAGAGGCTGAATGCTGTAGTTGGTGATGATGCAAGATGAAGTTTTGGGCCATGCCATTTAAATGGGGTCTCGAGCA
Organism: Polypterus bichir lapradei; assembly: GCA_026402145.1. Taxonomy (NCBI): domain Eukaryota; kingdom Metazoa; phylum Chordata; class Cladistia; order Polypteriformes; family Polypteridae; genus Polypterus; species Polypterus bichir. The sequence goes on along the minus strand of JANRMT010062841.1, from coordinate 23,150,391 downwards.
TCGTTTGAAGATGACCCCGTCCCACCCAGGGTGTCCTGTGGCGGGATCTTCACAGGAAGTGTGACAAAAATTGGAGGCCATGATTACGGAAGATCATTGTGTTAAGGTTACCAGTGTAGCACAGCTTCCACAATCAACCATATTTAGATAGATGATGTCAAAGGTCCATTCCTGATGCTTTCCCTGAAATGCTGACATGGAGTCAGAAAGCATGTCACCAGGAATTCAATCACAAACACCTGGACTTTCTTAGAGAAAATCCCACTGACTTCTTCTCATGGATTGTTGCTGGGGATGAAATGTTGGGTTCACCACGCATGACCCTGAAACCAAACAAGAGTCCATGCAACAGAAGCATAACAAGTCAAAGACCCTTCAAGAAATTTTTGTGCACAGCAATTGGTCAGAAAGGCCATGGTGACATTTTTTTGAAATACAAAAGGGGGTTCTACTTTTGGAATTCATTCCACACAAGTCATCCATCACTTGAACAACCTAAGTCATTACCTGAGGTCATCAAACAGAAATGCTGTGAAAAATGTTAGCTTAATGACGATGCATCATCTCACAAATCCCAGAAATCAAAGACTGCTGTCCACGAATGTAGCTTCATAAAGTTTAACCACCCACCGTACAGTCCAGACTTGGCCCACAGTGATTAATTCATCTTTTGAAACTTAAAGAAATTCCTACGTGGATGGTGACTTCCCGATGATAATGACCTCACGGAGGGAGCAGCGGAGGACCAAGATGAATCCTTCTATTCCAGAATGAGAGGATCAACTGTGTTAAAGTGAGGGGGATTACACTGAAAAATAATGTGGTGAGTTTGACCATCAGATTTTATTTTCGTAGGTACAGTGGGATCTAAAATGAAGTAACACATTTCTCAAGGTCATTGCGCGAGGTAGAGGCAGCCAAGTGGGCTGGATTAGGGGTCCTTTGTTAGGCGATCACTTGTAGTTTTCAGTCAACAACATGCCTTCGTCCGGTGCACACCATGCTTTCACTGTCGAAGCGTTCTTCAAAAACAATGAATCCATCATCAATACTCAACGCGCCTTCCAAACGCACTTCAGTATTCCTCCTAACGGTGATGTCCCAAATCGGAAAACAATTCTTCATTGGGTGGCTAAATTTAGACAGACGGGTACAACATTGAACAGAGAATCTCCAAGCTGTCCTCAGACTGTACGAATGCCTGAAAACATCCAAGCTGTAAGGGCATCGATTCTGCAGTCTCCTAGACGTTCAGCACACAAATCTGCTTCTGCCTTAGGCATTTCCAACATGTCTTTGAGGAGATCTCTGTATGAGGACTTTATACAAAATGATGGTAGTGCAGGAATTCACTGAGAGAGACTGGGAGAGCCGTAGAGAGTTGTGCTCGAACATTCTGCAAACCGTTCATCGAGATGTCATCATCATGTGCAGCGACGAGGCACATTTCCTTTTGATTGGCTGCGTGAATAAGCAAAACTTTTGCTATTGGGCTGAAATCAACCCTCATGAACTTCATCAGAGACCCCTGCACAGTTAGAGTTTGGTGCGCCGTTGCAGAATTTTGCATTGTAGGCCCTTACTCTTTTGAGGAGGGGGCAGCAATGGTCACCGTCACTTCAGAACGTTACATTGAAATGCTAAAGAACGTTTTGCGGCCCCAACTGGAAGAAATGGATGTGGTGGATGCCTGGTTTCAACAGGATGGAGCAACAGCTCATACAACGCATTTTGCGGGAGATGTTTCTGGGGAAACTGACCTCCCTGCACACGTGGTGATGTCGGGTGGCCTTCACCCGATCGCCTGATCTTGCTTCATGCCATTTCTTCTTGTGGGGCTATCTCAAGTCGAAGGTATACACACAACAACCTCAAAATCTGCCTGCCTGGTATGGCCACATCATGCACAACATCAAGCAGTCAGTGGCCAAGGCAGCCCTCTGCCTCGGCCCAGATGGACGCCAGTCCTGTGAACAACCAAGAAAATGGTGGCTTGATCGACTTAAAGAAGACATGGGACTCACTAACGGCACCCCTGACGATGCCCTTGATCAAAAGAAGCGGAGATCGACGTGCAGAAAAGCAGACCCTTTGATAAACGCTAAGAAAGAAGAAGAAGTATTACTGCAATTTCTAGAACTTTATTGCCCTATTGTTTTCCTTTGTCCCTCTGCTGTTTGTACGAATGTATATTAGGTGCCAAATGTATATTAGGATACCAAATGTATATTAGGATACCAAATTGTTCTAAGGTTACAAGAAGCTCGGGGCATCTCAATAAGATGATCAGAATACCACCAGGGCCACAAAATTATTTTGTGTAGGCGAAGGGTAGTTTTGTGTTTCTGCTATATTCAGTGCACATTATTTCCTTGGACTGCTGCTGCCCCCCTGCCATTTTGTCTGCAGGCACCATCTGTTTTCGGTTGACGGCTGGCTGTTGGGGTTAAACTTTGAGCTTGGCATTTCTTTCGCTTTGCATCAATTATCTGAGCCGCAGACTCTGGGGGTGAAGAGGAGGATTAAAACCAGAATGGATCCCCTTTCGCAACCTGTTTCAGCAAAAGTCGTAATTTAATAACTTGAGCTAATAACAAATGGACCTTTCAAACACAATTTGACAGTTGAGGCTTTGAGCCGAGTGCTTGGTTGCCCCTCTGGGGATGAAAAGATGCTTTGATAAATGTAAACATGATTGCAATAAATTTTTATGGTCCTAATGGAAACCGCGTGAGTCATAATGGCACCGTCACCATCATCTGGCATGTCACAATAAAGTAGATAGAAAGGTTAGATTGGTCAACATGTGAATAAGAATTGGCTCTAGGGCATTACAGGCCACATTCCTTCAATTCTGTAAATGGGTAGTCAGTATCAACAAAATAATGCATTATATATCATATCATGGTGGGTCTGTCCAGCCAGACATGAAATTTGACACACTAAAGCTTTTACAGAATCAACTATTTATGACTGTCTTTGTCACTACAGGGTTTTGTAGCCCTGGAATTTATTCTGTAATGCAGGAATCATCGGGATTGTCACATATGCACATCAGAGGGTCACCATCTAAGTGCTTCCCAGGTATGTGCTACCACCCCAAGTCGAGAGGGGGCGCTGTTGCTGCTTTGTCTTGTCCTTCCTCCACAATGCAGAGGAACCGCCCAATGAGGGCAACTGACTCCGCCCCTTTAAAGTCAGACCGTCCAAAAGGAGGTTATCTAAGGAGAAGACCTCCACAGCCTGTTCATAATTGCTTTAATTGTACGGACTGCGCTGGGCTGAGTGTTACGGGGCAGGCTTTTTGTTCCCTTTTTGAATGCATTGTGCCATTGTTTTTGTTGACTTTTGCCAGGTTGTACTCAAAGATTCATCGCAGTATCAGCCTGTCATTCCCTCAGATGACTACAGTCAATTTGGACTTACCAGTTAAGCACATTTTTGGGATGTGGAAGGGTGCGGGAGATGGTGACCAGGCTGGGAACTGAACACAGGTCCTCAGAACTGTAAGGCAGAATCTATGATCATGACATCACTGGCTACGCAGAAGCTCACACAGAAAAGTCACACAGATAATAACACGCAGCCCACCAAGCACTCAATGGTGTCCTTCACTGGCTTCTCCCAGTGCCCGGTGTGTCATTTTAAAAGGCCAACCAGCCTGCTGTCCGCACTCAGCACACATTGACTTTTCACTTTCTCTTCTTTTGCCTACCCCTTCATGACCCCCATGTTGCACAGGTCCTCACATCTGGCAAGCAGCAACTTCTGTTAAGTTAGTTTGTGTTTCTTTAATTTATTTTGGGCTACTTTTTCATTCATCTGTTGTTATTTTGTGTTGTGGTTTTGACTAAAGGAGAATTCATACATACATTTAGCATAACATATATTTAGCATAAATTTGGACTTCCCATTTAAATTTAAAATATATTTTTTTCATTATTACAATGTAATTTCTTTTGATATGTTTTCTGATCCTGTTGCCACAGTGTGATGATTCGGTTACTAGGTGAAGTATTTTCATAAGTTGTTATTACCGGCGTCACAAACTGCCATATTATACATGATTTAGGATACGATCTCTGACATTTTTATGTTACTGCTTGTCACACACGTGTGCATGGGAGGCAGCTAAAAGACCTGAACAAGAGTAATTCCACGCCAGACCAGGGGGTGGCGGAGTACATTAACTCTATGTCTCACTTCTCTGCAGACCATTCACGGGAAATTCGGCCTGGCCCTGATGACATCACTTCTGGTTTCCAACCCACCATGATGACATCACTTCCAGTTTCTGTGGCCTTTGATGATGTCACTTCTGGTTCCAAACCTATGGATGAGGACCCTTCCGTGTTCCGTCCCCTTTGAGGACATCACTTCCAGGTCCGAACCTATGGATGAGGACCCTTCTGGTTCCGTCCCCTTTGAGGACGTCACTTCCTATACTGGCCTTTAAAACTGCCATCTTTTCTCTATCCCCTCAGTTCCGTTGTGAACTCTGATCTGTACAACATTTATTCCTATTTTGGAGCCAGGATATAATATATGGGTGGCTGCCCCAAACCTTTTCTTGGACTCTTTGTCAATTCTTGTGAGATGCTTTATTACCAACTCCAGTTTATGAACTCCGCACTTTGCCTTGTGACTTTGATTTTTGTGATTTTGCCTTGACGCCCCTTAGTCTGATTCTTCTGGTTACGACCTCATCATTACGATTCATCTGCAGATCCTTTTCAATCATTGCTGACCACATGGGTGTCATGATTCAGCTTGGGTGGTCGCCCTGCTTCACAGTTATATTTTGTTTATTTCATGTTCTTATTATGTTATCAATTGTGTTTTTGTTTTCAGACCAGAAGGTTCATGTTTTTCCTTTTCTATTTTAAGTTTTTCTCTTTAAAAAACTTTTCTGGACCTGTGCAGGCCAGAAGGCTGCCTTTTGAGTTTGGGACAAGGCTGCCTATGGTGAGAACTATTCACTGGGTTTAGACCTTAAAAACGGCAGGTATGGCTTTTGTTATTTTTGAGTCCTGATCCCCCTGCTCCTTTTGCAATTTTCATGTGTGTAGAATCACAACACTGGGGAAGTACATTATCAGGGTCAGGGTTGCCCCACCATCTATATATATAATTCACTAAGGCAAGACACCCATGGAAAACACGCCGGAAGGGGCGTGGATTCACTAAGCCGCCGACAAGTAAGACACCTATGGCGCACGCAGGGAGGAGCCACGCCCACCAACTCCAAGACCATTGGATACAACGACAAGTCGCAGAGCCACGCCCATGAATTCGGACGCAACGACACAGAAAGAACAGCGTCATTTATATTCGTCTGTCGTGGAGGCCTCTACTTCCGAGCCACCTTGACTGTCCATAGAGGCATGTTTCTCGCGGAGGTGAGTCGCCATATGCAGCGTGTGAGATGGTTTGCGAGGGGTATCCCATGGAATCCTTAAAACAATCCTTTACAACTGAGGTTAAAACACAATGAAGTAAGCAGTCTTTAAAAACCGACTTTTCGGTTACGACGCACGACCTCGTGCACCAAAGCAAACTGTTTTACACGCAACATACAGCAATTCTCATCCGTGACAAAAATGCGTCTTCTTCACTCACGGACAATTATATGTTGCTCTCTCCAGAGTTCCATCTTTTCATTCACTTTCTGTTGTATCCTCAAACCCTCCCTTTTTAGAGGGTTCTTTCCAGAAGTGTTCAACCATCAATAAATAATTATGCGGCGTTTGTTATGCCGCGGGTTCACTATTGTGTTGTATTTTGCTCTCTCCAGAGTTCCTTCTTTTCATTCACTTACTGTTGTATTCTGACACCAACCCGTTTTAGACAATCGTGTCTTTCCACAAGTGTTTAGCATTCAATAAATAATTATGCATGAGATTGAGCATGTGTCTAGGTGTAGGTAAGCCGTTGAACCCCATTCGGGCTGCAAACCGTGGAATTCCCATTAAGTGCGACTCATACGCTCCCACTGTTTTCGTCCCTACCCTTTGTACACACTCCCCTCCCACACGTTGACTGTTCATAGAGGCATGTTTCTCGCGGAGGTGAGTCGCCACATGCAGCGTGTAAAACTGTTTGCGAGGGGTATCCCATGGGATCCTTAAAACATTCCTTTACAACTGAGGTTAAAACACAATGAAGTGAGCAGTCTTTAAAAACGAGTTTTTGGTTATGACGCACGACCGCGTGCACCATTGCAAACTGTTTTACACGCTACATACAGCAATTTGCTTTCGCAACAAACATGCGTCTTCTTAGATGCTCCTGCACTTTGTACACACCCCCCTCCCACCTCGCTACTACCGTGGTCGGGTGTCTTGGTGGACTATATATGGAAAGGCAGCCGCACGGACGATTGTGTGTTGGTTCGTTCCGTGCATTGTTACAATGTTGCTTTTCTTGCTGATTTATTACATTACCGATTTTTCAAATGTTAATTTTCTCCCTGTGCTTAAAAATGATTAAAAAACCGGCCTGATTATGCGGCGTATGGTACGCCGCGGGTTGGCTAGTAGATATATAAATGAATGCAAAGTGCTTGGTGACAAACTGGTCACCCTGGAAGACAGATAGAGAAGAAATCAACATTTAAATCAAAGGCCTCCCTGAAAACTGTGAAAGTCCCAACCCAGTGAAATTCATAGCTGAACTTTCTCTAAAATAATCTCTCAAGGCTCCCCAGGCGTTGCGACACATCCCTGTCTCCACCAAGTCAGAGTGTTCACTTGAAGCCTGGACTAGCAATAGGTGAATCTGTTCTTTCACACCACTGATAATTGTTCTAATGTCTGGTTGAGCTTACTGCTGCTCCATCCTGCTGGCTACGCCACTGTGAAGTAAAAGAAGAAACGTGAAACATAAGAAGGGTTTGAGTATCAGCCAGTTAGCCCATGTAATTTTTGTTGGCAAAAAGTAGAAAAGAAATGGACGCACAAGGGTGCAAAAATAGAATTATGACTAATAAGAGGTTGAGAGCACTCTGTCCTCCTCAGTGTTGCTTCCAAACTGAATGCTGATTTCCTGTGTCTTCAGCCATTAAATGTCAGCTGTCTCAGTAGAAGTGGGACTTCCTGGAGGAAGTGAAACTGGGTGAACAAGTTCTCCAATGTTAGGGTCAAAACTGCGGGTAAAAGAGAAGATGTCAATAGTGAGGGTAACCTCTCACGGTGTGTGTGTGTGTGTGTGTGTCGATGTGTGTGTGTGGGTGTTCACTGTGCGATCAGCTGTCCAGGGTTTGTTCCTGTCTTGCACCCTGTGTTAGCTGAGATAGACTCCGGCACCCCCGTGACCCTATTTAGTACTAAGTGGGTTTGAAATTGACTTATTGACTGAAGCGCCATTATTATCTTTGAACATTTACCCATGATTCCTTTTTACTGTGTTCTCTCTAACTTATGCAAATAATGCAATACAGCTGTCCGATCCTGGCATAGCCTCAAAGACGTTTTTTGCATGAAAGGAGGACAACAGAGAACTTTTTTAGAGTGCCAAGAGTGAATGTCATAGATGGTTATGAACAACAGAGAACAATATTTGTCAAGTTTTAACGTATGCCCATATTGAATTACATCAGCCTTTAGCAATGTATTCAAGAGCAAAAATGATTTAATTTGTATTATTCCATATCTGGGTGTCCTATGTTATGCCATTTTTATTATTGTTGCTATTATTGGATTATTTTCTACGTTATAGAGTGTTATTTTTGCTCCTCCCTCATGTTTATGACATGACGGCACCCATGAAAACAAAACTAAAAGTATGAACCTGCTTCTGGAAAAAAAAATACAGAAAGGAGAACATCCCACATGAAGAGATTCTGAGTGTGGTGCACCCTGAAATTTGGAAGTCCACTCGTCATAGTAGGTTGTCACACATGCAGACCAAACATTTCTAGTACAGCTCTGGACTGAATGGCCGGTTCTCGTCTAGATTATACATGAAAATAATATAAAACACTGCAATTGGGTTCATGGAAATCAGACTGTTGTATTGAATCTGAGTGTTCGTAAGTCACTCAGAGTCCAACAAAATGCCGCCATCAAAAATTTTGCCACCCTAGTTCGCCTACATTTTAGAGCTGACCCTGGTTCTCCTTGCACCAGATTTTTCTTCCTGGTATTTCATTTTTCTTCCCATATCCCCAAAGATGGCTGGCAAAAAAAAATGTGCTGAAGGATAAAGAAAAAGAGTCCAGCTGCTTGTAGGGGTTGTGTCCACTCAGATTCACACCGTCGATAAGTAGGGATTTGCTTATTTTATGTTAAAGACCCCTGGGACACACCCAGCCTTGACCTGGCACTCACACCCTGAGACACAACACAGTGGTTCAAAATGAACCATATATGAAATCCAACATCTGTCTGCCTGTCTGCTTTTCACAAGGGAACTACTTAACGGATTTAGGTCGGGTTTCCGGTTCCGATTCATTTTGCGACTTCTCTCATCTCGCTACCTATCATAGTTCAGTTGCAGCACTGATTTATTTGTGTGAATCTGAGAGACAGGCTGCAGGCCGAGGGGAGAGGAAGGCAGGAGCTCAAGAGCAGGGAGCTGGGAGGGGCCTTCCTCACTCACGCAGCAGCCTCCGCTCGAGTCGCTGTACCTCTCGCTACGTGTTGCCTCTGCTTAGCTAGCGATACCTGTTTGTTCAGCACACATTATCATCTACAGATTTTTAAGGAGTAATGTTAGACGTTTTTGAGAGAGAGATCATAGCTATGTGTGTTTTAGAGGGTAGCTGCTCATTAGCAGAGATATGGCCACTTGTTCTTCTCCCCACACGGGGGACGCTCTCCTGTCAGAGCTGAACACGGTCAGATACAGTGGCAGCGTTTGACGTCGGAGTGTACCTACCGTCCGTTTAGCCAGAGATACCGTGCCAACTTGACCGTGACAGCAAAACCAAAAATATTGTATATCAAGAGGCCCTTGGATATGAAAGCTATTAATATAAATACTTCTCAATACAAATTATTACATTTTTTTTTGTTTTTTTATTGATTGTGTAATAAAAGTGCTTTAGTGGTGTCAACCCGACACAGACTGACTGTGACCATGCGGGTTCAGCTCCATGCTCCCATCTCCCATAAACACATTACTTTAACATCGCCTTTTCATAACTTCACTTTAACTTAATCCTGATACTCTTTATGTTCAATTCATCATGTGGCTGCACCACCACCACCTACTCAAAGCATCATGATGCTCCAAAATTGATGGACTAAAAGCCAGAAGTCTACGTGACCATCATCATCAAGTCCTTCCGTGAGAACCCTAAATACAAAGAGGACTGTTTCATTTATGTTAGGTAGAATGCCCAGAGGGGACTGAGCGGTCTAATGGTCTGGAATCCCTACAGATTTTATTTTTTTTCTCCAGCCGTCTGGAGTTTTTTTTTTTTTGTTTTTTCTGTCCACCCTGGCCATCGGACCTTACTCTTATTCTATGTTAATTAATGTTGACTCATTTTATTTTCTTACTGTGTCTTTTATTATTCTATTCTTTATTATGTAAAGCACTTTGAGCTACATTTTTTGTATGAAAATGTGCTATATAAATAAATGTTGTTGCATCTGCTGTTCGGGAGCCCTTGAACCCTACACTGTCGGTAATGTTATCGATGAGCTAGACAGTGAAGCAACAACATAGCAAGGGGATGGTACAAAAGTGCAAAAGTGCTTTTATTTATAATCCAACAAAACAAAGCAGTGCATTCAATTTCTTCATTAAATAAATAATCCATAAAAGAAACATGGAGGTTTAAAACAATAGAAAAAAGTCTTCTTAACACAACAAGATTAAAATAATGCAGAAAGCAGTCTTTTTAAAACATTTAAAAGCCCGGTGTCTTTTTACCTGGCGTCTCTCCTGCTCCACCCGTTTGGGCCCCGCAACAGGAGAGTCGCCCTCTCAGCAGCTGACCTTTTCTCCGTTCGACTACTGGTCTGGAGGCCTCCCGATCCCTGGATTCGGTCGCGCACTCCTCCCAGACTGAGGCTTGGCTTTCACCCAACGGCCAGGACGCACACGCTGGGGAATCCACCACCAAAGCCTCCCGACTCCCGCTGCCTTCATAGCCTTACGTGTCCTGTCGTCCTTCACCTGGTCACTCCCGCTACTCGATCACTCAGCGGGAGCAACCACTACTACAGTACAACTCCCGGGTGTCGGCCTAACACCCAGGCTTCCGTACAGCTGCCTGCGAGCATTCACTCGCTCACTCGCTCACCCACACTGGCTCTCTCTTTCTCTCTCTCCTGCTCCATGCTCTCCAGCAACCTCCATCTTTCCTTCCCTTCTTGTTCTACTCTTTTCTCCCCTTTTTAGCCGACTCGCGCTTCTATATAGGTCGGGAGGGCATAGCAGCTGCGGCAAATTAGCAGCCCCAGGAACAATCACAGATGCGGGCAATCTCTCACCTGTGCACTTAGGTGAGAAACGCCCACATCGCAAATCACCCTGAGAACTGCTGCAGCCACAACCACCACACCCCCTCGGTAAGCCGCGAGTGTGGTGATTATTTATTTAAAACGGGCCTTTGCTGAGAACTGTGGACCGGCTATACCACACTGACATGGAGGCACGTATAAAATAACACAAAAACGGTTTATTTTCTTCACCTGTGGGGCATGACTTCCCCGTGAACCACACAGGCATAACACAGTCCCAAATAAAGCACAAAAGTAACAGAAACACACCCTTCTGGCACCACCACTCCTCCCTTGAAGCTTCGTCCTCTCCTCCCGGCTGTTGACTGGTGGTGGCTGGCCCCTTTAATAGATTTCTCCAGCAGGGCTCCGGGACCCATGTAGCTCCCCCTGGCGGCCACCCCTGATCCCAACAGGGCTCTGGAGGACTCCATCCCCCATGGAGCCCTGTGGGAAACTGAGGCACCATCGTCAGCCAGGGAGGCTGCCACCAAGTGTCCTGGGGGAGGTATTGAGTAGTCCATGGTTGCTCCCCCGGAACATGTGTAGAAGGCACGTCCCCACCGGGCATGGGACCTGGCCGTCCTCCACAATTGTTAAAGTTTGTACTGTTAAACTACTGTGAGGGCAGAGCCGCGGGGGCACAGCTAGTAAAGAATAAACTAAAATAGAGAGGGCAAAAAACAAACAAACAATGTGCACACAAATCCCACACAATTTACCCAGATGGTGATAATTATTTAACAAACACTAACGACACCTGGCAAAACACTGAACACAAAACGTTCAACGATAAACACTGTGAAATGAACAGCCTCGACACACACAAAAAGTTTTGGGGCAGCCACCTATATATTGTCCCCGGCTGCAAATAGGTTTTGAATGAGCACTCATGTGCCCTGAATCAAGTCCTGAACTAAACTGGTTTACTCTTCAAAACATGGCGGCTTTAAAGGCCATGACTGGAAGTGACATGGTGGAACCGGAAGTGACGTTCTTCTGGGTGCTGGACCCAGAAGTGACATTCTTGTGGGTGCCGGAACCGGAAGTGATGTCTTTATGAGTGAATCAGAAAGGTTTTCCCATTTTTGGTCTACAGAGACAATAGAAGAGGGTTTAGCGCACCCCGCTACCAACTGGCCTGGTGTGGAATTACCTTCACTTGGTCTGTACAGCTCCCTCCTGCTCACACATGTGTGACAACACTCACAACAAAAGTCCAAACATAGTCCGGTATAACAAATGCACATGATGATGGTGAGCCTTCTGAATGAAATTTTAAGTTTTATCCTTCCAGGTTTCCAGTTGTGGGGGGCCTATAGGGGGTCTTCCACTATACCAATCCGTGGTGTGAAGGTGAAGCTCTCGATTTACCAGTCGATCTACGTCCCTACCCACATCTATGGTCATGAACTTTAGGTAACGACCGAAGAAATGAGATCATGAGTACTAGTGGCCGAAATGGGCTTACTCGGTAGGGTGGCTGGGCTCTCCCTTAGAGAAGAATGACAGGGAGAGACTTGGAGTAGAGCTGCAGACCCTCCATAATGAGAGGTGCCAATTGAGGTGGTCCAGGAATCTGATACAGATGCCTCCCAGTGAAGGTTTTACAGGCAAGAGCAGCTGGGAGGAGGGAAGACATAGGGCCCACTGAGAGGATTATATCTAGCAGATGGCCTGGGAACACCTTAGGATCCCACATTATGAGTTGGCAAGTGTTGTTGGGGAAATGGACGTATGGGCCTCACTGCAAAGACTGTTGCCTCCCTTGACCTGTGGAAAACAACTGAATGAAGGTTCCTATTGTTGTTTGAAAATCTGAATTAGTTGAGAGCACTCCAAAGATAAAGACATGTCCCACCAAGACAAAACTAGACAAACAAGCAGGCCCAGGACAAGAACAAAAGTCCAGAAAAAGTGTAATCCAAGGTGGTTATATTTGGAATTGTCATAAGAATAATGAAGAGAAATCAAAAAGGTTTGGGGCAGCCACCCATATATTATGCCCTGGCTACAAAACGGGTTTTAACAATGAGTTGTGTTCAGGTCTGAGTCCAAAACAGAACTGACTTTAAGGTTGCCAAGATGGTGGCTTTAAAGTCCCAGACAGGAAGTGACGTCATCTGGAACGGACGGTGCATCATCAATGGGCACAAAACTGGAAGTTAAATTGTCTTACTGGAGGTGACATCATTACTGGGCCCCCTGGGCCCGAACATGACATCATCACTGTGGGGCAGAACACGGAAGTGATGTCATCAGTGGCGCCGGAAAACATGCAGGATTTCCCATGGATGGTCTGCAGAGGACTGAGAGAGAAAGTCAGCTCCTAACCGTGACTCTTCCCCTGTGCAAATCCAAAGCTGCCCCTCATTGTAGTGCTTCCTTAGCTGCTGGGAATTGCAGTCCACCTAAGTAGCACTGCTACTAACTCCCCTTTGGTTATAACTCCTCCATTCCATACACACAGGGTTATAAGATGGAGTCAGGGTCATGGAGTCAACAACTCCAACTCCAGCACTGGAGTCTCAACATCTTTGATAAGTCAGACTAAATCTCCCGCTTGACATTTGTCAGTTTTTTAGTGGCTCACACAAAGATGTGTGTGCTGGGTGGGCTGCTGACTTGACGTTGTCCCCAGTGTTTGTGTACCTGCCCTGCATTTGTGGGGTGGAGAATCTTATGTAGTCCTACCAAGAAAAGGACCCAGCACAGTGGCGTTGAATTCCATGTACAGCGGTTGTCGGTGTGGAGTTTGCATGTTCTCCCCATGTTTAATTCGTGTTTCCTCTGGGTGCTCTCACTTCCCCTCCCACATTTGCACAGTCATGTATTCTGGGTGGGTTACCATCTGTAAAGTGGCATCAGTGTCCATTTGTGTACCCTGAGATTGGCTGGTGCCCTGTCCAGAATTTGCTTCTTTCCTTGTGTTTACTGCTTGCAGGATTGGCTGCAGCCCCCTACGACTCTGGATTTGAGTAAGCAGCTCCGAGTATGTATCTACATTTTAAACATTTTTGACTTTACAGATACATTAATTTAAACCTTTTCGATTCTACGTAGTCTGAGTCTGGTAAGGCGCATAGTTTTATATTGATGATTCTAAAAGAATTCCTTATGGTGTCCTAAGAACAAAAAACAAAAACAGCCCTCCTGTTATTACTGGACACACACTATGCCTTGTCTGGCTTTGTGTCAGTTAAAAGTCATTTGTATGCAGTGTGCTTCCAATCTTCAGAAATGTAAGATTCTGTCTGCCCCTTACTGGTTATCGTATTATAAAGGGAGTTCAATGTTTAATATTTCCAGGAACAGCACAGACACAAACATAAATGTTCAGCAGTTGGCACAAAGGAAGACTTCAATAGATTATGACTTCAGATAAATAAAACTGACTGAAACACTCAGAAATAAAAATACTGGGCTGAAGTGACCATTCCATATTAGCTCTGTGTGTGAGTGTCAGTGTTTGTGTGTCTGATGGCACCCTGTTATACACCGATGTCTCATCCAGGGTTGGCTCCTGCTTCCAGTGACCCTGCACCTCAATGAACCTGGCATTGGATAGCAGCTTTGAAAATTATAATAACTTTCTTGTTATCGACCTTAACAAAAGGAAAACTGTCTGTGTGTCCATCTGGCTGTGATGTCTGTGTCATTCCAACAGATGGTGCATCACAAACATTAGTAGTAATAAAATATATTGCATTTGTCATTCCAACAGGTGGTGGATCACAAACATTAACACTGCTTTTACAAATCCCATACAAAATGTCATATAACAGAGACGTATGCATTGCATTTGTCATTCCAACAGATGGTGCATCACAAACATTTGTAGTACAAATGTTCTTCCATCCCACTGGCCTCTTGACTGCGTAAGGGTCTTTGGTCCATCCCTGCTGGGAAACCACTGTGCCCACCTACAAATTGGCATACTTTATCAATCTTCTGGCAAGGTCAGGAAACATCTTGCCCTTCTTTGTGCCCACTCCCTGCCATGGTCTCCAAGGTAAGGGACCGGAACCCATCCTGGCATCCATTACTATATATATATATATATATTTTCCCTACAAGGTTTTTTTGGGAGTTTTTCCTTGTCTTCTTAGAGAGTCAAGGCTGGGGAGCTGTCAAGAGGCAGGGCCTGTTAAAGCCCATTGTGGCACTTCTTGTGTGAATTTGGGCTATACAAAAATAAACTGTATTGTATTGTATTGTATTGTATTGTATTGTATATATATATATATATACTAAGTGCGTGCAGTCTTTGGGTCAAAAAACAACCTGAAGACTCCCTAGCAGTTTTACTATATTCTGCAACAGTGTGGAGGATGTGGACCCACCTGTGCTTGCTACCCCACTGGCTTTCTGGAGAAGACACTAGCAATACTGTATCTTAGCCATATTCCTGGTATACAAGTCCTATTGATCTTTGTCTCGAGAAAATACCTCCAGATA
>JANRMT010062841.1:23115987-23134063 GCA_026402145.1 Polypterus bichir lapradei | reverse complement strand
ATCTATCTATCTATCTATCTATCTATCTATCTATCTATCTATCTATCCTAACCTGCTTATCTTGTCCACTGGCTGACCGGTGATGTTACAGTGGCTCGGTATTTGGATGTGAGTCCGATGCTAACAATGGTTCGTGGATGTTTCTCCTCCAGGCCCCCATTGTGAACAAAGTGCACTCCAGCTTGCTGCAAACTGCAGGTTCAAAAGCTGATGAATGAATGGCTCAACATTTACACAGCTGGGAAGTGCATGTCAGCCTTTGTGCACCACTGGGAGAAACAGAGCACCTCGGATGAGTCCGCTTCTCCTTTTTTCTGTCTCTCCAGGATACAGTATGATCACAAATGAAAGCCCATCATGGAGGCATTTTTTTGGCCTCCACCGCTCCCCCAACTGTGATAAAAGGGCACTGGATCATAATTGTATAAAAGTGAAGCAAACAAAACAAAACAAATATCGTCTCATGTGCCATCCATCATACTTACGCCTTCTCTCACCCAACCTGCTCACATGCAATGCGCCGCCTTTAAAGTGTGTTGTCAGCACGTATCTGAAATGAAAAGAAATCCATGTGTTTCAAAGTTACTCATTTGTACTCTGACTGTATGGTGCTGCTCGTATTCGGTTATCTGGCGAAGTCCTGACTTTGAACTTGTGTTGTTCACAGTGGGCAAATATTAAGGGTAACACGCGCAATTCGAGAATGAGACCAGTAGAGGGCATGCTAAATGGCTTTAGGGAGCAAAATTCAAGCACCTGGCATGGCTTTGGGGAGCCGCTCTTTAAAAATGACTGCGTCAAAGAGTTTAACATCAGACAAACTGATACACATCAGTGTACTTTATAGACTTTATATATCATTCACGACTGAGCTAAAGCAGGAACAGCGCATACGCTCATCTCACACACACAAACACATTTACCGACTCCATGACAGTCAGGACAGAAGACGGAAAGCAAAGTCGTATTAATAAACAATTAAACTCCACACACGGAGAACCTCAGGCTGAGTTCAAGTTCAACAAGTACAGTACTTTGCAAATCTTGTTTGCTTGCTCTCTAGATAAATTATAAATGGCCATGAAGCTATAAAAAAATAAAATGTTTACACAAGTGGTTCAGTCGTATAGTAAGAACAATGGCCGGGTGTGAGCCGTGAGCAGCCTGCAGCACAGTATGGCAACATTTAGTTCTCATGGCTGTAGTGGAGAGCAGGCGGTCTGTCAGGGTGCTCTTAGCTACCAATGACCTGGACCACTGGAGACGGAAAAATCTGTAGCACCTCGGTGGTCTGTTAAAGTGTCATAGCATGAAAAGTGAGAGCAATTTGAACCCAAGCTAATCTGAATAATGCGTTACGAAACAGCGAGATCGCATTGAGCAAAGACAAGTCAAAAAGTCAAATCCGCCACCGCACTCTGACTGTCCTTTATACAATACATCCATCCATTCATTATCCAAGCTGCTATATCCTAACTACAGGGTCACTGGAGCCAATCCTAACCAGCACAGGGCACAAGGCAGGAAACAAACCCCGGGCAGGGCGCCAGCCCACCACAGGGCGAGCACACACACACACACACACACACACACACAGGACAATTTAGAATCGCCACTGTGGACTGTGGGAGAAAACCCACGCAGAGAACATGCAACCTCCACACAGGGAGGACCTGGGAAGCGAACCCGGGTCTCCTAACTGTGAGGCAGCAGCGCTACCCACTGCGCCACCATGCCGCCCTTATAAAATACAATTTATTTTTGTAGAGCCCAAAATCACACAAGAAGTGCCGCAATGGGCTTTAACAGGCCCTGCCTCTTGACAGCCCCCCAGCCTTGACTCTCTAAGAAGACAAGGAAAAACTCCCAAAAAAACCCTTGTAGGGAAAAAACTGGAAGAAACCTTAGGAAAGGAAGTTCAAGGAGATACCCCTTTTCAGGTAGGTTGGGGGTGCACTGGGTGTCAAAAAGAAGGGGGGGCAATACAATACAATACGCAGAACAGAACACAAGTAATCCTCAATCTTCTTCTTCTTTTGGTTGCTCCCATTAGTGGTCGCCACAGTGGTATGAAAATATTACAAGTACGGAGCAGAACATAACAGTAGATGATATCCCATAATATGATTTGGATTTGTTTAGAGTCCTGGAGACCTCAGCCATCAAGCTGCCTCCCCCTATTGGCCATTCCACAGATGAGACAGCGCTGGGCCAGCCAATCCAATGAAAGGACCCCTCTACCCCACAATTCCTGCGATCCTCCATCAGGGATGACTTTACCTTAGGCTGGCAATGCAATTTGGCAGGTGGGCCATGGCACCAAGTGCCACATTTGGGTACCGAGAAGAGAAACAGAATCTTTATGTCCTGTCGCCATACCAGATGTCGATGCCACCCATAGCCGTTCTGAAATGTCTGCTTTGACACAAGCGACTTAGAGAATGAAGGATTACATCGGTGGCAGTCATACAGACAGTTTAGTTTACTTTTATGCGTATCTAATGTGCACCTAATATCTTTTGAAATATTGTGCCACGCAGTACATAATGAAAACTGAGCGCATTCGTGTTACGTGGATGCAGGTATTTATGTAAGGACTGCCAAGGAACTGGTACATTTATGGCCCTTGGCAATACAATAATAAAGAAATAAATAGAAGGTGTTCTTGCATTTAAGAGTTTCATTTCTAAATTGGCCCTAGTGTGTGCTTGGTGTGTGGGTGTGTTTGTGTGTGTCCTGCGGTGGGTTGGCACCCTGCCCGGGATTGGTTCCTGCCTTGTGCCCTGTGTTGGCTGGGATTGGCTCCAGCAGACCCCCTGTGACCCAGTGTTCGGATTCAGCGGGTTGGAAAATGGATGGATGGATTTTCACAATACTTTACAAAACCGTGAATTATACTTTAATTAAAGGAAAGGCATTTACATCTATATGTATATACAGTGTAGAGTCTATATATATTGCTCAAAAAAATTAAAGGACCACTTTTGAGAGTATAGCATCAAGTCAATAAACTTGTGGGCTATTGGTCTGGTCAGTTAAGTAGCACAGGGGGCTGTTAATCAGCTGCTTTAGTGCACTAGGGGGCAAACAATGAGATGACCCCCAAAACAGGAATGGTTTAACAGGTGGAGGGAGGCCACTGACACGTCTCCCTCCTCATCTGTTTTTCGACTTGTTTTTCATTTGGCTACGGTCAGTGTCACTACTGGTAGCATGAGGCCATACCTGGACCCTACAGAGGTGGCACAGGTAGTCCAACTCCTCCAGGATGGCACATCAATACGTGCCTGTCATTTCCAGAAGGCTTGCTGTGTCTCCCAGCACAGTCTCAAGAGCATGAAGGAGATTCCAGGAGACAGGCAGTTACTCTAGTAGAGCTGGACAGGGCTGTAGAAGGTCCTTAACCCATCAGCAGGACCCACCGCTATCTGTTTCTTTGGGCAAGGAGGAACAGGATGAGCACTGCCAGAGCCTACAAAATGACCTCCATCAGGCCACTGGTGTGAATGTCTCTGACCAAACAATCAGACACAGACTTCATGAGGGTTGCCTGAGGATCCGACGTCCTCTAGTCGGCACTGTGCTCACTGCCTGGCACCGTGGAGCTCGATTGGCATTTGCAATAGAATACCATTCCATCACTGGTGCCCTGTGCTTTTCACAGATGAGAACAGGTGAACCCTGAGTACATGTGACAGACGTAAATGGGTCTGGAGAAGCTGTGGAGAACGTTATGCTGCCTGTAACATCATTCAGCATAACCGGTTTGGTGGTGGGTCAGCGATGATCTGGGGAGGCATATCCATGGAGGGACGCACAGACCTCTACAGACTAGACAACGGCACCTTGACTGCCATTAGGTATCGGGATGAAATCCTTGGACCCATTGTCAGACCCCATGGTGGTGCAGTGGGTCCTGGGTTCCTCCTGGTGCACGACAATGCCTGGCCTCATGTGGTGAGAGTATGCAGGCAGCTCCTGGAGGATGAAGGAATTGATACCATTGCTTGCCCCCACGCTCACTCACCTGACCGTAATCCAATAGAACACCTCAGGGACATTATGTTTCGGTCCATTCGATGCCTCAGACTGTCCAGGAGCTCAGTGATGCCCTGATCTGGGAGGAGAAATCCCCAGGACACCATCCAGTGTCTCATTACGAGCATGTCCCAAAGTTGTCAGGCATGCATACAAGCACGTGGGGGCCACACAAACTACTGAGTATGAGTTGGAGTTGCTGCAATGAAATTTCAGCACAATGGACGAGCCTGCCTGCCGCATCATTTGTTCACTTTGATTTTCAGGGTGTCTTTGAATTCAGCCTTTTGTAGGTTGATCATTTTCATTTCCATCAAACGATGTGCCATCCTTTGGTTCCTAACACATTACCATATCAGTCCATACCAGTATAGATATCCAGCAGAATTTTTTTACCATTGAGATCTGATGTGTTTTCAAATTGTTCCTTTAATTTTATAAATATTGTGAAAGATGCCCGAAATACAGACAGAGACTCAGAATGTCCCAAAACACACTCTTTTATTTTTCTTCTTCAGCACACCACACATAGTGCATAAAGCACCACAAATAACTCAAACTCACAGTCCTTTCTTGTACTTTTTCCTCTTTTCCTTTGCCGCCTCCACTCCTCTCCTCACAGGCTCTGTCCTCTGCCACCTGACTTTGGCTCCTTGAATGGAGTGAGGCGGCCCCTTTTATGTCACACCAGGAAGTGCTGCAGTCCAAGGCTCTGGGGCTGTCCAAGCGCCCCCTAGCGGTGGCCACAGTCCCCAAGAGAATTGAACTTCTAAGCTACAGTCCCGTGGCCCCGATGCAAACCAGGGGAACTGCCCTCTTGTGTCCTGGGGGAGGTATTGCCTCTTTCCTGGTCCTTCCGCTCTCCAGGCATCCCGGTGGGTCAAGGTCCCTGGTTGTCTGTCACTGTATATATATATATATATATATATATATATTATATAAAAAAAATTTTGGGTCGAGACGTGATCATCTCAGGGAGACACTTTGAAGTCCCGCGAGACTACCTGCAAGTCACGCCCTACTTACAAACAATTTCTCGGAGACTGTTTAATGTCCCGGGAGACAAGGAAGTGAGAAGACAAAAGGACAGCTGCTGTACAGGCTTTTAAATGATCGACACGCAGCACAACATGCAGAACACACAGCACAGCAGCAGCAGCAGCAAGACAGCAGCTGATCTGACCACATCTCCTTAGCGTGCGTTCAGCCCATCCACAATGCAAGTGGCAGAGACGTGAAGTAGCGAGCGTGAAGCACACCCCTGGGGGTGGGGGTTGTGGGGTGGGCAAACAAAGCGAGTAGGGGGCAAAGCCCCCTAGTATATATATATATATGTGACCCTGTAGTTAGGATATAGCTGGTTGGAAAATGACTGACTGACATTCAGTATGGCTGAAAAGCCCCATTTTTAGAAGCCTTTCCTTCACTGTCCTAAAAGCCAACTCCATTAGTTAAGCTTTGATTAGTCATTTTAAATGCTAATTGGTTGTTAGATAAAACCTATGATTGTGTCCATTCAAGTTTCAAGGTACTGAAATTGCTAAAGTTCAATTCTGGGTTCAAATATAGCCAAAATAAAATGGCTTTCTCAAGAAACATCTCAATCTACAGTCTTTTTTTTTTTTTTTTTTTTGCAGAATGAAGATGACAGATTGCCAATAAACTGAAGATTTCATATAAAGGTGTCTGGAGAGAAGATAACAGTAGAAAAAGATGGCGAAGGCCCAGATGCACATAAGTGGATATAAGGACATCAACGTGTGTAGTTTGAGAAACAAATGTCCTAAAGGTCCTCATTTGGCACCAAACACCAGTGTCACTTGCATAAGGAGAAAAGACGGCCCCGGGACGTTGACAATGCTAATACACTTTTCTATTTTTCATCTGTCCAATGTCTGTGTTCTTTCACCCATTTTAATCGTTTCTCTTTATTTGCCATTTTCAGATATGGCTTTTTTTCCCCCCCGTAAAACTCTTTGTGTTAGGCCAGCGTCTTCCATTATCCCGTTTACTTTACCTTGAAAACGATGTCAACAGCTTTCATTTGTTTAAACCGAGGCATAATCAGTCTCAGGGACTGCTGCTATTATCTACCTACCTTATGTTAGTTAATCTTACTGAAAATGAACACATTTTTCTACTCAAAATTGCCAATATATGTATAGGTCTACTAAGATGAATTAACTTAAAATGAATGATTTGATGATGTTGTACGTGATTACTTTGCACATTATGCAGGAGGCTTTTCCCTCAGCCCGGTTATTTTAGAGTGGTGGGTTGCACGGGATACTTTGCAAAACGTTATCTGTGTTTTATTTTTCTATTTTTTATTATTATTATTATTATTATTATTATTATTATTATTATTATTATTCTGCTAGGTGGAACATTTTATATTTACAAAAAGTATTTTTCATAAATTAATGCAGTGTTAGTTTTAAAAAAAAAAAAGTGGCAAAGCATGGGTATGAAGCCAACACCCTTCTGCAGTCGGAAAGAAAGTTAAACATTATTAGCTAAGAAGTGCCTCTGGCTGTCTTCGCCATTGCTATTAGTCAAGTCAAGGTTCCCACCTGATGTACCTGATAAGTTTATTATTATTTATTTATTGATTGATTGATTGGTTGTGTTATCTGTCCTGTGAGTCTGTAGTCTTGTTTTTTTTATGTTTCTGCTGCTGTATATATCTAAATTTCCCCATTGGATTAATAAAGTGTATCTAATCTAAACTGTATACTGTATGTACAGTATGTGTGTTGGTGGCAGTGGGACTCATTTTTGATAAGATTCAACAAACCCACATCCTATAGTACATCACAAAAGCATCTTACCCCTTTTTTTTGAGGCAACATCGTTCTTATATCTTGAATTTCAGTTGAAGTGTAAACACTGTAATATCATTTAAACGTTTCCATATAGCAGTACAGTAATGTGTAAATCATTAAATACTCACAGGTACAAGTGAAAAAGTACAGTTGCTAATTCGTCGTATTGATTTATTACAAATTTATTTTTTACATAATACAATTTTATCATATTGTTTAAACTTAACGTGACTGGAGCAGCAGTTAGAAGTCAGAACTATTACGGTCCAGTGACGCCCACCAACCTCAGTCCGCACACACAGCACTGCACAGCGGACAGGCACGGCATCGGACCCCTTGTGTCACGGGATTATCGTTACAATCGCCCAGGGACAACACCACACTGTTAACTCGTAACTTTGTTCTCCTTAATTGAAAGCGAGTTACAGTATAATTCGTAACGTTCACTTATTTTAAATCTAGACCCGAAACAGAATCAAAGAAACTGGCGGACATTTTTTTTTCCTCCAAAAACATTACAAGTATTACTTTGCATACATTTGTTTGCGGTTAGATTCAATAGATTAAAACTGATAGGCCGCCCACCATCGCTTCGACCTGTCACGGCTCCTTCGATGTGGCTCTGATGATCGTTTTTCTTCACGAAATCCCCGACGGGCACACACTCAGGCTAATGGATTTAAAAGGCTGATCGGCGCTCTAATAAGTGCTTCATCATCCCTCTCTCTCTCTCTCTCTCACCCACACGCACACGCACACGCACACACACGGACAAACGCGAGCGCGCACACACTCTGCTCGGCTTCGCATGCTGGGCTGGCTCCGCCTCGTTTTGACAGCTTCTCGGTCTGAGGTCCGTGTGCCTCCACCGCAATTTTTAAGCCATAAACGGCACGGACATTTTATTTATGTGCTTGTTGTTCTGCGGTGGGTTGGCGCCCTGCCCATGATTGGTTCCTGCCTTGTGCCCTGTGTTGGCTGGGATTGGCTCCAGCAGACCCCTGTGACCCTGTTCGGATTCAGCGGGTTGGATAATGGATGGATGGATAATGTGGTCTTATTTACCGAGAAAACAGAAGTTGTCACCACAGGGTTCTCTAAAGCTCCTCTCATCGCCCCTCAAAATAACTGCGCTGTTTCTCAGATATTGCCTGCCCGCCGCCGGTATTTTAGCGCACACGCGTGATTCGGTCGTCTTGTGACCACAATTGCCAAAATTCCTTTTGCCCATCATGTGCAGAGAAGTAAATTACATCCATTTTCTTTTTTACCGGGTATTCAGGTTGTTATGTATTTAGAATCTTTGCTATATTTCAAGGCTTTTAATGGTTTCGTCACAAAAAAATATATATATACAGTAGTTTCATATCTTTTGATCATGGTTACATATTTTGCAAGCGCTTTAATAAATGATGTCCGTCGATTTTTAGGAAAACGTCGTCTTACTATTTTTCTTCTTCAGCATGTTGTAATGCATTAACTGTGTATTAGTTGATGTTTTGAATGTTTTACCCAAAGGTTTCAGGAGGGCTCAGTTTAGGCTTGACAATCAGAGTAAACCGCGCGTCGTATTCTGTAGCAACGGACAGCTTTGACATCCCAGGATGCTCTGCGGCGCTGCGCTGCGCCTAAAACTACACTTTTACATATAAGTTCTTTGAAGTTCGAATCTTAAAAACAGTTTGTTGTGTTTAATTTTGCTTTATAGCTTTTGCAACTTAGACTGTTCTGTTGAATTTGTTGGTTGAGTTTCCCTACCTCCACTAACTGATGCTGCCTGGTTTATGCGTCCCAGAATCGGAACAAAAAGGGGGGAGGCTTGATTTGAATATTACCGTCTGTAGTGCTTCTCTGCATTACTTGTGGGTATAGCGCTACCAGTATAAAGAAAAAAAGTTTAAGTGTTCTTTTTGATAAATCGAGTGTGTCTGTTTGTAACAGTATGTTGAGGGGCAAAGATTTGAGACGTGACCTCTAACCACTGTGCCACCAGATCACTCGGTTTCAAAACTGTGTTGGATTGTAATTAGTTAAGGATTACTGCACGCATTTTATTGTAATGTTCTTTGATTTAAGGAGAGAAGAAACGTTACGTGTTAAGGACATGTCAAGTTAAGCCGATGTCACACTTTTTTGTTATAGTCGGAATTTTGGGGGTAGAGGGGTTCTGCCCACCTGGTTGCCCCTGTAACTAAAATAAAACTCAAAAAATGATTTTATTCATTTAATAAATTACGGATTCGTTTCCTATTTCTGATTTAACTTGCCGTATAATCACTCCAGCATTGTATATTTTATATTCAGTATTGTCATCCTTTATATGTCAGATAGCAGCTCCTGACCACAAAAGGGACCATCCAGCAGTCGCGCACGCATCTTATAGGCTTAAAAGTGCCGCCTTTATAAGCAGCGGCGCGGCGCTCTAAAGCAAACCTTAACCACAAGTCACACACTCCTCGTGACAAAATATTCATTAAACAAAAACGTCCCCTTAAAGAAGAAAATAAAAAAATGAAAACGCTCCAGGTTTCCACCAATCCTTCGGTTTCCTAAACCAACCTACCCAAAGCACAGAAGCATGTGAGCTTGAGCCTAACCGATCAAGAAATCGAGCGCAAGGCAGGCGCAATCTCTGGACAGGGCGCCAGCTCATCTTTGGGTGCGCGCGCACACACACACACACACACACACACACACACACACACACACACATACATATCAGGGCCAATTCAGTATCGACGATCGGCTACCCACGCATGTCATTCGAAGCGGAACAACACCTGAATATTACGCCTTACATACATTTTCTGACTTGCTTAAAAATAAAGTTGTCACAAGTACAATAGGCAGACAAAAAAAAGTTTTCTATTATTGCAATATCGTTAATGGAACTTTTGCACTTCTTCATAATTTCAAAGTTTTATATGTGTTAATGTTAGATCTAGGTTATATTTTGATTTTATATTACCTGACAATTTATGTCACTTGGGATATGGTGTTAATATGTACCAGCACGGTTATTTTTTTACAGTTCATCTTCCGAAAAAAGGCCTAAATGTCAAACTCAGGCAATGCTTTCTGTCGTGGGACTTGTCACTGTTGCCGACCGAAGTCACTGATCTCGCTGGTGCACCAAGTCAGGTTAAATGACTGCAAATCTCTGGGCATGTGTACTTTACCGATCGAGTTACAGGACTTTCCAGCACATTCGTGCTGTCTTCCATTTCTGGCAGCCAAAAATCATGCTGCCTGACGGAGCAGGGCTGTGTGAAGGGTTAATAGCTTCAGCAAACCGCAATCGCTGTCCTTTTTCCCTTTTCTCTCAGTTGACATGTTATTTCAGTCTACAGACACAAGACAGCCTCTTCTCTGTTTGTGAGGTCCAAAGCTATATCCATCTATCCATCCATTATCCAACCCGCTTTATCCTAACTACAGGATCATGGGGGTCTGCTGGAGCCAATCCCAGCCAACACAGGGCGCAAGGCAGAAAAAAAAACCCTGGGCAGGGTGCCAGCCCACCACAGTATAACAATATCACATACCCTAAACAGTGTCAGTCACCAACCCTAACCTTAACCATGGTGTAACCGGGCATTCGATGGGCATTTTGTGACTGACATTGGGCGCAAGGCAGGACCAAACCCTGGAAAGAGCGGCAGTCCATCACAGGGCGAACACACACACACACCTCAACCACACTCTAGGGACAATTTAGGATCACCAGTTTACCTAACCTTCATGTCAAACCATAGCACCTGGAGCAAGCTCCTGCAGACATGGGTAGAACATGTAAACTCCACAGGGGAAGAACCTGGGACATGAACTCTGGTCTCCTTACTGTGAGACAGCTACCCTACCACTGCCCCACCTTGCCTCCCTTAGATGATAACACATTTGTGAAATCCCAATGAGTTCCTGATTTTGAAAGGACTCCTGCGAAAAGGCTAAGTTAAGGTTTTCTTAATCTTTTAGTGTCCTCCTAGGTAGCCCACCATATAGTAAAGTAAATTAATTTTTTTTTCTACATGAAGTTTGTCAAAGTGCAAAGAACCAACTTCATATGTGAATAACCCTTCAATAAATGTATGCTTAGTCAAGCAATAGTAAGCAAAAGAACCACACATCCCAGAAAAGAACCATAAAGTGCCATTAAAAAACCAGGGGTTTTAAGAGTGTAGGTATTGTGGGCATGCAATTGAATTCTGTTGAAAGTGGCTGGCACTATACGAAGAGTTAACAACTGCGGTGAATTGAGCCTGCAGTCTCTGCCCTTTTTCCACTCTATTTTAAGACAGAAAACATGAGACAGCAGACAGAGGAACTTCTAATCTAGTTGTGAAGTTCAAAACACGCATGTTCCTTATTCCATGTCACTGAATTCTACACGCCAGCTCAACGCTCTTTTGTTCTCAACTCACAGGCACACAAAGAGTCCGGCCTTCTGACCAAAGTGAAAAATCAAACCTGTTTGATATCATCATAACCAGTAGCGGACTGCTTGGTCTCAGTCGTTGAGTATGTCACATAAGACAATCGGCTTCACATGAGAGCGCCGCCAACTGCGTCCGACTGGCTAATATTACGACTGAAAATCACTGGAAAGGTCCAGTAATGTAACATAGGCTTTAAAAGATGCTTCCATCCATTTTCAGTCATAGCCATCAAGTACAGTCGCCTAGCACCCCTAGTGATAGATCCGATGGTTACTCGGGCTGTGAAAACAGTGCTAGAAGCATTAGTCCTGTTTGACACTCAGGCAACTGTACAGACGTGTCTCGCGTGCGCGTTAGACCTGAGGATTACTCGGACTGTAAAAGTGCTAACAGCGTTAGTCCCGAGCGTTACCCGGGTAACGGTATAGGCGTGTCTTACGCAAGTGTCAGGCCCAAGCGTTACTCGGGCAACGGTGTGGCCACGTCTTCTCCTAGCCTCATTATGGTGCCTCGGAAGCAAAGATTCCCAGCAGCCCAGGTGTTGCACCCTCTTGACGGTGACAGGAGCAGTGATGTTGAGGAGCCTCTCATCAGCCGTGAGGATAAAGTGAATCTGTCTTCAAGAAGTGAGATTGAAACGGACAGTGAAACCGAAAGAGATTCGGATGAATCCGAAAGTGACGCTTGATCGCATCTGGGTTTCTGTTGACCCAGCTTCACATAAACCAGCATCACCTCGTTTTGATTTTGTAGGGGCGGCCAGGAATAACAGTGAAGGTTGACAACCAAGATCCACGTACTTACTTGAAGTTATTTCTTGATGATGACGTGATCGAAAGAATTTCTGTTGAAAAGAACCATTATGCTGAACAGTGTCGGGTAAATGACCGTACACCTAAGCAGTTCTCATGTTTAACTATAAACCACACAAAAGACATATTTTGACAGCATATACCGTATTATTATTACTATTAATATTATTATTATTGTTAATTTCATATCTCTCTATTATAAAAAAAAAATCCTGTGGAATGAATGACTATTAGACGATAATTTAACCACGCCCAGGGCCGTAAATAAAGGGACAAGTATTGTTTTTAGAATGTCACGTGAGACAAGGCATTTAAAACAAGTCCACAGACATCAAACCCTAGCAGTTGTTGGATTGCATCTGTCAGACGAGCATCATGTACTCCCAGCTCTTAAAACAATGACAAGAGACGAGCAAAACGTGCAGCTGGCCAGCAGCAGGAAGACAGCAGATGATGCGACGGCATATCCTTAATGTGCGTTCAGCCGGCCCTCCCCTTCGCAATGCGAGTAGAGTTATACGTCATGGTGAGGAAGAGATGTAACCACGCACGGGGCCGAAAATAAAGGACAAGTATTGTTTTTACAAAAGTTTTTAAACTAAAAGTGAAAATAATGCATATGTAACAATTCCAATGAAAATAACAATCTCTTTAAATTGTATTTTGCCTGCATAAGGTAAAGTCATCCTCAGGAATCGTGGGAAAGAGGGGTCCTTTCATCTGATTAGCACTATTTCAGATGTGGAATAGCAAAATGGGGGAGGCAGCTTGATGAATGAGGTCTCCAGGACTCTAAACAAATCCAAATCATATTATGTGATTGTAATACTACATTTTTCTTTATGTCACTATATCTGGACAATACTGTTATGAGTTTTATTCACATGTGCATGTTAACTGTGGCACACAGGGGCTCAGCAGTTAGAATTGCTAGCCAAGCATTGGATTAGATAGCCAAAGACAACTGGAGGATTGTATAGTCAGCTTAAACACAGGTTAGGGTATTTCTGTCCTCTATCAGCACAAATCTTCTTTCCTTATTGGGAGAATGAGAATCGGCATGTAAGCACTATGATATTTCTGTATTTTGTGGAGGAGGAATTCAGCCCTTGTTTGGAGACAGAGAAGACCAGCAAATGAAGCAAGACATTATAAAAGCTTGGACAACAGCCAGACCTTTAGAGGCGGAATCGACAAAGCTCGAAGAAAAACCTCCCAGCATGGTGACGAGAAAATGGCTGACTGTGCTGATCCAGATTTCCCACCTGGATTAAGTCTGTCCATGCGCCTCTCCGTCTGTAACCGCATTAATCGTCAGTAAATGTTAGCTAAAAGATATTGTTTCTCATGTGATTCTTGTACCGCCGTAATCACGATGGGAGGGATATCGACGTTTCTGGTATATTATGATATTGTTTAATTATTTAATATGCCACAATTTTAAAAGAACACATTTCCAAGAGAGCTAATGCCTCTTCAGGAAACAGTGATATCATTTAATGTGAAATTCTACTCCGTACTTCTAGAGTTTTTATTTTGATACTGTATTGAGGATTTATTCTGTTCTATGTATTGTATTGTATTGACCCCCTTCTTTTTGACACCCACTGCACGCCCAACCTCCCTGGAAAGGGGTCTCTCTTTGAACTGCCTTTCCTAAAGTTTCTTCGATTTTTTCCCTACAAGGGTTTTTTTTTTGGGAGTTTTTTCTGGTCTTCTTAGAGCGGGGGTGCCCAATGTGTCGATCGCAATCGACCGGTAGATCGCAAAGGTAGTGCTGGTAGATCGCGTTGCATTCAAAAAAAAATTTTTTTAAACGTTAGTCTATCACATATCCTCCTCATGGCATTTGCCACTTGATTGACATACAGGGTGGCCAGTCTGAGATCTCTTTTCTTCTAACACACTGGTCATCCCGCACGCACGATCAAATGCGCAAGCTACTGCAAAACTCTGGATGTGATCTAGTTAGCCTTCCAATTTATATCGACTAAAGAAAGGATTTAAAAAAAAAATTGTTTGGGTAGGGTATGGGCTGGAGGTGGAATTGGAAGAGAATTTTTTTTCTCATAATGCCACAATTGAAGTGCGTTTGTCTGACGTCTGAGGTTCGATCCCCGATGAGGGGTGCAATAGAGTGTGTACGCCTGATGAGCCCAAAATAGGGTGAAACATGTGTTGCGTACTCTTTGTATTATTTGACAGTTAACTATGTAACATTCTATGATCTGCTTCTCGCAACTGAGAGGGCACCCGTGGCGCATGTATGCCGACTTGCAGACCAACCACACGCGTTACCTGGCAGGTAACCACCCATACAATCAGATTGTGATTCAGACTTCGAATGATTATATATAATTTTTAATGTAGGTTGATGATTTCGACCTGGTGTTTTTAAAAGTAGCTCACAAGCCGAAAAAAGTGTGGGCACCCCTGTCTTAGAGGGTCAAGGCTAGGGGGCTGTCAGGAGGCAGGGCCTGTTAAAGCCCATTGCGGCACTTCTTGTGTGATTTTGGGCTATACAAAAAATAAATTGTATTGTATTGTATATCCGGTAAACCAAACACGGGGGTGGGCGAGCAAAGCGAGCAGGGGGCAGAACCCCCTAGTTATTATTATTTGTGTAAGAAATGCCTTTCAAATGTGTGGATGCAGCGGGTGTGTGGGTGTTTTCAAAAATGGCTGGTGTACAACGAGCGGCCTGGTGCAGTACATTAAGGCTTAACAAGAGTTACTTGTGATTCTATTAAGGCAGAGTTAAGTTCAGTATCGCAATTCAATGTTGTATGTAAAGAAGAAATATAAATGTGATGTTTGTTCATGTCTATAAGTTGCAACTGTTGTTGGTTTTATACTTGTAACAGAAAGAATAAAAGGGCCAGACGCT
Organism: Polypterus bichir lapradei; assembly: GCA_026402145.1. NCBI lineage: Eukaryota > Metazoa > Chordata > Cladistia > Polypteriformes > Polypteridae > Polypterus > Polypterus bichir. The sequence continues at coordinate 23,119,065 of JANRMT010062841.1, read as the reverse complement.
GATTACTACACTGTTGAACTTGTTATCTGAACGCAGCCTGATCCTTTAATAAAGAATACTGAGGATTCTGTGCCTGCTGGTCTTCGTTCCCTTTGTGACGGTGCAATGCAAGCCTTCTGGATACATCTGTGTGTTTAATCGACACGCTGCAGCAAACGGAGCAGCCAGAGCCAGCATCCTAAGGGGTCCCGAATCAAGTCAGTATCCACAATTGGTACTGTTATTATACTTTTTACACTTCTGATTTTGCACTTTTACAGTAGGAAGATGAGATTTAATAAAAAATGTCATTTTCCAAGCCAAAATCTGTAACTTTTTTTTTTTGTATTTTTTGTTATGTTGTAACGTAACGCTAAGGTGGCTAGTGTGACATACCCAGCGACTCACTCCAATCAAACCAGACCTCGCTCAACAACCTCAAACAGGTTTGCCTTTGTGTTTTGTCACTGGAGTGGGCTCTTTACAACCAAAGGATGCTCTTGCTGGGAATTTCAGGTTTCCTTGATCTGTTGGATTCTGCTGTACATTAAGATGTATGTTTTAGTTCAGAACCCAAAGAACCAATTTCATACAGCCCATCCCATGCAGAATGAAACTGATTTTATCAAACAATCACTCTACAATAGCTAGGGGTCTCCAACTCCAGTTCTGGACCGCTACTGTGGCTGCCAGGGCTGGATTAACTATTAAGCAAAATAAGCACATGCTCAGGGCAGCAGGAAAAGGGGGCACCACAGAATTTTTCCATTCCTGGATTTAATGGACCATATGGTCAGAGGTCTGCGGTGGGCTGGCGCCCTGCCCGGGGTTTGTTTCCTGCCTTGCACCCTGTGTTGGCTGGGATTAGCTCCAGCAGACCCCCGTGACCCTGTAGTTAGGATATAGCGGGTTGTGTAATGAATGGATGGATATGGTCAGAGGTGTTTAGCAACGAGTTACATTTACTCCGTTGCATTCACTTGAGTAACTTTTTTAAAACATTGTACTTCTAAGAGTAGTTTTACTGCACCATATTTTTTACTTTTACTTGAGTACACTTGTGAAGAAGAAAAGCTATTCTTACTTCACTACATTGGGCAACACTCGAATCGTTACTTTTTTTCCATTTGATATGCTATATTTTTGCCAGTGGATCTACTGCATGACTGTATTACCAATCAGACGTAGCAACAATGATCACAAGACTCCGTTTCACCAATCAGACGTAGCAACAATAATCACATGGCTGCGTTTCACAAATCAGACGTAGCCATGCAGTCACATGACCACACACAAACTGTGGCGGCATAGCGGCACAAACTCCTCACAGACAGCGAACAGGGAAAGGAAGAATACAAGAGGAACCTTTGTTTGCGAGCATAATTCGTTCCGGAAACGTGCTCGCAATCCAAAGCACTCGTACAGTATATCAAAGCAAATTTCCCCATAAGAAATAATGGAAACTCAGATGATTTGTTCCACATCCCAAAACTATTCATATAAAAATGATTAATACAAAATATAAAGTAAAAATACATAAAACAAATTAACCTGCACTTTACCTTTGAAAAGAATCATGGCTGGTGTGAGTAAGTTTCTAAACTCTTTTGTGATTCCACCCAACGGGACGAAATGTGGAAGAACATCCTGAAGCAACCACAGGCACACAGCGCTGTAGCAGTTCGCCGTAAAAGCGAATCTGAAAAGATCGCGGTCATGCTATAAGTGCCTGCCGTTGATGGCTGATACAAGGAACATTATAAATGCAGGGCACAGTATTACTTGGTCACAACCCTGCCTGACTGCTGTGTCTGTGTATAGGAGAGTGGCAGATCCCGCTACAATAAATAACCGCGCTGTTCCTGTTTCAAGCCGAATAAAGCTGGTGTCGCTAAAGTATTGAGACTCAGCTTCGTGTTTTGGGGTGCATAACGGGGACTCATATATATACACACAGTATGGGGGCACCAAAATCTTTAAGGTGTTTAGATCATCTAAAGGTCTTAATCCGGCCCTTGTGGATGCACATTTTCATTCTAACCGTTTTCTTAATTAGTGATCTTTTTTCTGCTAATTAACTTCATTTCAATTCATTTTAATTTCTTTTTTTTTTAAGTTTCGGTCCTCTGAATCGCTTAATTTTTTTTTCTTAAATGGCACGCAAACAGAAATGAGACGTGAAGTGAGCCAACAGAGATTAGGAGCTGCACATTCCAGTTTCTTAATGAAAAGACGATTCTTGGTAATAATTAAACCCATTATTTAATCTGGTGGCTTGATGCTGCTGTCATTTTGGGCAGTCATTTCCAAAACTGTTAATTTTATTTTTTCTAAGAATACCATACAAATGTTTGAGCAGATCAGCATTACTGAGACAGTCACCTTTTGTTATTTTCAGATATTTCATGATGGACACATGTCACCTGGTCATGTATTCACTCAATTTGTATCTTATTATTCTCAGTCAATCATTATCCATCCCGCTATATCCTAACACAGGGTCACGGGGGTCTACTGGAGCCAATCCCAGCCAACACAGGGCGCAAGGCAGGAACAAATCCTGGGCAGGGCACCAGCCCACTGCAGGGCACACACACACCAAGCACACACTAGGGACAATTTAGAATCACCAACCTGCATGTCTTTGGACTGTGTGAGGAAACCGAAGCACCCAGAAGAAACCCACGCAGACATGGAGAGAACATGCAAACTCCACACAGGGAAGACCCGGGAAGCAAACCCAGGTCTCCTAACTGTGAGGCAGCAGCGCTATCAATGCACCACTTCTTATTATTTATTTGGCTACAAATTAAGATAAAAAAAAAATTAATGTTGCACTAAAGAACCGTATATCCATCCATCCCACTATATCCTAACTACGGGGTCATGGGGGTCTGCTGGAGCCAATCCCAGCCAACACAGGGCACAAGGCAGGAAACAAACCCCGGGCAGGGTGCCAGCCCACCGCAGGGCGCACACACACATGCCAAGCACACACTAGGGACAATTTGGAATCGCCAATGCACCTTACCTGTGCGAGAAAACTGGAGTACCCGGAGGAAACCCACGCAGACACGGGGAGAACCTGCAAACTCCATG
>JANRMT010062841.1:23094505-23110078 GCA_026402145.1 Polypterus bichir lapradei | reverse complement strand
TATTATTATTATTATTATTATTATTATTATTATTATTATTATTATTATTATAACATTAGAGCCTTTTGATTGCTGGGATTGGCTCCTGCTTTCCTGAGACCCTACCCTGGATAAGCAGGTTAGGAAGATGACTGAATTATGGTGATTAATATTGTTCCTGTATCATATATGAATAGATTAGTGGATGGAAATATTGAGGTTAAAAATTATTATAATGATGATGTTATTATTATTATTAAAGAATGATTATTATTATTCAGGTGCTGTTGCTACCTTGTGCCCTACAATTGCTGGGATAGGCTTTGGCTGCCCTGTGACCTCGCACTACAAAAAAAAAATAATAATAATAATGAGGTTACAATATTTTTAGGTTTATTTTTTCGGCCTGTATATTATACAGTAGCTGTTTATTCTTTGAGGCACATTACAATAGAAGTTGGACGTCTGACTATAAGCTGAAATGCACGCACTATTTTAAAGATGCCAGTCGTTAACCCATCAAAAATGCGATCAGAAGCACAGACCAGTGTACACTTTACATCGGTAAAATAGCGACAATCAATAGTAAAACATGTGATGCCATTTAATTTTATACACTCATAAAACTTAATGCTTAACAAAGTTATGGCACGTTGTCTAGCGGAGAACAAAAGTTTGTTTTTGTGGTGTATGGTGTCCTACAGCGCTGCTAGTTTATGGAAAACAGCCCACCATAAATCAGCTTCCATGACCCAGAAAAACCTTCCGCATTCGGGGGATTGGAGTACGTTTGCTTAACTCTGTTTTAAGTTTTTTTGCCCCCAGTGTGCAAATGTATGCAGTTCATCAGGAACAATACGGTAAAAGGTAGCGTTTCCTTATGCAAATATCGTAAGTGTATGTTAATTTAGAAATCGGTGCCAAGAAAAAAAAAATGTTTTAGCTCTGAAAAATTGCATCCTAGTCTTTATGGCAACCACACAAACTTTTTTTTTTTTTTACCTCGGGTGCACCTTCATTAAAAGTAAACAGCAACATAAACTAAATACATCTGATCATTTTGAGTTAAATTAATGCAAGGTAGCTGTTTAAAGTTTAAGAACATATGTTGTCGGTACTGCGGTGGGCTGGCGCCCTGCCTGGGGTTTGTTTCCTGCCTTGCGCCCTGTGTTGGATGGGATTGGCTCCAGCAGACCCCCGTGATCCTGTAGTTAGGATATACCGGGTTGGATAGTGGATGGATGGATGGATGTTGTCGGTAACCATGTGGCAGCGCATTGGAGCAAACCGGACACGGTCAACAAACAGCAATGTTTCCTTAAACAGCTTGGTGCAGTAAAATGGAAGGTATACTACGATTTTCTTTCGGTTAGCATTATCTCGTTTGTTGAATCCGTGGTTACCATTTTTCGCAGAAAAAGAATATATTTGTTACGGGTTCACACTGTAAACAATATATTGTTCTGTACGTTTCATTTCAGCGCTTATGAAACAGTGCTTTAACCGTTTGACATTTTACAGTTTGCCTTCGCTGTAGTTTTACACTGTAAAATTAACAGCCAGCTTTTACAGTATGCCTGGATAAGCGGGCTATAGGAAGATGGATGGATTATTATTATTATAACAATTATTATTAGTAGTAGTATTGTGCATATAGTGGAGACAAATATATAAATAGATTAGCGGATGGAAGGTATTGGGGACCACAATTCTGATGATGATATTCTTATTACTAATATTAAAATGTTATAGTTATCCAGGTGTTGTTGCAGCCTTGTGCCCTGTGATTTCTCGGGTTGGCTCCAGGAGAATGAGATGCTCTGTTACTGTCAAATTATGTTGTATGCCCGTTGGTCCTGCTAATTCGGATTTTTTTCCATTGCCCATATGAAACGGATTTAGAATTGTGAGTGTGTGTGTGTCTGTGTCTGTGTGTGTTTGGGTTGGGTTGCCCCATGTTGGGTCCGGCACCCCGACCCTTCCAGTGTGGATTACAGTGTGGACCGTTGATTGAACTCGGGCTCGTCCACACACTTGTAAAATGGAGCGATTGAGTTAAATACTAACCAGTTCTTTGATATCTGGTGTTATTTTAAGGCGGCAGGCTGGATGACTCCATGCTCAGACGCTACTTCAATGTCTTTCGCGCACTTACAACTCCCGTGACAATTCGCATTCTTCTCGGTCCGTTTAAATGATGTGAGCTTCTTCAAACTGTTGCAACGACAGCACTGAGTATCGATGGTTTCTTTGCGCGGCTCAAAGGTTAACGATCATACAAACAGCACTATCGGGATATTCTCTTAATGCCCGTAGTGGCGACGTTTTGGAGCCAATGTGTGCCTCAGCGAACTCAAGGCAGTCAAGTCAGATTTGGAAGGTGGCAGTTTCCTATAAAAAAAAACCTGGGGAAATTTGTTACAAAGGATCGGATTTCTGTCCTAATCAAAAAGAGTTCAATATATTTAAGGGCGCACAGGGATCGGCCCGGAAAGCCAACGCGCTCGCAGTTTGGAGCGTCGCGCGGAGAACAAAAGCGAAGACGGGGGCGGGCGTGTCCACCGAAATGTCCTCAAATGCAAGGACGGTTATTTTTAATTCAGTTCAGTAAAACGAAAAAAAAAAAGGAAGAAGAACAAAAAAGCAGAAGTGTAAGCGCATATCCCGGGTAGAATGGAATGCTGTATTCTCAACTTCGGTCCTCCGTCTCAAAGCCCCGTAAAGCAGAAGGAATATCTGCACTTGGGGGAATAGCGGACCGGTGAGTTTTAACGAAAGCGCTTTCAAAAGGGTTGGGGTGTTGCTTTGCGTTCTCTTTATTTTGCCAAAATCAACAGAAACAAAGTCGAGGACGAATTTCAACATGTTTGGATGAACCCGCGGCGCGAGTTCATCAAGAAGTGGGGCGGGGGGTGGGGGGGGGGGCGGTTGGTGGGGCGGCCGTAGACGCGGTGGGTTTGTCCGCGTTGTTTTGTGTTAAATCACCTCTGTTGGATCACTAACAGTGGAAACAGCCGTTTCCTTCTATGGGGACCCCGCAATGTCTTACGGCCGCTGAGCGCAGATTAGAGCGCCTTTTGCCTTTGTGGTGAAGCGACTTTTCTGTAGGAACTTTCCCCGCTTTTTGTATATTCACATTTTCTTATTTGTCAAACCCTCTTATGCAAAGCATTTTTAAAATGTTTATCCACTTGTACCTGTTGAGCAGCTCTCTTCATTTAAGGAAACTTTAAAAATATTAATAAAGTTGGATTCCCTCCAGGAACGCTCACCTGGCATTAAATATTAACCTAAAAGTGAACCGAGGGACGAAGCCAATGCAAACACAAGGTAAATAAACAGACACTACATCCTACATTTTGCATTTTTTCAGCAGCTGCCCCTGTTAACGGCCATCAAACCACAGATAAAAATACTCACATTAGTTAATAAATATACTTCATGGACTCGTGGCCTGTCCAGGTTGCATCCTGCCTTGCTGCCGCTGCTGCTCGCACAGGCTCCACTCCGGCCAAGACCTTAAAATGGATTCAACTGGTTTGAAAAATATGATGTTACAAAGAAGGGCAAAAAGTGCAAAGGCACCACAGCTGTAAAAATAAAAGTGTTATAAACGTATCTGTTAATGCACTTGGACACTTTATCAGTGCTGTAACCTTGGCTCATTGGATGTTTTGGTCACAGATCAATCCTTTAGGCGGCTGCAGAGGTGAAGTTTCTGAAAGATAAGGGTCACAAACTCCACATCTTACACTATGAACAGCAAGGGGCACCGTTTTGGTAACTAAAAGAGGAGTGCGACCTCCAGATCCATTGCCTCGGGTTCCATATGTTTGTAATGCACCATCTGTTGGAAAAACTAATGCAATGGAAGTTATTCCTACATGCATTACAAAATACATTTCATTGGTGTACTACAAACAGGAACACTGAGGTCTATATTGATTACTATAAATTTCAACCCCTTAAATGGGTAGCACAGTTAGTATTTTTAAGAAATGTGCAAAAAATAAATACATAAATCCTGTGGGGTGTTGAGTGTTGCTTTTAAGAGGGAAAAATAAATTTAAATGATTTTTACACACGGTTGCAGCAGAGCAAAATGTATAAAAAGTGTGGGGAGGGGGTCTGAATAAGTTCTGAATACACTGTAGAATATTCAGAGAAATATTCATTATACAGAGAAAGGTGTTCCCATCTTTAACCATCATCATAGATGAACAGAGAGGTAGATAGATGTGAAAGGCACTATATGATAGATAGATAGGTAGATAGATGTGAAAGGCACTGTATAAGAATAGATAAATAGCTGTAAAGGCACTATATATAGATAGATAGATAGAGACAGATGTGAAAGGCACTGTATAAGGATAGATAGATGATGAAAGGCACTATATGATAGATAGATATGTGTGAAAGGCTCCATATAAGGATAGATAGATAAAGAGATGTGAAAGGATAGATAGATAGTGAGAGAGATGTGAAAGGCACTATATAAGGATAGATAGATAGAGAGAGAGATGAAAGCCACTATATAAGGATAGATGGATAAATAGATATGAAAGGATAGATAGATAGAGAGAGATGTGAAAGGCACTATATAAGGATAGATAGATAATGAGAGAGAGGTGTGAAAGGTACCATGTAAGGATAGATAGATAAATAGATGTGGAAGGCACTATAAGAGGATAGATAGATGATGAAAGGCACAATATGATAGACAGGTGTGAAAGGCACTATATAAGGATAGAGAGATAGTGAGAGAGAGATGTGAACTATTTAAGGATAGACGTGAAAGGCACTATATAAGGAGATATAGACAGATGTGCAAAAGATTTGCAAAAAAAAATCCTGTTTTCACTTTGTACAGTTTGGGGTGTTGAGTGTTGCTTGGGGGGAAATGTGAATTTTAGTGATTTTAGCACAAGGCTGCAGCACAGCAAAATGTATCAAAAGTGAAGGGGTCTAAAAACGTTCTGAATCCACTGTAGAGCATGACAGAAAAATACAGAAATGCTTTACCTGTCCGCTAACCCCCATCCGTAACCATTATCCTAGATGTACAGACTTGAAAGGCACTAAATAAGAATAGATAGATAGAGAGATAGATGTGAAAGGCTCTATATAAGGATACAGAGATGTGAAAGGTGCTATATAAGGATGGATGGATGGATGGATGGAAGGGTGGATAGATAGATAGACAGAACGTAATTTGTCCCTAGGGAGGAATTTGTCCTTTTACATAAGCTGCTTTTACATAAATAAGTGCATAAATAAAATAATAAATATAAACTATGGTTTGAAAGCACACCAGCATGAATTCAAAGGAATCCATTTGAAAAGAAAGAAAACACCTGACTTGGCTGTTGGAGTCCCAAAGAGGCCTTATGCAGACGTGTTGGTGCTAAGGAGTCCCCACAGTGTTTCTTCACACACTTCTGCTGAATGTTTTATTTCTTGAAAGCCCCCTCAGTGTTGCTGTGTCAGAGAGAGGATGTGCAGCGTTGTTCATAATGGCACTCCATTTTGTCTCAATTCTCTCCTTTGCCACTGCATACACAAGAAGGAGTGCAGCAGGAAAGCTGAATCAGAAAAGCATCAAGAGAAAGCCAGTTGGGACCACTCTAACACCCTTGACAGGTTTATTGTTCACTGTTTCCTTTATTATGCTAATAGCAGTGATCAGATAGTAATTCTGACCACTGGATGGTGTCTCCTGTTAACACATTGCTACAGAGGCTTTGAATCCAGCGGTGACCCAGTCAGATAAATCAGGCAGATTTCACATTGAGTGGGAAATCAATCCGCTTCTCCTAATGAAGTGTTATTTTCTGCAGAAAACAGCACAGAATCAAATAATTTCAATTTGGTGTTCTTTTTTTTTATCCTCAGTCTTAATCGCCCTTCTGCATTTTAATTTTGGTGACCGAAGGAAAGGTTCCATGTAAGAGCATACAAGGAGTGCGATTCAAGTTCAATGGCAAGCCTGTCTATGGTAAAGTGGGATTTGGACACATTGGCTTTTTTTGGGAAATTTTGAATATGTGGATTTATTTTCTGACTTATCTTTATGACACCCTGCAGGTGCAGTTGGCACCTGCCCTGTGCCCCTGGCACCTCATACCCTGAACTGGGTTATGTTACTGTTGAAGCAAAATTTTCCCAGATTGTCAAAATAAGCAAATTAACTTTTTTTACATTTTTTTTTTTATTTTTTGCTTTTGCAATAGTAATTTTTGAAGATAGGAATAAATCCTCCATATTTGCTTAGTTTCTACCGGTGTGCAGGTGGGGGGTGTTTGGCTACCAAAGTGACTCCCCTCCTGTCATCTGAAAGCCATGAGGGCCTTGGCTTGAGTATCAAGTTTCAGCTTGGCTGTTTTTCATTTTCTGTTTTTTTAAAATGACTTGCGGGCCTACTCATTATATTGATATTTACAAAGACGCTAGGCAAGGGTGCCTAACAATACGTTCTGGTTGCTGCAGAAAAAAAGTCCATTATTTGATGAATATGTATGTGAGGATGAGGTAAAAAGCTGGGAAGTTATGCTTTTTTGCAGCATTTATGTGGAACTTTTAACTCTGGTAAGGTAAATAAACGATGAGGTGGGTTTCTCTCCATTTTATTGTTTTTGCTCTTCCTTCTAAAGTTTGTGCCTCCACCTCACAGCTTCAGAGTCTTGGGTTCAAATCTTAGCCCTGTGGAGTGGAATTAGCATGTTTTCTCCATGCGTTTGTCTCCAAGCCAAATGGCCTCTATTAAGTGAATTAGCCTCTCTAAACTGATCCTTTGTGGGTAGGCCTCTGTGACTGGCCGGCATCCCATCTGGAGTTGGTTCCTACTTTGTGTGTGGTATGATTTGCATTCATTTTCTTTGTTATCTTCTTATATAATACGCTACTATGGCTGTTTGTTTGTCTGTCCAGGATTTTAAATCACCTGTAGCACACAAACCGTTTGACCTATTGACCTGAAATTTGGTACACAAATACTACGTGACGTGTACTGTCCGCTTTCGGGGTGATGATTGACCTCCAAGTTTATTCCTTTTTTTTATTTTATTGTAGAATCAACTCTCAGCAGCAGCCAGCAGGGTGGCCATGTGGCGCATGCGTACGAACGCCGTTCTCATCCTTACCACCTTCGCCATCACTTCCCCTACCTCTTCATATCTTAAATCATTTTTGAGGCAGATTGAAGACTTAAGTGCCAGCTCAAGTGAAAAATTAAGAAAACGTACTAAGAAATTGCAACACAAACACTGACAATCAGTTTTAACATGAAAAGATACCGACCAAAGAAGAGAAGAAGTAGGTCGCTAGGGTGGAGAAAAGAAGAGCTGCTCACGAAGCAGCAAGCGCATCAACCTCTGAGCAAACGAATGATAAACGTACAGAGAAAGAAAGAGGATGAAAACTAGGAATGCTCAAGTCAAGTGTATTCGTGCAGTGCGCCATTACTGGTAGTTAATATTGCAAATTTGTAGAAATTTTTCTTTGCAAACACCATCATCTATCGTCTATGGGGGAGGAGCGAAAAGCTTTAGGTTTGTTAAAAATTTCGATCTCCTGTTTTCGATGGAATTCAACGTTTTAGGGTCCCCTGATACTGAAAACCTTGATATCTCGATGATGGATGTGAGTCTGTCTGTGTGTCACAGTTTCTTGAGGGCGGTCTTCAGCTGAAACAGCTGGACGGAAAAATACCAAACTCGAAATGTAAGCCCGGTATGAGATAACAATGTGCTGATTAGTTTTTTGAGCGAAATCGTGCAAGGGACACTGTAGAGGGACCCTCAAATTCCGTAATTCTGCAATTAATTATGAATTCTTCTCATCAATTGCTATAGTAAGGACCCGTTTTATGATCGGAAAGATTAGCATCGGAGCGGTAAATCATTACTAAAATGTTAGAGAAGAGTTTGGGTAACTTGGTTCCTAGGGCGCAACACCTACTGGCGCTCACGTCTGAATTTTTCTTTCTATTGTGCCTTTTGGGAAGCAGAATTTATTTCTGTTGTTATTTCTTCCAAATTCTTTCATTTCAATGTGTTTAAAATTCTACTTACATGTTGCTTTTTTGTGTATGTGTTGCTAAGGAGTTGCTATGCAGTGATGATGGGGGTCACACTATACATTTTATCTGAAGTCTAAGGCCGGGGATTTGCTTAACGCTACGCGACGCGTCTGCTTGAGGGTGCTGCTGCTACACAAGCACTGTACTGACTACGCATGCGTGCGTACTTTATGTAAATCTGGAGGATTCCACCAGGGGGCAGTGCGAGGAATTTGTCACGCTGAGAAAACAACACTGTGTTTTGAGTTGAGGGAAATAAGATGTTGAAGGTAGAAATTCTGTGCATTCTGATGCTGCTGCGTCCACAGCGACACACAACGTTCAGTGTGAGACCTTGAAAAGCATCGCCGTCATTACGATTATTATGCGACACTCGTGTTGCCTATGCGAGAAATGGATGAAGAAATGCACCACAAATACTTTTGCGGGTCAGCATTTAAGTTGGATGATTTGCTTCACTGCATCGAACCGTCCATCAAATATCGAAGCACACAAATTCATCCTGCTGGAGCTGCGATGAGGCTTGCCGTCATTCCGCGTTTCCTTGCAGTGGCCGATTCCCCACTCCTTTACTCGGACGTTTTCCGCTTTGCACAGACGTATCTGCTTCCATTTCGTCTTGCACAGGTCCACACCGACTTTCAAAGAGCCTGCGACTTGATGCCAGCTGTTCTGACAGGCATGTCTGTCACTACGGAGATGTTGATAGGAAACAACGATGCTGATGTCACATACCAGAACCTGAACACACACACACACGCCACCCACATTTTTGCTGGTACTGCAACTGGCACACGCGTCTCGTTAATTTCTGGCGACGTGCACAGAGGACGCATCAGGAGACGTGTGCATGTAAGCATTCTGAGCATTAGCTATAAACCTGGCTAAACGTTTGATCCATTGGACATCCGCATTATTTGCATTATTTGGGTTTGGCGATGCCTAAGCAAAGAATAAGCGTGTATGCTTTTGTGCTTTTGTTCTTCAATTATGAGTTGGGATTTTGCTTTCACTTGTTGCTGCCAGGCCTTTCGATCTTTAAGGCCGTGGTCTCTTTTCCTGGCTCTCGACTCCTGTCTTTCTCCCAGTCCCTTTTTTGTTTCTTTGCCATTTTCATTGTAGGCATGAGTGGTTTAGTAGGCACTGGTTCCTCACTGTAGTGCGACTGCATCATAAAAATGGCAGATGGAAAATCTTTGTGAATGAAGATTTATGTGAGCATACAGGGGGAAAAAGAGGCGTAAAACAGGCAAAGGCAAAGCTAACAAGTCCAGTCTGTAATCCAAAGGCAGAAATCCAAAGACAAAGCAAAAAAAAGCCAACACCGGTCGCAAGGCAGGAAACAAATCCCGGGCATGGCGCCAGCCCGCCGCAGGGCACACACACACACAGCATAAGGACAATTTAGAATCGCCAATCCACCTAACCTGCATGTCTTTGGACTGTGGGAGGAAACCTGAGCACCCGGAGGAAACCCACGCAGACATGGGGAGAACATTAATATAATAGTATTTTAAATAACAATATTTATGGTGATCCACACTCCACAACAATGCATGTTACTCCACTGGCACCATCCACTCAATTTCAATATAAAGGATTAGGGCGGGCCCACAGAGTGACATCACAATGGCCCCACCCTTTTGGGGGATCCACCCACAAGACACAAGAAATATGAATGGCCTTGAAACACATACACATAATACATTACAATTACACAATATTTGCATAAATCAATACTAACAAAATGACATTTAAAAAATGAAAAATAATTTAACAGCTACAGGGAGATTCTAATGGGGGGGTCCCCTTCTAATGGGGGGGTCCCCCCCCAATTATGATACCCCCAATTATGATATGTCACTCACCTAATAATGAAGCGATAGAAATGAAATAAATACAGAGCATATCTTGATAGACGATCCAATCACATTCGGTGTTAGAAATGGTCAACAACATTTATTTCTATATCACGTTTTCATACAAATGATGTCGCTCAAAGTGCTTTACAAGATGAAGAGAGAAAAAAATATTAAAATTAGGTAATATTAATTAACAAAGAATAAAGTAAGGTCCGATGGCCGGGGGGGGCAGAAAAAAAAAAAAACTGCAGGGCTTTGAAGACCACGAGACCACCCAGTCCCCATTGGGCAATTCTGGGCCTTCGTCTTGTGAATTGACACGGCGCTCCATATTGGCAAAGGGGGTATCCGCAGGCACCGTAAGGGCGATGGCAGCAATTTCCACTTCTGTTTTTCACTGTAATCATGTAAGACTCTTTCTTGTTAACTTTTCCTTTCAGCACTCCCCAGAGGAAGAAATCCAGAAGTGACGAGTACCTGTAGTTCCTTTGAAATGTCCCGATTGCCAAAAAAAATGATTCAGTTAGTGCCATGCTGTGAGCTGACAGGTGTGACAGGGTCGCCCCATCATGTTGGAAATAACCTTTGCTGATCTGGCGGTTCATCCAGATCATTCACAGATAAGTCAAAAAGAGCGCCATGCCTCACACGTTCATACATCTATCTAGGAATACTGTGATCTTTATGTTGTTTGGATTGATTTATTATTAAGACTATAATACATCAGAACTCGGGACCCGATCCATTAGAATCACCCGTACAAAAATTACAATAAAGATAAACATCCATCCATTCATTCATTCTCTAAGTTTGTTTTATCCTAAGCAGGGCTGTGGTGGAACCGCAGCCATCCCAGCAAGCAGAGGGTGCCAGGCAGGAAGAACACCTGGACAGGTTGGTCTGTTCATCACACCCTCACGTGCCAATTTAGCATCACCAGCCCCCCTGACCTGCATGTTTTATAAACTGTGGGAGGAAACTGGAGCACCTGGAGAAGATGCACGCCAACATGGGGAGAAAATGGCATCTCCATGTATGTGAACCTTGGGCTCCTTACTCCGAGGTACTGTGCTACTGCTGTGCCACCGTGCCACCCAAAAACAAACACAAACCACAATCCCAAATGGAACAAATGGCTTAGAAAAGGGATGAAGAGACGATTTCAGTGATTTTTGCCCAACATGTGCCAACGTCTCTCTTGTTCTGCATCTGAGTCTGTATGAATGTCTTAAGAACTTCAAGTGACCCTTTCAAGTAAATTATACATTATCCTCGGCTCTTTATTTATTTATGTGCAGAATATTTTTGAAACCATCCGTAAAAGTCTACCACCAGTTGTGTATGAAGCTGAGTTAAGAGCAGGATGCCAGCTGCTTTTATGCCATTGACACTTCTGCACACTCAGAAGGATCATCCAAATACTGCGTTACTATTTGAATTTCATCTAACCAGTGCTTAACAACAACATTTATTTGTAAATCACATTTTCATACAAGCAACATAGCTCAAAGTGCTTTACAGGGTGAAATAAAAATGAAGTTAATATAAAACAAGCAAAATTCAGCAATGATATTATGCAGTATGTAGCAAAGAAAAACGTGTCAGGTCAGATGGCCAGGAGGACAGAAAAAAAAAATAAAGAAAAAAATAAAGAAAATTAAGTTAGGCTGGAGAAAAAAAAAAATCTGCAGGGGTTCCAAGGCCAAAGAGACCACCCGGGCATTCTACCCAACATAAATGTTCTAAATTAGTCCTCTTGGATTACAGGCTTCACATGGAAGAATTTGATGATGATGGTCATACGGACATCTCGGACCACCGCCATTCAGTCCATAAACACAGGGGGCAGCATGGTGCCCTTGGTCAGGTGGTGGTGGCACAAATCACCACCATGGAAGAACTGGAAAAGACAGCAGAGAGTAGTAGAGATTAGGATGGACTGCAGAGAAGAGGGATAACACAATGCTCCTATAGCAGCGTTTCTCAACCTTTAAGTATTCGCAACCCGAGTTTCATAACAGTTTTAATCGTGCCCTCCTAACATTTTTTTGAAACCCTAATAAAATTTATTCCTATATTTTTTGCTGCTGATACACCGCTACAAGTTTTATTATACCTACTTAACTTTTATCAACATATTTTATTTTTTAGTATCAGAATGTAGTTTAAGTTAATTTGCTTTGGTTTCAATGGATGTATTTTTCATATTTTTGATTCTTGTTTTCTTTTTTTCACATCTTCACGCCCCCTTTTTTGTTACTTCGAGGGGCGCGCCCCACAGGTTGAGAACCGTCGCCCTATAGTCTATTGGGGGGGGGGGGGGGTACAACTAAAATATGGCGACAAAAAGCCATTTTGAAATAATGGGTTTTTAGCAGTTTTTTTTCATTTTTAATTGATCAACAGTATTAGCCTGGTGAATTTCTATTTGTAGTAAATGCAGTATTAATTAAAATCTTCTCATTTTAAATTTTTTTTTTGTTTCCCATTAAAGACTAACAACTTCCTCTCCCTGCTTGGATTAGCACTGCTGCCTCCCAGCTCTGTGAGCCAAAGCTCCATTTCCCATCAGTCCATTGCCAGTGTGGAGGGTCTGCATTGGTGTTCCCCCTTTAGGTCGAGTGTTGGTATGTGACATACAGTATGTGGCTATGGCTTCTGAAAAGCTGGTGTCCCGACCGGAGTTGGTTCCTGCTTCTGGGACGGGCTTCACCTCCACCCAGTTGGAAAATTAGTAGATATTGCATTGGGTTGTGTTCCTGCTTGCTTTGTAAAATTCTTGCTTTATAAAATAAAGGCTGACTGAATGGCTGATATGCTCTGTATCTATAAAATGCTAAGGACTGTCCGTCTGTCACACATTTCCTAGGTCTACAATCTTGATCTTGATTGAAAGCTTGTGTGCTTCTGTCTTCTGGAAATTCAAAACAATTTAGGTAGTGGCCATCTTGGCAAAGTGACCTAGTGATATGGCAGTGATGTGACCGTGTGATATGCCAGAAAGAAACTGAAAAACAGTGACATCTGCTGAGTGTCAAGCAAATTGCAGAAAGTGATTAATAAAGAATTAGAAAGAATAAGCAGACAGGATGCTGAAGCACATACATTAACAAGGAGTAATCCTGAATATAACCTGATACGTTCTGGAAATTCAAAGTAATTTAGGTATTGGCAGCCTTGGCAAAGTGCCCTGTTTTATATACTGAAAAAGCTAAGATCTGTCTGTCTGTCACACAATTATCTGCGACCTACTGGGGCTAGAGCCTTGATCTTGGTCATGATTGAAAGCTTATGCACTTCTATGTTCTGGAAATTCAGAACAAATTAGATATTGGCAACCTGGGCAAAGTGACAGAAAAAGCTAAGATCTGCCTATCTGTCGCATGTTTACATGTGAACTACTGGCTCTAGGACCTTGATCTTGGTCTTTATTGGAAGCTTATGACCTGCTCTTTTCTGGAAATTTAAAAAAAGTTTCAGCAAAGGCAATTTTATCAAATGAACCTGTGCTTGTGTGTTTATTATGGCAAAGTGATTGAAAGAACCTAATGACATGGCAGAAAGAAACTGAGAAACAGCGCCATCAGCTGAGTGTCAAGCAAATGGCCAAAGGTCATTAAGTAATGAAGAATGGGAAAGAATAAGCAGACAGGATGCTGAAGCACATACGTTAGCAAGGAGTAATCTTGAATATAGCCTGGTACGTTCTGGAAATTCAAAACAATTTAGGTAGTGGCAACCTTGGCAAAGCGACCTGATTTATATACTGAAAAGCTAAGATCTGTCTGTCTGTCTGTCTATCATACAATTATCTACAGACTACTGGAGTTAGAGTCTTGATCTTGGTCTTGATTGAAAGCTTATGCATTTCTATGTTCTGGTCATTCAAAACAACTTAGCTTTTTCTATCATTTTGCCCAGATTGCCAATACTTAAGATCTGCCTATCTGTCGCATGCTTACGTGTGAACTACTGGCTCTAGATCCTTGATCTTGGTCTTTATTGGAAGCTTGTGACCTGCTCTTTTCTGGAAATTCAAAAAAGTTTCAGCAGAGGCAATTTTATCAGGTTAACCTGTGTTTGTGTGTTTATTATGGCAAAGTGATAGACAGAACCTAGTGACATGGCAGAAAGAAATTCAGAAACTGCGACATCAGCTTAGTGTCAAGCAAACGGCCAAAGGTCATTAAGTAAGGAAGAATGAGAAAAAATAAGCAGACAGGATGCTGAAACACATACGTTAGCAAGGAGTAATCCTGAACACAGCCTGGTACGTTCTGGAAGTTCACAAAATGTCAGGTCACAGAAACTTGGTGGCCACTTTACTGGTGAGCAGAGAAGTTTATTGTGATAAAAGCATGGTCCATGGACGCCCATCTATTGAGAATCCCTTTGCTCATGGAACATACGTGTTCAGAACTCATAATCAAGTCTTGTGTTTATTGCTCATCGAATATTAAATGTGGACCAAGTGACATGGCAAAAAGAAAAACAAAAGTGGCAACATCTGCTGAGTGTCGCACAAATGCAAGGAGCCACCGGAAGGAATGCATTTTATTGTATGACCGTGGGTCCACGTGTTTCACTAGTAATACAAAATATGTGCATTCTTAAACTCACTTCATCCAATTCAGGGTCACCAAGTAGGGGGTTTGGGAATATTGGGCACAAGGCTGCATCCAGCTCTGGCTGGGGTGGCAGGCCATCACAAGGCACACACCTTCACATTCATGCTCTTGTTAGCAGAAACATTTGAATTGAAAATTGATGAAAGTCAAAAGGGTTCAATGGTATTTGAATGAGTAGTAGTAGTAGTATTGTCACATACAAAGAGTGCAGTTAAATTCTTACCAACATCAACACATCACCACTCTTACATGTCACAATTTAAAAAAAAATTAAAATACAGGCTTACATTTTAATGAACAGAAAATACAAATCAACTTATCTGATATGCTGCTTACTTCTGGGTCAGTGATCCCATTTCCTGGAACCTCATTGGGGAAAAAAAAAATCCCTGAAAAGTCTTCAGTGTAGTTAGCAATAGACAAGGTTAAGATATCAGGCCAGGCCCCTGCTAGCAAAATCTCAAAATCTGGTGGCTCATTACACGACTTCCATTCAGAAGGGATGTCAAATTGAAGACTGCTGTCACTAACCTTGCCACCCTCTGGATGACAGATTACACGACTAGCAATTGCAGGGGATAGCAAGTTCAGCTGGTGACACATTACGTGATTTATAGTCGGAGGGGATGTCAGACTCGATGATGGTAGTTACTGACCTTGTCATCTTGAGGATGACAGATTACACAACTATAAATTGTAGGGTTGACAGATTAGGCTGGTGACACCTTACATGACTTCATGTCGGAAAGGGATGTCAAACTTGACGACTGCAGGTGCTGATCTTGTTGCTTTGTTGAGGACAGATTACATGACTGAAAATCGCAGCAGACAGCAAATTCAGCTGGTGACACATTGCAGGATCTCTAGGCAGAGGTGCAGGTGTTGGTCTCGTTGCCTTGAAGATGCCAGATCTCTTGACTAGAAATTACAGGGATGACAGATGAGGATGATGACACATTACATCACTTCATGTCGGAAGGGATGTCAAACTTGACGACTGCTGGTGCTGATCTCGTTGCCTTGAAGA
>JANRMT010062841.1:23077474-23094495 GCA_026402145.1 Polypterus bichir lapradei | reverse complement strand
GCTGGTGACACATTATGTCACTTCTAGTCAGAGGGGATGTCAAACTTAACAACTGCAGGTGCTGATCTCGTTGCCTTGAGGATGTTGGATTTCATGAATAGAAGGAGATGAATGAATCTGCAAAGACTTTTCAGCACAGTTTTTACATTTCCAAAATGTCGTGGCATGGCATTTTGTGTATAAAATGATAAATATTTTGTATGTCTTTATTTTTAAGGTTAGACAAAGCAAATATCGTATTATTGTTTCAGGGTGTTATGTCATTGATAAGAACAGCAATCGCTTGATGTTTAACTGACCACAACCAATTTAGGACTGAGTCAGGATGTGGAATTTTACTGCAAGTTCGGGGAGGGGCGACCTAAAATTGATTTGGCAAGTGATTCTCTGCAGGACGTCCCCTCTCAGTTAAACCCCCACAGGATAACCCAACCCGACCTGGCTGGCAAGCTTCACTCAACAAAAAAGTGAAAATAAGCCAGTGATTGGGGGGATGCATTGCACCAGAATTCAGTTGGTTGTAAAGTTGGCTGTTTGGTTTTGACTCAGAGGCCATTCTGTGCCGCAATGCCCTGTTGGCTCTAGGGTTTGGATAGGAAACCTAGAAATTTCCTTGCTTTAACCCCTCCCTCTCTCTCTCTCTCTCTCTTTCTCTCTCCATCCCTCTTTCTCTCTCTCTCTGCCTCTCCCTCTCTCTCACATACACCATAGTATGAAAACAAGAACACAAGCAGCAAGCACAGCTCAGCAACCATACTGAGAGAGGCAAGAGGGCTGTGCTGAAGAAAGCAAGAAGTGACGACTTAACTAGAGTCATTTAAATTAACTACAAGTCTGTGTGCCGCCTGACACTACACATCAGCATTTACCAGATTGAAGGGTTGCCAATATTCATGTGTACTTTGCTTATTGTTACTATTTTATGAATATTATCAATAATATGAGGGACATTCAAAAAGTCTCCGCACTTTTATATTTTTCTTGGAAATGGTGAAGGCGGGAAGAGTAGCAATTGGTCATGTCTGAGAGTGTCATGTGACTAGTTCTGTCTTGTAAGCTGGCTGCCCTTTCAGTTTAGTAGAAGACGGCTGCGAAACTTATAAATTGCACCAAAGAGGAACAAACGTTCTGTCATATGCTTTTTGTGGGCAGAAGGTGTGCCGGAGGCACAAATTCATCTCCACATGTGTGCTCAGTCTGGGGATATAGTTCTCTCTCGTAGAGTCGCCTTTGAGTGGATTGACATGATCGATAATGGCCGTTACTAGTGCGACGGATGCAGAGCGCTCGAGAAGTCCAGCTACTGCTACGACCACAAGGAATGAAGAAAGAACCCTGAAAACAGAAGAATAACAGTTGAAGAGATTGCAGGTGAACTGAATGTGAGTGTTAGATCTGCCTATGCCCTGATTCATGCCAGCCTTGTTTGTGCTCAGATATGGGGATGGATATTTGAGGAGTAAACCACAAGACAATGATTATATTTTTATATATGTACATAAAGAACCATCAACAACAAATCCAATTAATTTAATAATATATTGAACAATTATTATAAAAGTAAAGTTAAATAAATCGGACTCTGCAGCTGTATGTGTTCAGGTACCACTTCCGGTTAGCAGAAATAGCCCAAAAGTTGATAGAAATCTACGTTTTGTACCTCATACTTGTATGCAAAATTTTGTTGACCTAAGTGAAAGTGAACTCAAGTTATCGTGTTTACACACACACACACACAGACAAACACACAGACATCATTTTCGGACTGGTATTTTCGGACTAAAACATCAAGATTTATCAAAATCTCAACATGGAATTTTTGTACGATTCCGATACTTTCCCTACACTTCATATATAAGAAAGTAAAAATACTATTTTTCGGACTCAGGGAGGTCTAAAACGTCGAGATTCATCAAAATCTCGACATGAATTTTTGTACGATTCCAATATTTTCCCTACACTTCGTATACAAGAAAGTCAGGGAGGTTTAAAACGTCAAGCTCTATCAAAATCTTGACATCGAAGTTTTGGATGATTACAATACTTTCCCTACACTTCGTATACAAGGAAGTAAAAATACTAAATGCTATTTTTGGACTCAGGGAGGTGTAAAACATCGAGATTCATCAAAATCTCAAAATGGAATTTTTGGACGATTCCAATACTTTCCCTACACTTTGTATACGAGAAAGTCAGGGAGGTTTAAAACATCAAGATTTATCAAAATCTCGACATTGAATTTTTGGATGATTACAATACTTTCAATATACTTCGTATACAAGAAAGTAAAAATGCTAAATGCTATTTTCGGACTCAGGGAGGTCTAAGATGTCGAGATCTATCAAAGTCTCGAAATGGAATTTTTGGGCCGATACCAATACTTTCCCTACACTGCGTATACGAGAAAGTCAGGGAGGTCTAAAACGTCAAGATTTATCAAAATCTCGACATGGAATTTTTGGACGATTACAATACTTTCCCTATATTTCGTATACAAGAAAGTAAAAATGCTAAATGCTATTTTCGGACTCAGAGAGGTCTAAAATGTCAAGATTCATCAAAATCTCGAAATGGAATTTTTGGATGATTCCAATACTTTTCCTAAACTTTGTATACGAGAAAGTTAGAGAGGTCTAAAATGTTGAGATTTATCAAAATCTCGACATGGAATTTTTGGACGATTACAATACTTTCCCTATATTTCGTATACAAGAAAGTCAAAATGCTAAATGCTGTTTTCGGACTCAGAGAGGTCTAAAATGTCAAGATTCATCAAAATCTCGAAATGGAATTTTTGGATGATTCCAATACTTTTCCTAAACTTTGTATACGAGAAAGTTAGAGAGGTCTAAAACGTTGAGATTTATCAAAATCTCGACGTGGAATTTTTGGATGATTACAATACTTTCCCTATATTTCGTATACAAGAAAGTCAAAATGCTAAATGCTGTTTTCGGACTCAGAGAGGTCTAAAATGTCAAGATTCATCAAAATCTCAAAATGGAATTCTTGGATGATTCCAATACTTTTCCTAAACTTTGTATACGAGAAAGTTAGAGAGGTCTAAAACGTTGAGATTTATCAAAATCTCGACATGGAATTTTTGGACAAATCCAATATTTTTCCCTACACTTTGTATACAAGAAATTCAGTGAGATCTCAACATCAAATCTTTGGATGATTCCAATACTTTCCCTATACTTTGTATGTGAGAAAGTGAAAATGCTATTTTTGGACTCAGTAAGGTCTAAAACGTTGAGATTCATCAAAATCTCGACATGGAATTTTTGGACGATTACATTACTTTCCCTATACTTCGTATATGAGAAAGTAAAAAACAAAATGCTGAATATCGCCACTAGGTAGTGCTAATCTTAATCTTTTGTTTTAGTTTATTTATTTATAATAAATTTCCCTTGAACAAGGCCCTTAACCTGCAATTGCTTCTTCCTGGGTAAGATGTTGGTCGGCATCAGCAGGTCTTTCACCATACAGGGAAAACTTGAGGGTTGGTAGCAGGATTGGCACTCCAACCACTGTCAAAAATCCTCACACTATTCCAGTGTGGTGTCACCTGCTGCACTCAGGTCCCAATCCAGGTCATGTGGTGGGTGCAGCAAAGCCCTCTCAGTGCATGCTCCCAACCTGTAATAATAAATTTGAAAAATTTCTAAAATCCTATCGTTTCTTTGTTATTCTGAGTGTTGCTTTATTTGACCACAAGCCTGAAACATAACAAAATGTGAAAAACGCGGAGGGGTCTGAGTCCCAGACTGGTTGGACTGAGTCGCTAGGGATGTGAGACTACACGATTAGTACTCATAAATGTGTGGAGTAACTATCCTGACCTCACTAAGATGAACAAAACGAAGTCTGCAAGCGAATAATCGCTGGAATGTCGTGTAATGTGACATGACCTTATCTATCTATAACTGATAGATAGATACGTAACATTAAGTAACAGTTGGGCAAACCGTTAAGGCCTCAGGTTAAATCCCTTTAAAGCAAATACCGAAAGTAACGAAATTTTCAGAATAACAAATTTTTTGTGGGCCGGACAAACGTTCATAGAACATCATGTCAAACGAATCTCATTTTAATGTGTAATGAACCGTTTTTCGACCAAAATTAGCCACAGAAGATAATAGTGTGAAGCAGAAAATACTTAATGCCGCTCCTACATTTTCCACGCCAAATTATCGGGAACCCTGCAACAGGTTGTCTCAAAGAGGTTGTGAAATTTCCAGTCTCGGACACTCTCAGGTAGTCTCGGCAAGCGTGTAGGTGCGACATCTGTAGAAAAGAATATTCTTAAAGATGATGATTTGCATATGTTTAAAGAGAATCATAAGCATATATGAAAATAAGTATTATATATTACAATACAATACAATACAATTTATTTTTGTGTAGCCCAGAATCACACAAGAAGTGCCACAATGGGCTTTAACAGGCCCTGCCTCTTGACAGCCCCTCAGACTTGACTCTCTAAGAGGACAAGGAAAAACTCCCAAAAAAACCCTTGAAGGGAAAAAATGGAAATAACTTTGGGAAAGGAAGTTCAAAGAGAGACCCCTTTCCAGGTAGGTTGAGCGTGCAGTGGTTGTCAAAAAGATGGTGGTCAATACAGTACAATACACAGAACAGAACACAAGTAATCCTCAATACAGTATAAAAATAAATATATTACAAGTATACAGAGCAGAATTTAACAGTAGATGATAACACATAATGTGATTTGGATTTGTTCAGAGTCCTGGAGACCTCAGCCATCAAGCTGCCTTCCCTTATTTGGCCATTTCACAGCTGAGCCAGCGCTGGGCCAGCCAATCCGATGAAAGGACCCCTTTACCCGAGAATTCCTGCGATCTTCCATCAGGGATGACTTTACCTTAGGCAGGCAAATCAACTTGGCACATTAGCATAGTAAGGGTTAAACCATAAAAAACCCTCGCTTGTCTATTTTATTATTTTTCTCTTTGCAGCTGCTAAGCTTAAAAACTTCAGTCAAGAACATTGTGTACTTTTAGAGGGCTAAACGGGTCATTGTTTTAAGAAATGCAGTTACTGAGGCCTCAACCATGAGAGAAAACCAGATCGGCCATTTTGCTTCCATTTGCAGTGGCTGGGCCTCTGCCTCCATGTCTGTCTGCCTGGATAGGTGATGACAAGTCAAGGAAAATGTAGCTTATAAGAGACAGCGTTATTGTTTTAGGGGCAGAACTGCCTCTACCTCTAGCCCAGTATCTCATGTGTGGGTCCGCCTGACTCCGACTAACTGGTGGGAATCGATTGATGAATGAGTTTTGGACACCTGCCTCAGGGTATGAAGTAATGATGGCAGTTTGGGTCAAGTGATGGACGTTAGGTGATGATGGGAAGAGCCAGAAGGAGGAGAGTATTTTCTATAAGTGATAAGAATTGTGATAAATGTAAGCTCATTGAATTTCCTAATGGCTCATTTCACTTGATTTGGGTTGCAATAAAAATGGATTCTGCTGCCTTCCTGAGACTCCGTGTGCCTTCTTCGAGCAGCGTGTTTTTTCAACAACACATCGTACATATAGCCGAAACCTGAGTCCGTGCTCTGCCCAGTATCCACGTGGGTAGCTGTGTCGTGTGCGAGTCTTATTTGAGATGAACAAAAAAAAAAAGTGAGAAATGACATCAGTTTGTGCTGAAAGAAAAAATTAACAATCCTGGAAAAAGTTGATTCCAAAATGAAGAAAAATGACATGGCGAAAGGATTTTGGAATCGTGCCTTTATCTTCATCTAACAACTCGTTTTCATTCTGTACCTGTATTTCTATTAAAAAAAAAGTTACATCTAACGTCTCATTATCAAATTAAATATTTTTTGCAGTTTAATTAGCAACAGGTGTTGTCAAGCTTGGGTCACAGAGTTGCACGAGAGACAGGAAGGTAAGTTCAGGTTTCCAAGGAAAATACCGGAACTTTATCAGTGTATAGAGAAGGCAGGTACAGTCTCAAGACTTCATTCAGAATAGGAGCTGTTAGGAGCTGCGACTCAGGCGATCGTCCTGCTTTAGCTTCCATGTTCAGATTAGAGGAACACCAGCGTCTTGGAGTCACCGCTGTGGCAGATACAGTCAGGAGAAGAGAGATGAGGAGAGTGTGAGGAAGAAGAGGCCAAAGCCACGTGTTAAGTGTTCTAATCTATTATATAGTGCCTTACATATCTATCTATCTATCTATCTATCTATCTATCTATCTATCTATCTATCTATCTATCTATTATATAGTGCCTTACATATCTATCTATCTATCTATCTATTATATAGTGCCTTACATATCTATCTATCTATCTATCTATCTATCTATCTATCTATCTATTATATAGTGCCTTACATATCTATCTATCTATCTATTATATAGTGCCTTACATATCTATCTATCTATTATATAGTGCCTTACATATCTATCTATCTATCTATTATATAGTGCCTTACATATCTATCTATCTATCTATCTATCTATTATATAGTGCCTTACATATCTATCTATCTATCTATCTATCTATTATATAGTGCCTTACATATCTATCTATCTTTCTATCTATTATATAGTGCCTTACATATCTATCTATCTATCTATCTATCTATCTATTATATAGTGCCTTACATATCTATCTATCTATAAAGCATCTTAAAGGCCCTGTCACGTTACACATTTTTTCCAGCAACACATTTTTTTAGTGTCAGATTTCATTTTCAAAATCTTAGTAGCTGTTTGCCAAGCATTATAATAAAATCCATGATGGAGTCACTGCATTCATGGAAAGGTTAGAGAATATGCAGCGTGTCACACTTTTCAGTAAGTGTGTATTAATTTGAACTGTTCACTCAGTTTAGGGTCCTGGGAAGAAAATCCATAAATCAATACCATGGACAGGGTAAGAAATGCTCTAATTTGAAATAAAGCACTTTAATAAAAACAAATGGAGGAACAACACCAAATGACATCTGCAGGGTGCTACAGATGAAGAAACCATACAATGTAAATCCACTTGGGGTCTTGGGGGGGTAATTTCCTTTGAAATAGTTTATCTTGCAGACACCGAAACCCCATAAGATTGAGATTTCATTTAACTGGCAGGCTGTGATACGGGCAACAGGTGCAGTGACATTGGTCTCTTTATTTATGGAGACGGATTGCAGAGAACGGGTTGTCGCTCAGTCTGAGAAGAGGAAATGAGAGCTTAGCTGTGCAACATGGAGACAAGTGTTTGGAGCCTTAGACCTATCAACATCAAAATAGTTGTTTTTCCCACTTCAAAAACAATGAAAAGGCCTCCAGAATTTGTCTTCCATGAGTCGATTTTGTGACACCAGTCGAAAGGCCAATTTGCTTTAATAGAATAATGCCAACACATGTGTAATACACATAAAAATAGATGGAGAGACAGATGGATAGTTATGAAAGGCACAATAAAAATGAGATAGATGCGTAATGCACTATATAATAGATAGATAGATATGTAAGGCAGTGTAAAAAGAGAGAGAGATAGGTAAGGCACTATATAATCAATAGATAAGTCACTATAAAGGATAGATAAGTAGATAGATATGTAGTGCAGTGTAAAATAGATGGATAGGTGTGAAAGGCACTATATAACTGATAGATAGATACATAAGGCACTATAAAATGAATATATGGCACAGATAGTTTATGAAAGTCAGTATATAACTGATAGATTGATGATATAAACAAATTGCACAGTTTTAAATGATGTCTGCCTTTAAAGCTCTGACTACTTGGAGATGTAGCACCCCAAACCCCAAGCACAACCTCACCTACACAAGTCCCAGTTTAAGTTAAAAGTTTATTAGCACAAATAAAGTGCACAAAGGCAAAAGTGACATAAGCATAATATTCCTCTTCTCTTCTCTTCTCTTCTTACACTCCTCCAGGTAAGCTTTGTCTTCTTACACCCAACTCCCAATCGCCTGGATGAGGCCGAGAGGCTTCTTTTATATTTAACCTGGGAGTACTTCTAGTGGTAGGGCACAGTCCATTAGAAACACTTCTGGGTCAAATGGAAGCCCCACAAAGTAGGCATTACTAATCTCTGCAGCTCCCCCCTGGTGGCCCCCACTGAAGTCAATAGGGTTGCCACACAGGACTACAGCTCCCATCGTGCCCTGCAGGTGTCTGTGTGGGAATCCTACCCCAAGGGTGCTGATATCCAGTGTACTGGGCATGTAGTCCTGACAGGTTGTCTCCCCCTGTCCTTGCATCATACTGGCTTCCTGACCAGATATTGTTCCTTGACCCCCCACAGCCAGGATGCCTGCCCATGTGCACCATCCATCTTTTCTGTTAGACTCCAGCTGCCATTAGGCCTACATAAACAGAAAATCTGCCAGCACTCATTGTCAGAGCTGCTTAGTCCAGTTCAGGTCCAGAGGCCAATGCTAGCATCACTGGACGAAAGGCAGGACCTGAAACTCCATGTCACATGGATCTGTCGTGGGACTCACACTCGCACACTCCCAGTTTTCTCAGCATCTGTGAGTTTGTTTTTTTAAAGAAATATTTTAGTGCCAGAAGAACGGCACACACCTACAATGGAAAAACGCACAAACTGCACTCATGCGGTCACCAAGCAGCCATTTGTACTGAGGACTATGGAGAGCCGCGCAGCAGCAGTGGTAACCGACGTGACTTTCTCGATAAACTTGTTCTAGCGAATGAGTGTATATGGGACGAAGGGACGAGCCTTTGAAAAATCACCAGGGTGGATTTTATTGGATTTTTTTGAATCGTCTCCCAATTAACCCTCATTTACTCCCCATGCCGGCTCAAGCACACGATTTGCGTCTTAATTTGAAGAAGAACCTTCACAATGTCTATAGGTGGGCAGCGACCAACCGAGGACCTTCTACCGCTCTCGCCTTTTAATTATTAGCTTTATTGCCGGGTAGACATTAGCTGGCACTTTTCAGCCGATTACGTCCTTTGTCACTGACAGGATGTCCAGTGGCTCCGCTCCTGTGCACAAAGTAATTGTTCTGATCATTTCAGAGAATCGGCGCATTGCTTGTGAAGGCTACTGAATCAGAGCGTTAGCGCGTGACCACAGATGGCCGGCTAACGAGTGTCGGGGTTTGCTGGGACTCCTTTATGTTCTCATAACCTTCTGCTCGGCTAGATGTGGCAGACAATTCTTGATCTGGCTGAGATCATTTGGGGCTCAGGTAACAGTTTGGGACAATGTGCCGCACAAGCTGACATGCCACTCTGATTGAAGCTACTGTAGTACCTAGATGGGTACGTAAAAGCAGCAGGTGGGCACACAGGCTCTCGTGTCCTGAGTTAATCAAGTGGGGGTTTGCATGCCCTCTACAATTTTACCTCCAGTTGTCTGCTTTCTGGCCACATCTCTAGACATCCAGGTTAGCTTAGCAATGCGAAGTGACCGCTCTCTGTGTACTCTCGCGCGTGTTTGGGTGTGTGTGCGCACGAGTGTGTGCGCGCGTGTGTGTGTGTGTGTGTGCGCGAGTGTGTGCGTGCGCGCGAGTGTGTGTGTGCGTGCGCGTGTTTGGGTGTGTGCGCGCGTGTGTGTGTGTGCGCGAGTGTGTGCGTGCGCGCGAGTGTGTGCGTGCGCGCGAGTGTGTGTGTGTGCGTGTCAGGAACTCTCCATCAAAAGCTGGTTAAAGCGTCACATTACCAAGAAGGTTAGAGTTAGAGGGAGGTTAAAGAGTAGACCCTCTTCTGGAGTAAATAAATGAATGAGTAGGCGAGTAGATGAGCAAGTAAGTGAATGAGAGCTCAAAGCAATAAATGAATGAGAATGCAGGAAATACACTCATCAGTTCACATCATAATGAGCAAGTGAGTGAGTAAATGAAGGAACACATTAACAAAGGAATGAATGAATGCATGAATAAATTGGTAGGTAAGCAAGTGATCAAGTGAGTGAATTAATGATCCAATCGATGAATGAATGAAATTTTAGTGTTACAGAAAATATATTAATCAATGAACATCCAAATGAGTGAGTGAGTAAGAGCGCAAAGGACAAAATGGATAAGTCAAGCCAATTTTATTTATAAAAACAACAAAGGAATGAAGGAATGAATGAATGAACACACATTCAGTGTTAATTAATAAAATAATTGGGTGGGGGCTGAATTGAAGTTGGTTTTGTTAAGTTTGACTTGTTTGTATGGAATGTTACTTGCTTTTAATACATGAAATACTAATGATTTATTAATTAATTAATCAATTAACATCATAGTGATTGAGTGAGTAAAGGAACACTTGAATGAATGAATGAATGAATGAACGAAATGAGTAGGTGATCAAGTGAGTGAATGAGCGCTCTGATCAGTAAATGAACAAGCATTCCAGTTTAATAAATTAGGTTAAAAATTAATATGATAATAAGTAAATGAGCAAGTAAGGGAACAAATGAAATGGATGGATGAGTGAATGTATTAATAAATCAATTAATGCATGAAAATGTGAATAAGTGAATGAATCACAGAGTGATTAAATTAACAAATGCATGAATGAATGAACACATTGATTAATCATAGTATAGCTAATCCATGAAAAGCACTAATGATTTAATTAATTTAATGTGAATTAACGAGTAAACAATTAAGCTACTGAACAAACAAGTGACAGTATGACTGGGTGAATAAGTGAGTGAGTGATCAAAGTGAGCACATTTATTAATTCATTCATGGAAAAATTGCTAATCAAGTGCCAGATGAATGAATACTTACATGAGTGATGGAGTGAGGGAACTGACAAATGAATGGATGAATTATATAATAATAAATCAGAATTTGAATTTATTGTTAATTCGTTCATAATTAATAATGTGAATGAGCAAGTGAATAAACATGTTAAACAGATGATAAAATTAATAAGTAAGCGAATGAATGAATGAACTCAGTGATTAATTATATCAGTAATAAGTAATCAATTAGCCGGTAGATGAACTAATGATTTATGAATTAATGAGCATGTGAGATGAGAAAACTTTTGAGTTAATGAACAAATTACAGACTGTACAAATTAAATAGTGAGGGAGTGGACAAATGAATGAATTTTTTTAATTGAAATCACAGTAATTAATCAATGGCCATGTGTTGTGTAAACCTGTAAACTGGCCTGGCACGAGTGTGTGGGCACCTGCGGCATCAGTCCCAGCCTGAGTTTATTCAGGACAGGCGCCCCCTCCCAGTGATCAGGGGATGGGAAAGTCACCAGAGAGTCAAAGCTGGAGAAGCACAGATTCTATGTACTGTACATAAATATTTATTTCTTTTTGGTTGTAATTGGTTATATTCCATTCTACAAGAACGGCATTGTTTTGTTCCCGTTCATCTAATTCAGCACCCCACGCTCCCTCTAAAACTCTTAAAAGTTCTTCATGAAGGATAAGGCACTTTGATTTTCTCCACACTCAGAATGTTTCATTATTCCAGAAGCTCTGATCCAAGACGTGACTCAGCTCTGGACAGACTGCCATGCAGTGGCATTTATTGATACCCCAAATGTCGGCTATGTTTCGAGATGTGACCCTGACCTGGACAAACTGATAGTCGATGGCATTTATCGATGACCCAGATGTTGGCTCTGCTCTGGATTGTGGCCTAGCCCTGGAGAGACTGCCAGTTGATGCCATTACGTTGGCTCTGATTTGAAACGTGACCCAGCCCTGGTCAATCTGCCCCAAAGCGTTGGCTCTGATCTGAGATGTGACCCAGCCGTGGACAGACTGCCATATAATGGCATTTATTGATACCCCAAATGTAGACTCTGCTTTCGAGATGTGACCCAGACCTGCTAGTCGATGGCATAGATTAATGACCGAGATGTTGGCTGTGATCCGAGATGTGACCTAACCCTGGACTGACTGCCAGCTGACGGTGTTTATTAATGCCCCAGATGTTGGCTCTGCTTCGGGTTTTGGCCTAGCTCGGGAGAGACTGCCAGTTGATGGCATTAATTGATGATCCAAATGTTGGCTCAGTTTCGAGACGTGACCCAGCGCTGGACAATCTGCCCGAAATGTTGCCTTTGATTCAAGGTGTGACCCAGCCCTGGACAGACTGTCATACAATGGCATCTATTGATACCCCAAATGTAGACTCTGTTTCCGAGATGTGACCCAGACCTGCTGGTCGATGGCATAGATTAATGACCCAAATGTTGGCTGTGATCCGAGATGTGACCTAACCCTGGACTGACTGCCAGCTGATGGCGGTTATTGATGCCCCAAATGTTGACTCTGCTTCGGGTTTTAGCCTAGCCCCGGAGAGACTGACAGTTGATGGCATTAATTGATGACCCAAATGTCGGCTCAGTTTCGAGACGTGACCCAGCGCTGGACAGACTGCCAGTCGATGGCATGTATTGACACTTCAAATGAGGGCCGCAGCACAGTGCATCTTCATACACCCATTTGAGCTGTCCTTTGAAAACTGACAAATCCAATATCTGTGAATTGAAGTGAATTCATTTTAATTTTATTTGGGTATCGCACTCTTCACTGAGTGCTGCGACAAGTTCAGAGATAAACGCATAACGGACGTGAAAGGCCTGCAGACGTGTGTGTGCTAAACATCTAAGAAGCCGACCCACTGTCAGTTCAGCTTCCAGAAGAGCTGGCCCTGTCTGTCAAAGAAGAGCTTCTGAATGATGGCTTGATCTCTTTTCCGATGTGTAACGGCCCGTGCTCCAGCTCTGTCATTCAGGATGGCACACATGGGTCGTATTGCCCACTGGCTGCTTTATACACAATGGTGCCTTGCTACTCGAACAAGTGAAGCTTTGAGCAGACTCTGTCACTGCACGTTATTTTTAGCCCCAGACACAAGTGCTTCTCCTAGTCCATAACTGCCTGTGTTTCCTGATGACTGAGCCAGATGGGTATTATTAGTCACTTGGGTCGATAGACAACTGGAAAACTGGGGCAAGAAGATGTGATATGAAATATTAGAATGTGTTACTTCGTCTTACTGCCCTGGGAAAATGCAGACACGGTTATTTTCCAAGGACCGGCTGTGTGGTCTGCGTAGTTAACTTAATTGTTATCCTGGTGTGATGAGAAATATAACACCATCCTTAAGTCTTTCAAATCCATCCATCCACTCATCTAGGTCCATGTCGGGGGGGGGGTTAGCAGTCTAAACAAAGAGGCCCAGACATCCTTTTTCCGCACCACCTCCTCCAGGATCTCCCCAGGCCTGGTGGCAGATCTGATCTCTCCAGCATGTCCTGTCTCTGCCCTGAGGTCTCCTCTCAATTGGACACGCCTGAGACCCCACCACATTCAACAGGCATCCTAATCAGATGCCTGGACCACCTCAGTTGGCACCTGTGGAGGAGCAGCGGCTCTACTCTGAGCTCCATCTGAATGTCTGCACTCCTCACCGTTGCCCCAAGGCTCAGCCCAGACATCCTCATTTCTGCCACTTGTATCTGCAATCTTGTCTGTGTGGTCACTACCCAGAAGTTGTGGGTGTAGGTGAAGGCAGCGACGTAGCTCTTACTTCATCATGACTGGCTGGTACAACATTCAAATAAGTGAGGTGTGAGTGCCATCATGGTTGGACTGGCATCCCAACTGAGATAAAGAAATATACAGTCGTGCCCAAAAGTTTTGAGAATGACCCAAGTTTTGGTTTTCACCAAGTTTGCTGCTCCGGTGTTTTTAGATCTTTTTGTCAGATGTTTCTATGGTATACTGAAGTAGAATTACAAGCATTTCAGAAGTTTCAAAGGCTTTTATTGACCATGACATGACGTTTATGCACAGAGTCAATATTTGCAGTGTTGGCCCTTCTTTTCAAGACCTCTGCAATTTGCCCTGGCAGGCTGTCAATGAACTTCTGGGCCAAATGCTGACTGATGGCAGCAGCAGGTTTTTGCATAATCAATGCATGAAGTTTGTCAGAATTGGTGGGCTTTTTTGTTTGTCCACCCGCCTCTTGAGGATTGGCCACAAGTTCTCAATGGAGTGTTTCCTGGCCATGGACCTCAAAATTTAAATCCTTTGTTTCCCCGAGCCCCTTAGTTCTCACTTTTGCCTTATGGCCCGGTTCGCCATCATTGTTTGTCACCAAACTGTTCATGGATGGTTGGGAGAAGTTGCTCTAGGCATTGTTTTTGAAGAATGTTTCAACAGCGAAAGCACAGCGTGCACCGGCCGACTGAAAACTACAAGGGATCGTCTGTCAAAGGACCCAAACCCCAACCCACTCGGGTGCCTCTACCTCGCGCAGTGACCTTGAGAAATGTGGTACTTCATTTTGGCTCACAACATGGAAAGAGGAGAAACCTGATCAGGATGAGACTTGATTATTATCTCAGTCGGAGTGAAGGATTAAAATAGCAGGACTGAAGGAGGTTGTTTCCTCTTCCGGTGCTCCTCTGGTGTGGACCCAGTGTGGACACCCGCAGAAGGTATCCATGGGAATCATAGTGGCAACCAGAGGGCACTGTGGAGAGAGGGACCACCTATTTCATAACACTTCCGCATGACGTGATAGTGCTTCCTCCATTGGCACCGGCAATACTCCTAGGTCCAGCATAAAAGGAAGCCATCCAGCCTCCTCCAGCTGAGTCAGAGTTGGAAGGTAGTTGGCGACGCTCAACTGGAGGTAGAAGGAGGATGAAATTTACTTGTTTTGGAGTGTTGTGGCTGGCATTTGTGTGTAATAGTGTAGGTGAAAAATTAAAAAAAAAAAAAAAGGTTTATTTGCACCAAGAATTGTGTTCAG
This sequence comes from Polypterus bichir lapradei, assembly GCA_026402145.1. Classification (NCBI taxonomy): domain Eukaryota; kingdom Metazoa; phylum Chordata; class Cladistia; order Polypteriformes; family Polypteridae; genus Polypterus; species Polypterus bichir. The sequence continues at coordinate 23,079,733 of JANRMT010062841.1, read as the reverse complement.
GTTGCATTGTGTCTGAGGTTTGGGGCTCAGTGGCGCCCCCTTGTGGTCACAGATGGCACCACTCAACATTCCTATGTCACTTTAAAGTCGTCTCTAATCAATATCCAAGCCCTTCAAATCACACGTTCCCCTTTTTTATTTTGATTTCTTGCCTTACACATTTATTAAATAGCACGCATGAACAATCGAGCCACATTTTGCTTTCCCGTTATTTGACACCCATTGCAGCAAACTGTGATGAGGCAGCAAAAAGTCTCGGGAACACGGAGCGTTGTGGCCGACTGGCAGGGCGGTGCTCACTCTCTTGAGGTTAACGGCGTCATCGATCTTCTCGCTCACCCTCTCTTCATCTCGATCTTACCTCCCTGTAGTATTCTCTCTTGTTCTTTTAACACAACTAGGCAGCAACAAATCCAAAGTTAGTGAAGTGAGGCAAATCACTCGCCTTCTCCTTTCAGCGAGGCGATCGCCTTCCCGCTGCGCATTGCCAGCGCAGATGATTAGATAAGTGATCCTAAATGGCGATATCTGTAGGGGCGGCAACAATTCTACCGAAAACAGCTTGCTTATCTTTGGTCTGCAGGTTTATTCCTTACGTCTGAGTTTAGGACAGCTAAGCAAAAAAAAAAAAAAAAAAAAAAAAAAGATGGAAAATTCCGCCGTGGTCTCCCTTCACCGTCGTGCTGCCTTGTGGGTTGTGGGACTAGACACATTAGTTTAATGACTGCCTTCGAGACGTTGCTCAAACTTGCAGCCGTAATCCCTTTTCAAGTCATTTTCCTGATATTCCACCCACAATGACTAATATGGCATGTCTGATAAATTGACGGTGCCAAGCAACACTTACACAGTTTCTGACAACAGTGAAAAATCATATCTGGAGGAAGATTTCGGACAAAATAAAATAAAATAAATAAAGGTACTGTGAAATATGACAATAAGTAAAGAAAAAGCGCATAAATAAATAAATGTGTAATGGAAAATATATTTTGTATTTGTTTTTTGCTGCTTCATTCTCTATGTATTTTGTCTGTAACATTCCTTCCTTCAAACGTATGGAGGTATAGTTAAATACAGTATATAAATAAATAACATACGCAAATCAAAAGTGCTGTGAAATGTGATAATAAATAAAGGCGCATAAATAAATAAATGTCACGGAAAAATATATTTTGTATTTGTTTTTTTGCTCCTTTTTTTCTGTTTATTTAGTTTTGCCTGTAACACTCCTCCAAACGTATGGAGGAATATTTAAAAGTTAAACAAATAAACAAGTAAATAAATAACTTACGCAAATCAAAAGTACTGTGAAATGAGGCAATAAATAAACAAATGGCGTAGAATAATAATGTGTGACGGAAAGTTTTTTGCTACTTATTTATTTCTTTAATTTTGTCCGTTATATATTCCCCGAAACGCAGCATGAAACGCGACAATTTATAACTGTCACTTTGGCTCGTCAACGCAGAGAGGGCGGGCTCTAGCGAGTGCTGTGTTTTGATTGGTGAACTGTCCGGACTTAAACCTTCGGCCGTCAACTGCCACATTTACAGCAGGCACTTCGAATGCAGGCTCCTAATGACAAGTTTGGCGTTTATAGATATTAAAGTTTCCTCACGGGAATTCTGTGCAACTTTTTCTTGCAGTTACGATCACAACTTTGAGCATGCGCAGCAGGGGCACTGCTGGATTCCCAAGTCGAGCGAAGCGCTTGCTGCTCTGCGCGGACGAGTCGCCAAGCTAAAAACAGATGGAATGTGTCGAGCAGTCGGTTTACTTAGGTAGCCTGATAAGGAGTCAAAGGAAATCAATAGTAGAAAGGCTGTTAAACAGAGTTCTTCTACAGCGCTGAATGAAATCTAGAAAAACTGTCAGTTAAAGTCAAACTAAAGATACTGGTAATGTCTGTGTTCTCTACATTATTTTATGCCTGTGAAACGTGGACATCAAGAAAGATGGACATTTCGAATTTGAATGCATTGAGATGTTACAAGAGGATTTGGAAAACTGGATTTATACAAAAATGTGAAACAATTTGAAAAGAACTTAAATAAAAAAGCTATTTGCAAAATTATCAACAAATGAAAGTTAGACAATATGCAGGATGGGAGTGGAGAGGCTAATGAAAATGATGATAGAGAGAAAAAGAAACTGGAAACAGCAAGTAGGAAGACCAGCAAGGAGATGGACTGACGACATCAGTGAATGGCCAAGAGTAGGAGAGTGGACAGCAGTCCAGATGGCTAAAGGGTACTCCCA
>JANRMT010062841.1:23062630-23077464 GCA_026402145.1 Polypterus bichir lapradei | reverse complement strand
ATAATAATTTATCTTATTTATAGGCACCTTTCAAGGCACACAACAGAACACATTAATAACACACAAGTCACAATGCAAAATGAATAAAATATTACAGTACAGTAAAACCAGAATAAATACAATAATAAAATGAAATCTAACAACTAAAATTTCCTGTATATCAAAGAGAATAAACCATCTTAAAAAGATGTGTTTTAAGGTGAGATTTAAAGGTAGGAAGAGAGTCGATATTACGGATGTCTTGTGGGAGACAGTTGCAGAGGCGAGGGGCCGCTCTGCTGAAAGCTCTAAACCCGTGGTAGTCAAGCAAGCAGGAGGTACAATAAGATTAATAGAGGAGGAAGATCTAAGGATACGGGAAAGAATGGAGATGTGAAGAAGATCAGAAAGATAAGGAGGTGCCTGATTATGGAGGGTCTTGTAAGTAATAAGCAGAATCTTAAAATCAATGCCATATTTAATAGTGAGCCAGTGAAGCTGCTGAAGGACTGGAGTGATGTTTTCTGTGGAAGGAGTTCTGGTAATGATATGAGCGGCAACCGTATGAAACCAAATGAAGTTTGTGAAGGAGTCTGTGAGGAAGACCAGAGAGGACAGAGGCAGGGAGCATGCGCTGCTTACCACCACACGATGAACCACCCGAATTGGGATGCAATGGGTGATACCTCAGAACCACACTGAACAGTGTGAGATTTTTTTTACAGTAGCTGGAGTGCCAATCGTGCCACCAACCCCTGGGGTTTCCCTTCCAATTGGAGGACCTGAGCAGGATAGAATTACAATAATCAATACGAAATGTAAGCAGAGCATGAACAAGAGTAGCAGTAGCTGGTGGCTGAAGGAGACGGGCATAAACTGCTGACATCATGTAGATGGAAAGGTGCAGACTGAGTAATACTATTATATTAATAGGCGCATCAAATATGAAGGTGCTATCAAAAATGACAGCTAAGCTCTTAACCTGCGAGGAAGAAGAGATTAGAGAATTATCAATAGTCAACGGAATATTATCACATTTGGCCAAAACTGGTTGAGTTCCTACCAGAAGAGCTGTTTTATCACTATTTAATTTGAGGAAATTAGCAGACAGCCATGGCAGAGGTGGGTGGAGGGGGCGGTCCTTCCCGGACGGCACATTTTTGGGGGCGGCATTATTGGCCATAAGGCTCAGTACAATTTGTGTGTAAGCAGCAGGGTTCGGAAAAATATCACTCATGAATGAAAAAAAGTTAAATTCTCTAATTTTTATCCACAAATGCTTGAAAAATAATTTTCAGACTGTCCTTCTGTGACGGCATTAGACACAGCAGTTGAAATTTATAAGGCAATAACAAAAATAAACATAAACATTACACCGATAATAATTTCTAGAAAGATAAAAAACTAATTTACAATTTATAATTTCGTTTCGTTATCAATCCAAATGCGTTCTTGCTCTGCACAGAAAACATCCCCTCCTATCACTTGTACACTACACTGGTTCTGGTTTTCGCAGCGTGATTATATTAAACTAGTAATTAGAACACGACTTATCAGCGCGGCTATACTATATTCTTGTCTAGTTGATGCTTATAAATAATTATATGTGAAAAATTATCGCTGTTTCTCTATATATGAATAAATCTATGCAAAATTTATCTTAATTTTTCTGTATACGTCATTTTAATTTTCAGTTTACATAGGTTAACATATTCAGATGTGATGGAGGGCAGCAAATTGAAGCACCGCCCTGCCCGGAGTGGCACGAACTACGCCAGTGAGCCATGGCTTAACTTCCTGTATGCAGTCTGAGAGGGAAGAAGGTAGAAGAGTGGAATTGGGCTTAGTGGACCCATAGAGCTGAGTGTCGTCAGCATAACAGTGAAAATCCATCCATCCATTATCCAACCTGCTATATCCTAACACAGGGTCACGGGGTTCTGCTGGAGCCATTCCCAGCCAACACAGGGTGCAAGGCAGGAACAAATCCCAGGCAGGGCGCCAACCCACCACAGATAACAGCGAAAATGAATATCAGATTTCCTAAAGAATTGACCAAGAGGCTGGAGATAAATAATAAATGGAACGGGGCCCGAAGACAAAGCCCTGAGGAACACTACTAACAACTGGGCAAACCTGTCATCTGGAAATTTTGAATTGTGCAAACGGTGTACAGTCTGAGAGATAAGATTTATACCGAGCATGTGGAGTGCCAATAATCCCAGTTGATTTTAGTCTCTCAAGGAGAATATCATGCGAGATTGTGTCGAAGGCAGAACTCACTTCATGGAGTACAACAGCCCAGAGTCTGCTGCCATCAGCAGATCGTTAGTGGTTTTAGCCAGGGCTCTCTCTGTACCGTAAAATGGACGAATGTGAAATTGTTCAAACAAACGATTGTCAGTAAGGTGAGAGTGAATCTGCACAGCAAGTGTTTTTTGAAAGGAAAGGTAAATTTGAGATCGGACAATAATTATATAGGTTGTAGGGATCCGCACCAGATTTCTTGAGAACTGGATTTATCACAGCCACTTGAAGAGATAAAGGAAGAGACCGAAGATAAGGGAAGAATGTATGATGTTAGCTATTAGAGAGGAAAGAGAAGATAAGCAGGATTTAACCAAATAAATAGGAAGTGGGTCCAGCTGACAGGTAGAGGGGCTTGGATTTTCTAATAATACCAGAACTTTCCTCCACAGTTGAGAGCTTAAAGGGCAATCATAAAATGTTCCATGTATGAAGTTTCCTATAAAGCACTGGATGGCACTTAATTTCCTACAGTTAAATGAGTCAAAAACTGAAGTCATTCTGTTTGGTCAACCCACAGTTACCCGAAACATTGTTAGCACATTGGGTCCATTTGTCCGGCACTTAAAGCCATGTGCTAAAAATCTCAGGGTGATCTTGGATTCAAATTTGAAATGTGACAAACAGATCAATGCTGTGGTAAAGAGGAGTTTTTTCTACCTCCGGGCGATCGATAAAGCCAAGCCGTTTTTGTCACTCATTGACCTACAAAAGCTTTTTCGTGCTTATGTTATGCCTCGTTTGGATTACTGTAATGCCCTGCATGTTGGCTTATCCCGTACAACTCTGTCTCGCCTGCAAATGGTGCAGCTGCTAGAGTTTTAACCAGCAGAAAAAAAAGGAGCACATCTCTCCAGATGTTGGCCTCTCTTCGTTGGCTCCCTGGGTGTATTTTAAGATTTTAGTGTTTTGTTTTTAAAGCCCTTCATGGGTTGGCGCCACCATACTTAGCTGATCTTCTTGTTCCATATTCGTCAGCCAGGCAGTGAGGGTCTTCAGGTCAGCTATTGCTCACTGTCACGGTTGATGCTGAGGGGCGATGGGGCCTTTGCGGTGGGATAATCTGCCCCTCGTGATAAGGTCGGCTCCCACACTTCATAGTTTTAAGTTTTTGCTAAAATAGCACTTTGATTCACTTGCGAGTCTGAGTGGTTAAATCTTTCTATGTATTTTTTTTACTACTGAGTTCATCTTATGTGTGTATTTTTATCCATCCATCCATCCATTATTCAACCCGCGATATCCTAACTACAGGGTCATGGGGGTCTGCTGGAGCCAATCCCAGCCAACACAGGGTGTAATGCAGGAAACAAACCCCGGGCAGGGCGCCAGCCCACCGCAGGGCACACACACACACCAAGCACACACTAGGGACAATTTAGGATCACCAATGCACCTAACCTGCATGTCTTTGGACTGTGGGAGGAAACCGGAGTGCCCGGAGAAAACCCACGTGGACACGGGGAGAACATGCAAAGTCCACGCAGGGAGGACCCGGGAAGCGAACCCAGGTCTCCTTACTGCAAGGCAGCAGCGCTAGTGTATTTTTATTTTGCATAATTTTATATTTCTATTTATGTTTGTGTGTTGGTATATATATAATGTTTCCTTTTGTTTATCTTTTAAATAATTCCTTATCTGGCTTTTATGTCATAGTAACCTTTTATTCTATGTAAAGCACTTTGGTCAACGTCTGGTTGTTTTAAATGTGTTTATATAAATAAGTAAAACCATAAATCAAAGTCATCTGCTGGTATCTATTTCCAATCTTTATATTAGAAAAGATTATAGAGGAGTTACATTGATCAGTGCAGGAAAGCTGATTTGGAAGACTGTAGTAACAAATTGACTCCGGACAATCAAAAAGGTTTGGGGCAGCCACCCGCATGATATGATCTTGGCTGCAAAAGGTTAGTACTGAGTGAATTGTTTTACAAGACTGAGTCCAAAACAGAACTGAATATGCGGAGGTAAGATGGCGGTTTTAGGGGCTGGTGAAGGAAATGATCTCATCTATGCTGGAACCGGAAGTGACATCATCAGAGGCACCGTGATCGGACATGACGTCATCAGAGCCCCCATAACAGGGAGGCAGTGTCCCAAAGTAGCTGCCTTCCCCCCATCCTTCCACTATTTGGGCGTCCTGGCCTGGTTGAGCTGCCAGCCATCCATCACAGGGGAAATAAACCCTCCCGAGAGACAGTTTATCTCTGTCCTTTCCTTTCATCCTGGCCAGGGAAGGCCCTAGAAATATGTTCCGGTCAGGACGCTAGTCCCCGGGTATGGAATCTTTTTTCCTGTTCCGGATGTCCGTCCATTCTCCCGAGAAGACCTTTTCGGGTCTGGCATCTTTTTCTCCTTTATCTGCGATGTCTTGTCTGTCCTGTAAGAGCCTTCCATCCGACCATGCCCACTTCTAGTGGGGATGCCCGTCTCTCCCATGTGGCACTTACACTAAGATTGTTCTAATGTTCTAATCAAACTGTCTGTGCAGTGCGTAGGACAAAACTGCCAATTCAGTCCCATGTCTGAAATGTTGTGTGACTGTGTGAGTTACGCAAACTGCCAGAATATCAACTATAACAAATCTAAGAACACTGAGATGGTGTTTACAATAGACGGGTGTTATATTTAAGTAAAGCGTGTATGGCCGACCATTTTCTAACCCTAATATCCAGTTCAGGGCCTTTCTAAACAGCAGTGTGGTCAAGGTGTGGCCCATCCTTGGATGGGATATCATGAACTATGGGGTTAGAAAAATGACTTTTAAAATGTATATTTCTTCTTTTTTTTTGACAATGAGCTTAATATAATCAAGAAATGTACGCATTCCTTATTCCTTATACACATTTTTAGTTTCTTGTTCACCTGGAGTGCAGTCCACTGGTTTTTCCGACGTGCAGTTACAAGCCGATGGCCTCCTTTCACTCCTGTTTGTCTTTCTTGTTGTCTTGCTGTTCTTGATTGTTTCAGTAAGGCCTGCTGTGCTGTCTAAAATGTTACAGAAACAAAAAATAAAGATTGATTCATTGATTTTGCAGATTTAAAGCCCTCATAGTAAAACAGAGAAGCCATCAAAAGATATTTTGCACTGCCTAATGCTGCAATAAAACTTTAAAATTGGCTTGCAAATCACTCCTTCTGCTCTCCTCGCCATCAATTTAATTTTGGATTGCTCACAGAAATGGGAAAATTTAGCCCATTTTTTTTATTTCATTGTTTATTTATTTATGTTGATATACATCTTCATCTTCTGTTGTGTTTTTCAAATATTTTCAGCCATTATGGCTGTCAGGGCGAGATTATTGACAAGAGCACTGCCATCCTCTTCACCTCGTATTGGACTGTGCTGCTTGTCGGCAGAAACTCGGCTTATATTTATTGATTTTTTTGGGGGGGATTTTAGGCCTCTGGTTTTTGATCATCTTACATATCTTTCTAATGGGTGACATAAGGAGGTACCACCATCCATCTGTCAATCAACTTGTATTTAATACTTCATTTAATTTCATTTTCCTAATTAATGCTTCTTTATGCACTAGTGAGGAACATTTGGTGAGAATGCAAAAAGGTTTGGAAATTTCAGTGAACGTGGCAAAATGCATTAAAGTCAATGAATGAGGAGGAACCGAGCGTGTTCAGTGGATTCGAACTGTAGCTGCGTTTACCCAGAATTAAAAAGTTAAGCAGCTCCAGCTTGTAAATGGGATTCAGCAATAGCCTGACACGTCGAAATGATTCAGCAGATAAAATATCATCGTTTTCAAAAACTTTAATAAAACCGTTCACACAAAAAAAGAGAAAATTGAAATAGCAAAAATTAGAAACGTTCTTGTATAAGAGAAGTTCTGTTCAAAGCTTATAAATCTTTTTTCATTTCTAATTGTTACAAAAATTGCTTCTAAACGTTTCGGAACCATTTCAAAACGGTCAGAAAACTGTATGCCTGTCCCATCTCTATGCTGAAATGGGTCTTTCAAGTCCCTGTGTATTGGGACCAAGTCTAAACTACAACTGACTCAATCACCACACTGTGTCTTAGTTATAGCAAGAAAGTTCTATCTCTTATTAACTTACAGGGGGTAAAAGGCTCTACAATTGTCTATGGCTATGACTAAGCAAATGCTAATGTGGGTTTAAGTCAAAGCTTTAACTTTCTAACATTGGCTCTTGCACCAATGGTCCCTGCTATGCTGGACTGATTAATAAAAAGCTGAAAATGTGACCTGAGCTGTGAGGCCATAGTGTGCCAACCTGGATCTCTGAGATAAAAGTCCCGAGTTCTTTATCTCTCTGTGCATCTCCTGAGCTTCTGTCTCTATGACTAACTCACAGAAATCGAGAGTGTGATGCAGAGGATCAGCACCATATCCTGAGATGGTGAGGGAGCTGGCCCTGTCACTACCCGATCTGCACTACGTAGCAAGGAGCAGTCAGCTGTGAGGGCACAAAGTACAATACATTTATGCCCAACAATGAATATTCTCGTTATAGTCGGCAATGTTACACAGAGAACAACAGACACGTGGCATAAGCGACCCAAGTAGTTTGGTAGGCCTTTAGAGACCTTTAGAATTCGACTTGATGCTATTTTGGAAGAGTTAAGTGGATAGGACTGGCGAGTTTTGTTGGGCCTGTTCACATCCAGATTGTTCTAATGTTGTAATAAGGCAGAAAAATAAAGAGCATAATATCCAGTATGTGCATCATCATCACCACAACAGTAAGGCAGAATGTATCACACATTTCACAATAAAGCCATAATACATGAAACAACATCACAGCATATAATTATAATAATCCTCTGAAATCTATCAGTGATTATGAAGTAAAGTTAAAATGAGTCAGAGTGATAACAGACAGAAGAGCATCGAGCCTTTATATTGAGCCACAGTGACAGCTGTAAAGAAGAAACGTTTGACTTGAGGAGCTGGGGTGAGGAGCCTCATCAGAATTGTCTGACGTTAAGAGTGGTGATCCACAGTTGTCAGTGCTAGGGCTGCTGCTGTTTTTAATATAGAGAAATATATACAACTAGCTGTGTAAGCCTGTGCTGTGAAAAGCCCAGGGTCCTGGAAACTGTTGAAATTGTCAGAAAAAAAATAAAATGTAGAGATGTCAGGTAACTGAATGGAACTACTCTGGGCATCTCTCTCCTAGGAGGATTTGTTTTGCCGACGTGCTCGCATCACTTGTGCATTAGCGAGTAAGTGACTTTGTCTTTCTTTGGAGGCTTTGTTTTGCAGACACACTTGCCTTGCTTATGTATTAGTGGTGGGAGGAAAAGTAAAAGGGATACCGTTTTGCTGATGTGCTCGCCTCGCTTCTGTATTAGCAACTAAGCGTAGTGACTCTTTCTTCAGAGGTTTTGTTTTGCCGACGTGCTGACCTCCCTTGCGTATCAGCGGCTAAGCGAGTTTGTTTCCCCCGGAGGTGGAGCCCTTACCCCTACTCCACCTCTTCCTTCCGGGCCAGACAGACAGGCACACAGACATTTCCACGTGTAGACATTAATATATAAGATACTGGGGGCTTTGCCCCCTGCTCGCTTCGCTCACCCACCCCCATACCCTGCAGCCACTTCGTGTCTCTGCCTTTCGCCTTGTGAAGAGGGGGGCTGCACACACTCTAAGGAGATGCAGTCACTCCTCCGAAACCCCCTCTTAAACTGTGATACAATGGGAAACAAATATTTTTTTTTATTACCTCCTCTATGCTCGATCAGCTGGCTTGCTGCTGCTTGTGCCGTGCTGCATGATCTGCATGTTGAGCTGTTCTTTGAACATTTAAAAGCCTGTACAGCAGCTGTCCTCCTTGTCTCCCAGGATGTTAAAGTGTCTCCGAGAAAATCACTTCTCGACCCAAGATTTTTTTTTATAATAGAGAGATATACATGCTGATTAAGTTTGCAGATGATACCAAGATAGCTGGGTTGGCAGATAATCTGGAATCCATTGAAGCATCACAGAGGGACTTGGACAGCAGGCAGGCTTGGCCAGATTTGTTGCAGATGAAATTTAATACCAATAAAATATTACATGTAGGAAGTGAAAATGTGAGGTTTGAATACACAATAGGAAGTCTGAAAACTGAGAGTACACCTTATGACAAGGATTTAGGAGTCGTAGTGGACTTGACACTATCAACTGCCAGGCAGTGTTCAGAAAGCATTAAGAAACCTAACAGAATGTCAGGTTATATAGCGCCTTGATGTGTGGAGTACAAGTCACAGGAGGTTCTGCTCAAGTTTTATAAGCACTAGTGAAGCCTCATCTGGAGTATTGTGTGCAGTTTTGGCTCCCAAAAGGACATAACAGCACTTGAAAAAGAGTGACTAGGCTGATTCTGGGGCTACAGAGGATGAATTATGAGGAAAGAATTAAAGAGCTGAGCCTTTACAGTTTAAGCAAAAGAAGATTAAGAGGAGACACGATTGAGGTTTTTATAATTGTAAAGGAAATTAGTCCAGTGGATCGAGACTGTGACTTTAAAATGAGTTCATCAAGAACATGGGGACACAGTTGGAAACTTATTAAGGGTAAATTTTGCACAAACATTAGAAAGTTTTTCTTCATACACAGAGACTCGCAGATACATGGAATAAGCAACCAAATGGTGTGGTAGACGGCAGGACTTTGGGGACCTTCAAACCTCCACTTGATGTTATTTTGGAAGAATTAGGCGGATAGGTCTGGTGAGCTTTGTAGGGCTGAATAGCCTGTTCTCCTCCAGCATGTTCTAATGAATCCAGAAGATGAGCAACGTGCTTACCAAAACAGCACAATGGCAAACTAAATGGGAACACATGGCCTAAGTTACCCAATAGTGTGGTAGACAGAAGGACTTTAAGGACTTTCAAAACTTGTCTTGATGTTATTTTGGAAGAATTAAGTGGATAGGACTGGTGAGCTTTGGTGGGCTCTCATCCACATTGTTCTAATGCTCCCCCAAATAGGAATATAAGAAATTAGACAAACAAGAGGAGACCATTTAATCCAACCAGCTTGTTTGCTAATAGCTAAGCCGTCCTAATATCTCATCCAGATACTTTTCTGTTTCTGCTTGAAATCCATGGGTCGATAGTTTGTTCAAAATTCCACGAGTATATCTGATACTGTATGGAGACAAAACAGGAATAGACCCTTGCAGTGTTATGGTTTAATATATGTATGGTGACCTATGGTAAGAATTGGTAGGTGCATAAGAACATACAGAATATGACAAGCGAGAGGAGACCATTCAGTCCATCCAGCTTGTTTGCTAATAGCTAAGCCATCCTAGTATTCCATCCTAAATGCTTCTTAAAGGCTGTCAAGGTCTCTGCTTCAACTCTGTGGCTCAATAGTTTATTCCAGATTTCACGAGTACATCTGATACGGTGTGGAGACAAAACAGACCCTTAAAGTGTTACGGTGTAATATATGTATGGTGACCTATGCGAAGAATAGGTAGGTGCATAAGAACATATAGAATATGACAAGTGAGAGGAGACCATTTAGTCCATCCAGCCTGCTTGTTCAGCTAATAGCTAAGCTGCTCCAATGTGTCATCCAGACACTTCTTAAAAGTTCCCATGGTGTCTGCATCATCTGTCTTTGTGTATAAAGTAGTGCTTTCTGGCTTCAGTCCTAAATGTTCTTCATATTCTATTCCACCAGTGTCCTCAAGTATGCGAATCACCATTAAGATGAAAGAATTCTGCTGGATATAGTTTTAAGCGCATGTGGGTTGCGATCGGGTAGTGACATCATGCACACGTGTATATGCTGTAAATTATTCATGGATGTACACAAAGTAGATCAGGCAGCACCATAAAATGTGAGGAATATGACACTTAAAGTACACGTCTGTGAAAGTTCTGAGCATGTGTGACACAAATCGGGCAGGTAGTGTAGATGGGTAGTGACATCCTCGTTTGACATTGGTGAGGTTTGCGTTAGTGGCTTTGATGAGCGCAACTTTTACACTTGCTCTGTTTTTCAGCCTATGTCTTTTTCTCCCAATCTTTTCTCATAAAATCTTCATTGAGAATCCTTCTCCTGTCACTGCACAGTGCAGTTAAATTGTTGGACTACAGGACAATGAGTGACCAGTAATGGAGACTCGATAAACGAGAAGAGACCATTCAATCCATCAAGCTTGTTTATTTAACTAATATCTAAGCCATCCCAGCATCTCATCCTGACACAAAGAAGTTGTCAAATGTTTCTGCTTTAACTCCATGTCTTGGTAGTTTGCTCCAGATGTCTGCACAATTCTTTAAGTAAAGAAGTGCTTCCTGGCTTAAATCTTACACTTACTTCTCCATAATTTCCACTGGTGTCTTTGAGTATGTGATACGGATGAAAGAATTCTAATGGATCTGCTTGATCAATCCCTTTGAGGATTTTGAAGGTCTGATTAGGTCCCCACATAGTCTCCACTGCTTGAGGCTAAACAGGTTTAATTCTTGGGAGTCTGTCATAGTACGACACATCCTGAAGTCCTGAGATGCACTTGGCTGATCTCCACTGCTGCTATGTCTTTCTTGTATGGTGGTGACCAGAACTTCACACAATACTCCAGAATTGGTCTCACTAATGAATTACATAGTTTGAGTGCAACATCATATATGGTAAAAGCTAACTTTTTATTTGCCTTTTTAAATGCATCTGAACATTGCTGAGGTGTTTTAATTATTGTTCCAACTTAAACTCCTAAATCCTTTACAGAGGCTGCTTCCTTCAGGACAGTGGCTCCCATGTTGTGTTTATAACTGATTATTCGCTTTACTGTACCTACGTGTGGCACTCACCTGGTCGTTTAGCCCTAGAGGCCAGTAGGGTTTTGAAGATAGTAGTACCTAGAAGGGGCAAATACAAAAATCAAAAGGAACTGCTGGGGATACATTAGATAAGAAGACAGACTTAAAATCAGAGAGTGGAGATGAAAAATGAAAGACAGCTAACAATTCCAGAAGAACAGGAGCAAAGGAGGCAGCAGACCAAAGGGAATCAAAATGACCAAAGGATCAAGTAAAAATCCTAGAACAGATGTCTTGCAAGGGGCTGAGGTTTTTATTATTTGGTGCCTGAAATGGGGTAAATTTACATTAAAACTTTTATAAGTGAATGTGTTTTAGCCAACGGTTGCATTATAGCTCTGAGGACTAGAATTTGTTATTCTGGTTATTAAGAAGTGCTTGCACAATACTAAGAAATACATAAAAACATCATTTAAGGAAAGGAGAACTTAGTAAGAACGAATGAGAAGTAACACTTGAGGTCAGAAGCCACAGAGTCAAACACCACAAATGTGTAGTGGAAGCCACTAGGATTTTGAAGACCGTAGTACCTAGAAGGGGAAAATAGAAAAAGTCAAAAGGTGCTACCGGGGATTCATTTGATAAGAAGGCAGACTGAGGGTGTAACCACACTAGGTGGGTATTTTCCATTTCCCCCCTCCCTACTCCTCTGCTGGCCTGCACTCACACTGTGTTTAACATTCTGGGCCCGGGCACACTTTTTGTCATGACCATGCAACTTCGTGTAAAGCCAAAACAAAGTGACAGCATGCATGTCAACATGATTTTACTTGTTTTCTGGTTGTTTTGGAGTCGTGTAGAGCAGGATAACGCTCTACCCTCTTACAGATTTATTGAGTGCGCAGCACAGTGTTTTGAAGTCAATCGCGCTGCACATACAAGAAGATTTTTAAGGAGACAAATACATACAGTAGAGTCTCGCTTATCCGACATAAACGGAGCGGCAGAACATCGGATAAGCGAAAATTTTGGATAATGCCAGGTGTTAAGAAAAAGTGTATTAAACGTCAAACTTTGTTATAATTTTACACATTACGAACCTAATAATCATGTTTTACAACAAAACAACAGAATAACTTAACTGAAAAAATTAACTTACAGTTGCAGAATTGTCTGAAGTTAAATACAGTATGTACTCTACTTAAAAAGTTCAGTCCTGTGATGATTTAAAGACATTTTTGATCATAGTCTGCTTTCCTGATGAGTGCCGTTTCTTCGCTGTCAAGCCTCCCTATATTTGCAGCATCATTATGTCGATTCCTGTAGCTTCTTCTTGTTGCTTAATGTAATTAATTGCAGTTTCTAGAGCCTTAACTCCGTCACTCATATAGTCAACATCCGTACTAGCGTATACTGCTTACTACAGCATTGTGACTGCGTGTGTATGTGTGTTTGTACTGTGACATGCGAGTCCCCATCTTGCACCCGAAAACTCGAAGCTGAGTCTCAGTACTTTTAGCAACACCAGCTTTATTCAGCTCGAAACAGCAACAGCGTGGTTATTTATTGTAGCGGAATCTGCCCCTCTCCTATACACAGACACAGCTGTCAGGCAGGGTCGGAGGGAAAGTAATACTGTGCCCTGCGCATTTATAATATTCCTTGTTCCTTGTACCACCCATCGACGGCAGGCGCATATCGCATGTCCGCGATCTTTTCGGATTGGCTTTTATGGCGAACTGCTACAGCGCTAGGAGACTGCGATTGCTTCGGGACGTTCTTCCGCGTGTCGTCCCGTTGGGCGGAATCCCACAAGAGTTTAGAAACTCACTCACACCAGCCATGATTCTTTTCAAAGGTAAAGTGCAGGTTAATTTGCTTTATGTATTTTTACTTTATATTTTGTACTAGCAGAATACCCGCGCTTCGCAGCGGAGAAGTAGTGTATAAAAGAAGTTATGAAAAAGAAAAGGAAAAATTTTAAAAATAACGTAACATGATTGTTAATGTAATTGTTTTCTCATTGATATGAGTGTTGTTGTCATATTTATATATATATATATATATATATATATATATATATATATATATATATATATACATACATACATGTGTACATATATACACACACACATATACTATGGGGTGCGAAACAGGCAAATACATTGATTTTCTGAATATATAAAGTCGGCGTCAGAATATATAAAGTCAAAACTTGAATATATAAAGTCATTCCCGAATATATAAAGTCACTGTCGGAATATATAAAGTCATTCCCGAATACATAAAGTCAGCGTCGGTATATATAAAGTCAAAACTTTTTTCTAAATATATAAAGTCAAAACTTGAATAAATAAAGTCATTGCTGGAATATATAAATTCAAAACTTGAATATATAAAGTCAGCGTCAGAATATATAAAGTCAGCGTCGGAATTTATAAAGTCATTCCTGATTATATAAAGTCAAAGTCAAAATATATTGATTGAAATGACTCTGAACTGAAGTAAGTTAACAAAAACGTATTCAGAAAAATAAATTTAAAAAACACTGATCGGTTAATGTTTTGAAAATGATGCATTTGCCCTGCCCAGGATTGGTTCCTGCCTTGCACCCAGTGTTGGCTGGGATTGGCTCCAGCAGACCCCCGTGACCCTGTGGTCGGATTCAATGGGTTGGGAAATGGATGGATATTGCAGCACTGACTTTGTATATTCCAACGATGACTTTATATTGTGAGCTGGAGGGCTTTGCTATTACGTGTGGTGATGAAACTTCACTTTGGTAACTGATCATGCTCCACTTCAATGGTCATACCGACAGAAAGATACAAACTCTCGCCTCATGAGATGGTTTCTGGGCTTACAACCTTACCGTTTCACAGTAAAACATCGACCAGGTTCTGAACACGTCAACGCAGGCGTATTATCAAGACTAAATGAACCTGGTACAGAGAGTCGGTTGATTCACGGAAATGTGAATGAAGCTGAGGGGCAGGGTGTGAGCTGGAGGGCTGATCGCACCCCAAGAAGATAGACGCCTCTGGGAAAACCACAACTCCTGAAACACAGACTACCCTCACATTGCTCCTTACTTTCTCACTTGTGCCATAACGCGTAATGCAAACCTCGCGCGATACTCCGCTAACTTAAAAGCCTTGTGCAGTGCCTGTCAGTTGAAAATTGATTGTTTGCTTGCTTTTATCGCTCTCTCTCTCTCTCTGCTCCTAGCGGAACTGTCATCTCTGACTTGTCATGGAGCACGTTTAAGCTCATGTGTTTGCAGTGTTTGAATAAAAACCCTTCTTGTTTCTACAACCTCCTGTGTTTCGGTGCAAATCTGTGACCCAAGCGTGACAATATATTCCGATGCTGACTTTATATATTCAAGCGCTAAGTTTATATATTCAAGTTTTGACTTTATATATTCAGAAAAAAGTTTTGACTTTAAGTATTGACTTTATTTATTCCGACAGTGACTTTATATTTTTAACGCGTTATGGAGCACATGCATCGAAGCTTCTCAGCTGAGCGATTATCAAGGTAACCTTTTGTAAGTAGTGCCTGGAGGATTCAGTGTGGAGAAACTCTAGAGACAGCGTGTGTATTAACTTGTGGATTTTTTCTGTGTGTAGTTGGTGGCAGTGTGACGAAGTTGATTCGGAAGACGGCGTTAGCCGCGGAGCTCAGCTCAGAGCGAAATGAGGTAAATGGGAGGGGATATGATGACGTGACTCCCCCACCCGCCTTAACTGTCAATCCCCCACAAACACAGTCTCTCGGAATTTGCATAAGCACACCCCTTCAC
>JANRMT010062841.1:23011195-23027630 GCA_026402145.1 Polypterus bichir lapradei | reverse complement strand
GCTGTTATTTATTGTACCGGAATCTTTATAATGTTCCTTGTATGACCCATTGACGGCAGGCGCATATAGCATGTCTGCGATCTTTTTGGATGCGCTTATACGGCGAACTGCTACAGCGCTGGGAGACTGCGATTGCTTTGGGACGCTCTTCCGCGTGTCGTCCCGTTGGGTGGAATCCCACAAGAATTTAGAAACTCACTCACACCAGCCATGATTCTTTTCAAAGGTAAAGTGCAGGTTAATTTGTTTTATGTATTTTTACTTTATATTTTGTATTAATCATTTTTATATGAATAGTTTTGGGTTGTGGAACGAATCATCTGAGTTTCCATTATTTCTTATGGGGAAATTCACTTTGATATACGAGTGCTTTGGATTGCAAGCACGTTTACGGAACGAATTATGCTCTCAAACCGAGGTTCCACTGTATATATAAATATATATATATAATCCAACGTCTGTCTGTGTGTATGTCTGGTCGCTGTTCACGAGAGAACTACTTCACGGATTTAGATCGGCTTTTTCTTCTGTAATTTGCTTGAACATTCCGGTTGATTTTTCGACTTCTCTAATCATGCTAAGTATCAGAATTCCCCCAGACCATATACAGAAGGGGCGTCCCGACCTCTGCCACAACTGCTATGCCATCCCACAAAAGAATGAATACAATAAAAAATTTGGCATAGAGATTAAATGAGTGGCCAACCCAGCATGTTAAAATCTTACCAAAGCTTAGCATTACTCAAATTAAAGGACTCCATAGTGTAGAAGCTTGTGTATGGCCTACGATGGACGTGTGGAGGCTGCAAGCCACTCACAATCCCGCTTTGTAATAGGCAAGCGTAGGTGAATGTGAACAACATGGTTGGTTTTTTTGAGTCCGGTCCTTTCATATTAATTTTAGTATTAGGAAGATCTAGCTGCGGTGGGCTGGTGCCGTGCCCGGGGTTTGTTTCCTGCCTTGCACCCTGTGTTGGCTGGGATTGGCTCCAGCAGACCCCCGTGACCCTGTAGTTAGGATATAGCGGGTTGGATAATGGATGGATGGATGGAAGATCTAGTAGCAGCTTATTGCCACTTATTTTGACAATTTGTTTTTTTTTTTGTTGCTCTTTCCGTAGTCATCTGAAAAACTCATTACCAAACGTTTTGAGAACAGCTTCCAAATTTCACCCGTGAGGTGGCTTTCAAAACGTTTCCTGCAAAGGTTTGTCTTGAACACTGGATGAGCAGTTTCTTGTCCAGACTGTAGAGAAATTGTAGCAACTGACTTCACTTTCAGGCCCAAGCGTGCTGAATCATCCGAATGATTTATGGAAAACGGCCTTGTGTTCTGTCACATTGTCAACACCAGCAGCTGTTCACGTTACTCGAGTACGGGGACCTGGTGGCGACCCTTGTCAAGCGAAACGCGGAAAGTTCCTGTTCTGCAGACAGAAACACTTCAGAGCTGACATGCGTGCGTGTGAGAAACGAAATCCACCTACAGTAGTGATCTTGAATCAGGGCCATCACCACCAACATGTCAGATAGCTAAGCCACACAAAAACAAAGACAAAGCTCCAGAAGCAGGAGCTCATCAGATTAACGACTAAAGAGGACGAGTCGAAACGGCAGAGGTTTAGCAGCAGAAAATGTCAGAATTGTTTTAAGCCGGTATGGAAGGAGGGCACACACTTGCATCCAGAATGAGTGATTAGCTCCCAAACATGCTACCTTGAAGAGCCGGCAAACTAAGGGAGTGAGAGAAATAACTGAACTGACATTCACGTTAACCGTGCAAACAAAAGTCTTGTACAGCTGGATAATCTCTCATCCACCGTGAAAGCCACACGACTTCAGATCAGCTGCTACAGCTTAGGCCTCCGCGTCTGCTGTCTCAGAGCTTTTCCATAACAGTAACCCTGCCGCGATCCTAAGAGTAATTGTTGCTGTCTTCTTCGCAATGCCAAGAAAGTCTGGCACACACGAGGAAAGCTTGAAGCGCCAAAACGGGATTAGATAAAGAGTGTGAGCCAGCCTCCCTGATGTCACCCTCCATAATCTAATTACGCTCTGCATGAAAGCACTCCTGGTGGAAACACATTGGTCCGCAGCCTGAATACTCGGCGGGGCTCCAGCAAGACCTCCGGTGACCTTTAATGGTAAATATTGAGATCACGCATCTAGCAGAACCTTTTGGTCACCCTTAAGGGCTCATTTATACTTCACGCTCCGAATGCGTACGCGCCCGCATCATGGCTGCCACACGTTCCCAGCGTTCATTTGAAGCGTCCTCTGAGCAGGTCCTCAGAAATTAACGTGACGTATGCGCGAGTTGCAATACCAGCAAAAAGTCGGCGGACACAATGTGATCAAGTCAGAACATGACGTCAGAGTCGCTGTTTACTGTCTACATGTGACAGAAAGCCGCTTTGAGGATCCTACGAGATCGATGTGTGTTATTCGATGTTTGATGAGTGGCTCAATTTGGTGAAGCAAAATGCCAACACACAAATGCATTCGTGGTGCTTTTATATACAAGCATCATATATTCCCCTTTGTAATGACACAATACATTTTGAAGGTCTCACATACTGTCTTCTGTGCCATCTTTTTTTTCTAGGGCTTCCTCCGGACCTGACAGCAGCGGCAAACAGCAATAGATCGCCACACAGAACACATTACAGTTATGATATTCCAACTCTCTGCACATTTAGAATCCTTAGATTTATACTTGATATCACTTTCATGATGACATTTTGCAGATAAATCAACAATTTCGTTTAAATAATGAACACTGTTAATAATTACACACATGGGGGTGACACGGTGGCAGAGCGGTAGCACTGCTGTCTCACAGGGAGTCACGTTGCTGGTGTTTCCTGCCTGCAGTTTGAATGTTTTCCCGCTGGGTTTCCTCAGTGCGCTCCGGTTTCCTTCCAAAGATATGCAGATTCGTTGACACTAAAATGACGCTAGTGTGTTTGTGTGTGCTTGTATTGACCTTGCAATGAGCTGATGCCCAGTCCAGGGATTGTTTCAGCCACGTGCCCAATGCTTGCTGGAATGGGCACATCCCTGGATTGATGGATGTAATCATTAAACATCCTTTTCAGAGATACTGCGGTAAGGTGTCATCGGAATTTAATGGCTGTTCCAGGCAATTCACAACACAGAGAAGCCAAACCTGTTCTCACCGTGATGATATCTCGCACTGCCACCTGGTGGACTCCTCCAGATTTACGTAAAGTATCCGCGCAGGTATAAACAGTAAAACGCTTGTGTAGCAGGAGCGTCCGCTGCAGCATGCATCGCGTCGCGTGAAGTGTAAACCCGGCCTAAAAATTCAACATCGGTACTCCAGTAGCACCCCAGCATGCCCCTTTAAATTAAATTTAAGCTTTAATCCACCCCAAAAATGATCATTTCTTAACTGTTACTTAGTCTATGTTTGCACCAATAACCAATAAAAATTTTTAATGTCAAGTTTTAATGGAGAATGGAGGTAACAAAATTCTCAATACAGCAGGCTTCATCGGAGGCAAATGCTGAACAACAGCAAACAACATCAAAACATTCATGAAAAAAATTCTCAGTTTACTTGTGCCATTTAATCTCCATGTCAGTGTTGGGATCAGACTTTTACTTTTGATTTTTTTTATAATTTCTATAATTATAAAATGAATCACGTTCATATTTGAAAGGGAACACATCTCTTGAAATATGCCCACTTATCGATATCTTCTTGTAGTAATGGAGACCTGTGTGAAGACCTGAAACAAATCAATATATTCATCATCATTGAGACCACAGACTTACAAATCTGATAAGACAGAACATTGGGTTAGCATTTTTAAAATCATCATCACTCATAGTTTTGAGGAATACTTGTCTTCTTCTCCCTTGAAGGTTTAATTGTCTCTGGAGCTTTTCAGTGCAAATTGTTACTGTACTGCCGAGGTCTATAAAGGCGTATGTTTCTACATACCTTTCACTCTTCTTAGATTTTACCTTAACATGCAGTGCGCACTCTTCACCGGCCCCAGTAAAGGCACAAGTTCCAGTCTCAGCTCCCCTTTGCGGAGTCAATGGAGGCTCTGATTGTCAACGGAGTCTGAGTGTCTGGGCTTGCGAGTGTCCTGATAAAAACCAACATCAGGCCTTTAATGACCTCTTGGGCACAGCCATCAGCAGTGTGTCTGTCAGCGGAGAGAGTGTCGACCTCGTCGAGAGGTTTACTTGCCTCGGCAGTGACATTCATGTCTCTGGTGACTCTTCCTATGAAGTCAGTAGACGGATTTGGAGAGCATGGGGGGTCATGAGGTCTCTGGAAAGGGGTGTGTTGCTCTCCCGATATCTACAAAAGGACGAAGGGCCACGTGTTTACAGTCCTGGTGCTTCCTGTCTTGCTATATGGTTGTGAGACATGGACGCTATCCAGTGACTTGAGACGAAGACTGGACTCCTGTGTCTCTCTGGAAAATCCTTGGGTACTGTTGGTTTGACTTTGTGTTGCTCATGGAGTCCCAAATGAGGCACATTACCTGCATTGTGAGGGAGTGTCAGTTACGGCACTACGGCCATATGGCGCATTTCCCCGAGGGTGATCCAACTCATTGGATCCTCATTGATGGGGACCTGAGTGGCTGGACCAGGCCAAGGGATCGCCCATGTAATTTCTGGCTGCGGCAGATAGAGGGTCATTTCCAGAGGGTGGGACTGGACCGCGTGTCTGCCTGGGGGTTTGCCAACCGGGATCCCAAGTTGTTTCGTTGTGTAGTGGGTGCGGCAACGCACCGTACCAGTGCATGCTCCCCAACGTGACTTGACTTGATATTTGTTGATAATTTTTTAACTTCCCCTTCTACTTCTTCTTTTAGCTGTTCCCATTTAGGGGTCGCCACAGCACGTCACCTATTTCCATCTCTCCCTGTCTTTTACATCATTTTCTGCCACATCAGTTGCCTTCATGTCTTCCCTCACCACATCCATAAGCCTCCTCTTTGACTTTCCTCCTTTCGTCTTGCCTGGCTTTTCCGTCCTCAACATTCATTTCCCGATGTACCTCTCATCTTTCCTCTGCACATGCCCAACATCTCAATCGAGCCTCTCTCACTTGGTCACAAAAAATTGCCGTACCTGTGTTTTCCCCACTTATTCCTAACTCTACATTCGTTACTCCGAATGAAAATCGTAGCATCTAATTAATTTTAATTTAATTAAGGTCAACGAACCTTGTTATACATAATATGTTATGTTTTTGTAGTAGTGGGAGTGTTGAAAATATTTTTGAGCAGGACTAGTAGGTGTAAGACATAATCAAGAGGCAAAAAAAGGGTCAAAACCGAGAAATTGAGAAGTCAAGCACTCATTGACTGCCTGTATGTAAAGTTAACTGAGCTCTCATTCTCGGCCCCAACTTCTGTGCTGTACCATCACTACACTGTACCTATTGACAGTATAAATCCTGCCGACTACGCCAAATGTTTTGTCATGAATGCACTCACACCACGAGCCGCCTCATTTGGCAGATCTGCCTTGTGATAACCTGCGTCAGTCTGTCAACTTCATGCAGAAAGGGCACCCTTCCTACATAGTATCCATGCAGTTTTTCATCATCTGAATCCACTTTTCCCATTACAAGCTTAGCCTACCTATGGATGGAATGCCTGCCCATCACAGAGCACATTTATGCACACACAGAAACCCCAAAGAATGAATCAAAGGGGAGCTTATTTCTTGTGAGGGGAAACTGGAGTGCCCAGAGAAAACTTAACAAGTGCCCTGGGAGATTGTGCCAGCTCCACATGGGTAGTAACTTTGAACGCGGGCACCTGGAGCTGTGAAGCAGCAATGTTAATCTCAATGCCACTGGATTACGTACAAAAAAAGGCAAAGCTGATGAAAGGACAAACTCTATTGGGGAAATCTGGTTATAGCCTTTAAGAACCTTTAAGTGTGTGCCTAGGATTTTATTATTTTACTTGAAAAAAAAAATACATTTGAAGTGAGAAAAAAGGTATGCGTATAAAAAAAAACGAATCAATGTGGGTATCTTGCCTGCCCTTGAAGCCGAGCTGTCATTGCTTCAACTTAAAGGAGGCTGGGAGTCCTGGGAGACTTTCCTCATACGAGGCCTCTTCATCTTATCAGGAGTGCTCCAAAATATTAAACCTCTCAGGCTTATTGCCCGCCTGTTAAAGGGCTTAGTAGGCAGCGGCCTGTTTTTATGGCTGTGTGGCACCGGCGAGTGAAGTCTTAGAAGAATTACAAGTGAGCTTTTAGTATTCACGTTGGCCCTCACTGGTTTACTTTGTTTTCGAGCTTTCATTGAGAGGGAAGAGACCTCGTTACACAGCTCAAGGACCTCAAGAAATATTCCACAGAGGAGCATCGTTTCACTCCAGGTGGCACAGCTCAAGAGTCCCGTGTCCATATGTATCCAGAGTCTCAGAGGAGGGAAATGGTCCTAACTGACTCCACATTCTCAGAGTGACGCAAATCTGGTCCTATTCGTAAGAGTACTATAGCACTTTAGCAGTTTTCCAAATTTTCTTAACTTCACCAGGATTTAGGAGAGCTCCTGAGATGTCTACGGCGTGTGGAAGTGGGTGGCAACAATTCAAACCATACAGATGGGTGTGTTTAAAATTCAAAAGGGGACTTGAACTTTTTATAAAGGGCTAGATCATTTTTTAATAAACGTACCTGAGCAGAATTTAGAACAGAGAACACATAGCATTTTTCAGAAAACGAGTACAGGGAATAAAAATGCATGCCAGAAATGGCATCACTTATACAATATTAAACAGTGAACGGAGCGGGTGTGTGCTTGATTTAATTTCAAGCCTCAAACAAGTCATTTTCAATTGAAATGCATGAACTTGAATGTGTACTTATTTTAAAGTATGGAATTACTAGAGTGAAAACAAGCATGCTCTTGTACAAATGAAAAACCGCATTAATAAAAAAAAAATGAACTTACTTATTTTTTTATTACATTTTTTGCCTTGCAGGTGGCATTTCTCCAGCCAACGTGCTGTGTAGATTTTGATCCACATAATGCAATTAAAAAATTAGATTACTAGCTTTAAATAACATATGCTAATGCCTTTCTTAATCACTCCAAGGCAGCTCCATTCACTTTTTAGTATTGTATGTGTGATGTCATTTCTGGAATACGTTTTCATTTCCAGCAGACATTTTCTGAAAAATGTTGCCGGATGATGCTAACTGAAACATGCTCCTTTCACACCCCTTTTGAATTTTAAACACATCCCTTCTTTTCTCTTGGCCTGCCACACCCATCTTTGAATTGTTGCCCACCACTTCCACACCTTAATTAAAATAAGCTCTGCCCCTTCTTTAAATGTTCACACCCCTTTTAAATTTTAGACACACCCTTTCTCTAATCTTAGGCTTGCCACACCCATGTCTTTGAATTGTTGCCACCCACTTCCACATCCTAAGTGAAATAAGCTCCGTCCCTTCCTTTAAAAGTTCACACTCCTTTTGAATTTTAGACACACATGTCTTTGAATTGTTGCCACCCACTTCCACACTCTAACTGAAGTATGTTCTGCCCCCATTTTCAATAGTTCATGCCCCTTTTGAATTTTAAACACGCCTCTTCTAAAAATCATAGGCCCCCCCACACCCTGTCTTTGAATTGTTGCCCCCGATTTCCACACCCTAAGTGAAATCTGCTCTGCCCCAATTTTTAATAGTTCATGTCTCTTTTGAATTTTAAACACACCTTTTCTGTAATCTTAGGCTGGCCACACCCCTGTCTTTGAATTGTTGCCACCCACTTCCACATCTTAAGTGAAATAAGCTCCGTCCCATTCTTTAAAAGTTCACACCCCTTTTTAGTTTTAAATACACCCCTTCTCTAATCTTAGACTCGCCACACCCCTAACTTTGAATTGTTGCCACCCACTTCCACACCTTAACTGAAATGAGCTTTGCCCCTTCTTTAAATATTCACACCCTTTTTAAATTTTAGACACACCACTTCTCTAATCTTAGGCTTGCCACACCCTTTTCTTTGAATTGTTGCCACCTACTTCCATTACCTGACTGAAATATGCTCCGCCTCTATTTTTAATAGTTCATGCCCCTTCTGAATTTTAAACACGCCTCTTCTAAAAATCTTAGGCTAGCCACACCCCTGTCTTTGAATTGTTGCCACCCACTTCCATATCCTAAGTGAAATAAGCTCCGTCCCTTCCTTTAAAAGTTCACACTCTTTTTAAATTTTAGACACACACGTCTTTGAATTGTTGCCACCCACTTCCACACTCTAACTGAAATATGTTCTGCCCCCATTTTTAATAGTTCATGCCCTTTTTGAATTTTAAACACGCCTCTTCTAAAAATCATAGGCCCCCCCACACCCCGTCTTTGAATTGTTGCCCCCGATTTCCACACCCTAAGTTAAAATATGCTCTGCCCTAATTTTTAATAGTTCATGCCTCTTTTGAATTTTAAACACACCTTTTCTCTAATCTTAGGCTTGCCACACCCCTGTCTTTGAATTGTTGCCACCCACTTCAACACCCTTACTGAAATATGCTCTGCCCCAATTTTTAATAGTTTGTGCCCCTTTTGAATTTTAAACATACCTCTTGTAATAATCTTAAAATGGCCACACCCCTGTCTTTGAATTGTTGCCACCCACTTCAACACCCTTACTGAAATATGCTCTGCCCCAATTTTTAATAGTTTGTGCCCCTTTTGAATTTTAAACATACCTCTTGTAATAATCTTAAGATGGCCACACCCCTGTCTTTGAATTGTTGCCACCCACTTCCACACCCTGACTGAAATAAGGTCCGTCCCTTTCTTTAAATGTTCACACCCCTTTTGAATTTTAAATTAAACACACCCCTTTTCTTCTGTTTCCCTGTAATTGAATTGTTGCCAGCCACTTCCATTCTGTTCTGTTAAATGCACAAAGCCCCTTTGCACTTCTTGACCACTGTAAGATAGTGACCAGACCAGGCTGACAGCTGTACCACCATCCCACCCCACTGAAGTTCAGCTAACATCAATGTGTTCTGATAATGATGGATTTAATTGATTTGATGGTTTGTTACTTTCAAGTCCCTTATAAATATTGCTTCACAAAGACTGATATTTCGCCTGTCGAGACGAAGGACAGAAGAATGTGCAATGCACAGCAGTCACTGTCAACAGATCTTTCCACAACTTGCTCCATGTTTTATAAGAGACGTCTATCCCCAAACACATGATCTATGTCCGCTTGCTGGCTTTTACCGCTGACCTCGATGTTCAGCTTCTGTTTTGACAGTCAGAGAGAGAGAGAGAAGGAGATGTGTGCTTTATTGCTGTGCTGTCGCCGTGATGTGCCAACATCAATAAACCAAAGGATATTATTGATTAAGAAAACTCCTGTTAATTAAAGTTTTGTTTTCAGTTAATCTCACTTAACTCCAGTAGTAGACAAGTGCATCTCTGAGGCTCCTGTAATGTGAGTGTCAAAACCCTCGGAGCACCATAATTTATTGGCCCTGGCCCTGCTTTATTAAAACATTTTTTCTTCACATCAGGAAGTCAAAAGAAAAGCAAGAGAAAGAACCACAGGCAAAGCCCAAAGGAGCCGCAGACCACGGGATCCAGGAAAAATTTCTTACATGGCCTGTAGTCAAAAAGCAAAAAGAGATTTCCTTTAGAGGAAAATGTTGATTTATTTATTTTTTTATTTATTTATTTAGGTAATAAATGTTTTCAAAGCCAAGAAGTGCAACAGAGCTGTTGACAAAGGGCTTGTGCTGGGAATGTTATTGGAAGGCCTCACAAAATCTCCTAAATCTTTGTATTTACTTAGTTATTTTATAAGCTAGTAGAGAGCCTGGTGGGGCAGCACTTAGTCCTGCAGCCTCACAGCATATTTATCTGGGCAGAGCCGAGACAAGCGGCCCACCTGTTGTCCAGTAAGGAAAATAAGAGTTAAATCCGTAAGACGTTTTAAAATAAGAGTCGTTGCATAGAAGAATATTAGAACATTTGAACAATCTGGACGAGAACAGGCCATTCAGCACAACAAAGCTTGCCAGTCCTAGTCACTTAATCAAGTCGAGTTGTGAAGGCCCCTAAAGTCCTACTGTCTACCACACTATTTGGCTTCTTATTCCATTTGTCTGTGTTTCTCTGTGTGAAGAGAAACATCCTAATGCTTGTGTGAAATTTACCCTTAACAAGTTTCCAACTGTGTCCCCGTGTTCTCATTTTAGTAGAGCTCTCGGTCCACTAGCCTTTCATAATTTTAAACGCTTCGATCATGTCTCCTCTTAAACTTCTTTTACTTAAACTTTTAATCTTTCCTCTGAACTCATCCCCTGTAGCCATTGGAGTCAGCCTAGTCGCTCTTCTCTGGACCTTTTTCCAGCGCTGTTACGTCCTTTTTGTAGCCCAAACTGCACTCAGGACTCCAGATGAGGCCACACCAGTGTGTAATAAAGCTTCACCATAACCTCCTGTGACTTGTACTCCACACATCAAGGCGCTATATAACCTGACATTCTGTTTGCCTTCTTAATGACTTCTGAATACTGTCTGGCAGTTGATAGTGTCAAGTCCACTACGACTCTTAGATCCTTCACATCATTCGATTTTTAGACCTCCCATTGTGTACTCAGACCTCACATTTACATTTACAGACATTAAATTTCATCTGCCACAAACCTGGTCTGCTGTCCAAGTCCCTCAGTCACAACTCAACAGATTCTTTACAGTGAAGTTTATACTGAAGTTACAATACAACAGCCCAGCCCAGCTGGGTGGTGCATTGTGGGTACATAGCATCACATAACAATCACATAACAACCACCATATAAGAAGTAACACGGATGAAAGTTGCTGAAACCAAAGGGGGCCTCAGGATCAGTCTCTGGAATCTAAATCACTCATAACAAAGCAGAAGCATCCCATTTCAAGAGTGAAACCACAACTTGAAGACTACCACCATCATGTTCAGCTTTCCACTAATGTCATACAGCATATCTTAAAATGCACTATTGACCAATGTGATAAATCGATGAATGTTTGCAGAGGTCTCTGCCCACATTTGTCCAGTGTCTCAGAAATACTCCTAGAAATTACACTAAAAGTCTAACTAGGATAAGAATTTGCCCAACCCCAGAGTAGGACCTGAGAAGTGAATATGAAGCGTCCTACACCAACTCCCAGCTATGAGTATGACTTCACGTTTGACAGTATATGACTTCACGATATTACAGCACCCCAACCTGCAAGGCGTTTTATAGTTTTCTGATATTAATTCTAAGGCTTCACTACAAAGATAATAATAATAATTAACCATACCTTCTATCTAAGGCAGATTGGCATCTAAATAATCAATGTAGACCTCATCATTAACGTTTGCAGTGCACCATGCAATGCATTTGTCTTTGTTTTATGCCATTTAGTATTGGAATTCTTAAAAGCAGTGTTCCCGTTTGTGATGTACCATCTGTTGAAATGACAAATGCAATGCATTTTTGCACTAAACATACTGTATTTGTGATGCATATATCTCTGTTATATGCCATTTGAAATGGGATTTGTAAAAGCCGGATTAATGATTTTCATGCACCATCTGTTGAAATTACAAATGCAATGCATTTTGTACTAAATATGCATATTTGTGATGCTTATGTCCCTCTTCTATGTCATTTGAAGTGGGATTTGTAAAAGCAGGGTGAATGTTTTTCACGCACCATCTGTTGAAATGACAAATGCAATGCATTTTCTACTAAATATATTCGTAATGCATATGTCCCTGTTATTTGCCATTTGAAATGGGATTTGTAAAAGCAGGGTTAATGTTTGTCATGTGCCAACTGTTAGAATGACAAATGCAATGCAAATGTCTCTATTACTGTATATGCCACTTGGTATGGGATTTATAAACACAGTGTTAATGTTTGTGATGCACTGTCTGTTAGAAAGACAAATGTAATGCATTTTGCTAGTCCAAATGTTTGTGATGCACCATCTGCTGGAATGACAAATGCAATGCATTTTACTAGTACACATGCTTGTGATACACTATCTGTTGGAATGACAAATGCAATGCATAAGTTTCTGTTATATGCCATTTGGTATGAAAATTGTAAAAAAATTTTCACAGTTTGCTGTGTTGCAGTCTTATACTAAAACTAGCTGTGCTAGCCATCAAAGGCTGACTGAAGTCTAACTAATCCGAGTTAACATTAGCAGTTCATCATACAATGCACATATCTCTGTTCCACACCATTTGCAATGGAATTTGTAAAAGTAGTGTTAATGTGTCTGATTTGCCATCTGTTGGAATGACAAATGCAATGCATTTTACTATAAAAAATATTTGTGATGCACCATCTGTTGGAATGACAAATGCAATGCATTTTCTTGATACAAATGTTTGTGAAGCGCCATCTGTTGGAATGACAAATGCAATGCATTTTCTTGATACAAATGTTTGTTTTGCGTTGTGCGAGACATAGCTACCAGGCGGTCACACAGACAGATACATAAACATTTATCCTTTTATCAAGGTGGATAATATTATTCACAACAGTATGCGAAGAAGAAAAAGAAGAACAATGAGGAGGAGGAAAATCTAGACAAACACTGAATGAGAGCAAAGCTCAATAACAGGCACATTTAATTAACATAAAGTAGCAGTTAGTGAGACTATTCTTTTTCTGTCTCTGAAGTCGTGTTCACTCTTCCAGTGTTCCCAATCATCTTCCAAAATCGCATGAAGTGTCTGCCTATCCCTGTGAGCCCCTCTTATCTTCTGTGAGGCTCTTATTTATCGAATGCCCCAGGAGTCTCTTTCTGCCTTACCTTCCTGACTTGTAAAGTGTAATGTGAATATTCCAGGGGTTCGTGGAATGCAGAGGTCGGTGTGCCTGTGTGATATTTGGCTGTCAGTCACCCACCCCGCCCCGCATACAGTACCTTCAGAGTAATATGC
Source organism: Polypterus bichir lapradei (assembly GCA_026402145.1). Taxonomy (NCBI): domain Eukaryota; kingdom Metazoa; phylum Chordata; class Cladistia; order Polypteriformes; family Polypteridae; genus Polypterus; species Polypterus bichir. The sequence continues at coordinate 23,014,663 of JANRMT010062841.1, read as the reverse complement.
TGGCTACCACAATACAATTTGCATTTATGACCACCGGCATGCTGATAGTATGACATCACTTAGGGCAATGACATTTATGTATTTGGCGATTTGCATTAAAGCAGTTTGTTATAACCTTACCTCACGTGGAGCGGTGGGGAAATGTACACATTTGCATATTTCCATAGAAGCATTTGATGCAAAAACTGGCTGGTGGTGTCATACCTAAACCATCACTATTGCAAAGCAGCAGGCAACACGTTGCGTTAACATCGCTTTCATTTCAGCTGACAGTGCATGGCTTCTCTGCATTCATAGATCGATCACGTAACATACAAGATTTGTTACTAATATTACTCCATCTCTGTCATACCGATCTCTTATTACAAGCTCAACACTGTCCAGCATATGCAAAACATTCTGCCTTTCCCGGGATATATGTACCGATCTGTGCCATAGCCATCTTCTAGCAGCTCCTAGATAGTTTAGGACATGAACTCTCTTAAACTGGTGAAGTTAGCAGTAGTTCCCTAAACTGTAAAAAAAAAAAAGGTTCAAATGTTTTTACTCCCACCCCTAAGGGAAGGACCCAGTTTGAGATATTTTTTAACCTGTTCGGACCATTTATCGACTCTGAGGTTGGTCTGTTGGTTGGCAGCATGCGCTGATAGCGCGTCACCGCACCCACCACACGCCGAACCACCTGGATTGGGACCCGAGTGCACATCAACTCTAAGATGCCCTAATAAAGACGTTGCACAGGCGTTTTTTTTCTGCCATTGCTGGGATGGACTCCAGTTTCCCGGCAGGCCTGCCCTGGATAAGCAGGTTAGGAAGGTGGATGGATGGAAGGATCATAGATCTGCAATTCATATTAAGGTATCCTAAAATGCATTTCAAGATATCTTAACGTTACCTGCCCATAGAAAACTGGAATAAGGGGGGACGATTGGGGTTGTTGAAATTGTCCCCAGTTGTGTGTGTGTCCAGGTGATGTTCCTGCCTTGCACCCAATTTTTGCTGAGATAGTCTCCAGCTGCCCCTCAGGCCTACCCTAGATGAGTGGGTTAGGAAGATGGATGGATGGAGACAAGGTGCAGACTCCACAGAGATGGTGACCAGGCTGGAATCTGAAAACACAGCACCTTGACCGAAATGAACACACAAACTCTAAATAAAGGTCATTGGAGTTATGAGGCAGAGGAGCCCACCGCTGTGTCACTGTGGGCCATTTTAGTGTTACAGATTAAAGAAACATTAATATATCTGCCAATGTGAAAGAAAACCTGCAGGTCACCAAATTCATACCTTAAAAAACAAAAATCCATGGAGGGACAGGGAGAACATAAAGAGCGGGATCAGTCTCGGATTTGATTTCAGTTTCTGGGAACCATGAAGCTCTGGTCCTAAGTTCCCGAGACTGTATCTTGTATTTCATAGGCAAACACCAACTGAACGTTTACTTCAAAGACAAGGGAAGCCTCCGTATAACAAAGAAGTGCTAATTAGGAGCCTTTTGCCCCAAATCAAGGCATTTAGAATGTTTGTGAGAAGGACAGCAGAACAGTAACTGAGTCTGAGAAGAATTTGGCACTTTAAAGTAAATGGTCACGCCATTCATTTGGACGCCATTTGGCCCAGCGGTTCAGATGAGTTACACAGTGTGCATTCAAACTAATGCCACCCACAGTAGAGTCTTTTATATTTTTATTTTTTTTAATAAACTTTTCTTTCTTCATCTTGTAAAGCACTTTGAGCTACGTCATTTGTATGAAAACGTTCTATAGAAATAAATGGTGGTGTTGTTGAAAAAATGGAGGGCTTGCTTACAGTTTTTCTCAGTTGCTCACAACAGAATTGCAGTTCTCAAAACTGCTCGTTCAATTCCTACAACCTTTAGTCAGTTGTGCACATCATAACAGCAGTTTCTGGGTGTTTTCGTCATTTTGCAATTGCTTTAGTTCACTCAGGCAGATGCTTACGTGCAATTCTCAGCTATATCATGCATCAGCGGTTGCTTATGTCATGATGATCAAAATGCATTGTCTAGCCCTCTTCTGCGTAGTCTTACACTCCAGACAAACTTGTCATTTTTTCATTGTGTAAGTCATTGCAGTCAAAAGTGTTCAACAAGATATCATTGGCTGTCAAGTGTATTTTATAGGTTTCTACAAAACGTTTTTTGGTTTGTATTCAAAATACTAATGATTCCTGCACCACCTTACTGTAAATTGCTCTCAGGTGACACATTATTCGGGGCAGGTGTGAGATCTTCTCAGTTGCTTTGGTGCATTTCTCACAACAGACTTAACATTTGCATAAAAGCAACTGAGAAGAACTGTAATAACACAGAGGTGAAGGTTCTGTCAAGCATGGAGTTCCAGCCATGTCCTATCACTGTTACACAAACTGCATATCACGTTTGATCAGTGTGACAGGCTCCTTCACTTCACCTCAATCCAAATCTTGTCCTTCATAGTCTGCAGTGATTTTGAAGATTCTTAACATATCAGCCAATCCCATTAATTTAGGGTCTTTTTTCCTCGTAAAGAACGGTCAAGGAGAAGGTGAAGTGCAACATGCTGGAATTCTATGAGAAAGCAACAAAAGGATATGATCAAAGTGGAGCAGATGATATTATTTATCTGGACTTTCTGAAAGCCTTTAATAAGGTACCACAGGAGAGGTTGGGCATCAAACTAAAAGAGGTGGGAGTTCAGGGTGATGTGTGTAGATGGGAGCAGAATTGGCTCAGACGCAGGAAGCTGAGGGTGATGGGGTGGGTGTAACAAAGCTAATCTGTTTTTCAGTGTTATATTTATATTTTTTGTTTTTTCATTTTTTTGTATCTCCCCAAAATTGTTATACCACTTTTATATAACGTGTACATAACCTTAGGTAGGTACCGATTATCAGGAGAGCACGTATTGCAGGCTCTCAGTCAGGGTGCATTTGTGTGTTCAGCAGGTGCGTATTTGGCTTGCTAGAGGTAGGATGGGCTTTGTGGTGCTCCGCTTATTTTTGGTTTAAAATTCTTTTTTTTTTTTTTATTTAGCATTGAAGTGATTCTTTGGTCGTAATGTTTCTCCTCTCGTTTAGAGAAAAGTTGGAATTGAAGCACCCCAGGAAACTGTGCCAGAGCCCCGTTTTACATTGTAATTTCTTTCATTTTTATTTCCTCTCCCAGGTATTGTTGCTTGTTCATACCTGTCTGATAGCGTGTATTGCTTGTAGTTAGAGGCCATTATAAAACATTATGTACCTTTTCTTCCTTTTAGTATTATCGCAGTGCTTAAACTGTTTTAATGTCTGTTTTCCAATTTATTTTGGGTTAAGTGTTTCAGCAGGTGCCTGTTTGGCTTGCTAGAGAGAAAAGTTGGAATAAAATCACCCCAGGACAGGACACTTCCAACGCCAGAGCCCCATTTTGTGTTGTCATTTCTTTCTTTCTTTCTTTCTTTCTTTCTTTCTTTCTTTCTTTCTTTCTTT
>JANRMT010062841.1:22996891-23011185 GCA_026402145.1 Polypterus bichir lapradei | reverse complement strand
TTTCTTTCTTTCTTTCTTTCTTTCTTTCTTTCTTTCTTTCTTTCTTTGTTTTTTGGCTCTCCTGTTTTTCAGCAGACATGTACTTGGCTTCCTGGAGTAAATAAAGTGACTGAGATTCTTTAAAATGGCGGGCATATGCTCAGTTTATTGCCTGCTATGGAAGGAAGGAAAGAGGAAGTGGAAGGTCACACAAGGAACCTGATTAGAATTGGGTGAAGTTAAGAGTGGCGCCCCACAGGGGTCAGTGCTAGGGGCCGCTGCTATTTTTAATATATATAAATGGTTTGGATAGGTATATAAATAACAAGCTGGTTTAGATTGCAGATGATACCAAGATAGCTGGATTAGCAGATGCTTTGGAATCCATTATATCATTACAGATAGATTTGGACAGCAGACAGGCTTGGGCAGATTTGTGGCAGATTAAATTTAATGTCAGTAAATGTAAAGCATGACATGTAGGAAGTAAAAATGTGAGGTTTGAATACACAATGGCAGGTCTGAAAATTGAAAGTAAGGCTTAGGAGGAGTCACAGTTGACTCTATGCTCTCGACTGCCAGACTCTTGAAATGGGATGCTTCTGCTTTGTTATGAGTTATTTAGATTCCAGAGACTGATCCTGAGGTCCCCTTTGTTTTCAGTAACTTTCATCCGTGTTACTTCTTATATGGTGGTGCAGTGGTAGCACTGCTGTCTTGCCACAAGGACACTGGTGTTCGTGTCCTGGGTGCTCACTGCATGTTCTCCTTGTGTCCGTGTCTGTCTCCTCTAGCAGTCCAAAGACACACCGTTTAGGTGAACCGATGTTGCTAAACTGGCCTGTGAGTGTGTTGACCTTACGATGGACTGGCACCCTTGTCCAGGGATTGTTCTGGATAAGTGTGTTAAGAAAATAGAAAACTACTTCTTAGGTTCACGGGGTAAATTCAAGCCTTCCTTACTGTGATGGCCACCCTGTTTTTGGACCCCATAACCTTGAACTAGTTTCAGATTGTTATGTGATGCTATGTACCCACAATGCACCACCCAGCTGGGCTGGGTTGTTGTATTGTAACTTCAGTATAAACTTCACTGTAAAGAATCTGTTGAGTTGTGACTGAGGGACTTGGACAGCAGACCAGGTTTGTGGCAGATGAAATTTAATGTCTGTAAATGTAAATGTGAGGTCTGAGTACACAATGGGAGGTCTAAAAATCGAATGATGTGAAGGATCTAAGAGTCTTAGTGGACTTGACACTATCAGCTGCCAGACAGTATTCAGAAGACATTAAGAAGGCTAACAGAATGTCAGGTCATATAGCGCCTTGATGTGTGGAGTACAAGTCACAGGAGGTTCTGCTCAAGCTTTATAACACACTGGTGAGACCTCGTCTGGAGTCCTGAGTGCAGTTTTGGTCTCCAGGCTACAAGAAGGACATAGCAGTGCTAGAAAAGGTCCAGAGAAGAGCGACGAGGCTGATTCAGGGCTACAGGAGTTGAATTATGAGGAAAGATTAAAAGAGCTGAGCCTTTACAGTTTAAGCAAAAGAAGATTAAAAGGAGACGTGACTGAGGTGTTTAAAATTATTATTTTAAAATTAGTTCATCAAGAAGACAGGGACACAGTTGGAAACTTAAGAGTAAATTTTGCACAAACATTAGGAGGTTTTTCTTTACACAAAGAATGATTGACACTTGAAATAAGCTACCAAGTAGTGTGGTAGACAGTAACACTTTACAGTCTTTCAAAACTCAACTTGATGTTTTTTAAAAGAATTAATCGAACAGGACTGGCAAGCTTTGTTGGGCTGAATGTCCTGTTCTTGTCCAGATTGTTCTAATATTCCAATCTTCTTCTATGTGACTACTCTTATGTTTAAATGTCCTGTGGATTAATCTCTTACGTTCAAATGTTCTCTTGTGATCTGTTAGGCTGCTGTACTTAGCTGAGTGTCTGCTAGTTATTTTGGCCCCCCCGTGTTGTTCAACCATATTACTGAATGCACACATTACATTAGTGCATGAAGAAGAAGATGAGGGAGGGAGGCCACCAAGACACCTTTGATAGGACCTTTGACCAAGCTTGGAGAGAATGTGCACAGTGTTTCACCAGTTACAGCTTTATGGAGAGTACAAATCAAGGAAAAGAAACTAGTAGACTCTTCAGCCGTCGATATCCAGGTCTTTTCAGGGAGCTCTGTGCGAATGACGCCTCCTTCCAGGCAGATGGGCTTCTTATCTGGTGTGGACTGGAAGGGGAGGGGCTAAATACAATACAATACAATACAATTTATTTTTTGTGTAGCCAAAAATCACACAAGAAGTGCCGCAATGGGCTTTAACAGGCTCTGCCTCTTGACAGCCCCCCCAGCCTTGACTCTCTAGGAAGACAAGGAAAAACTCCCAAAAAAACCTTGGGAAAGGCAGTTCAAAGAGAGACCCCTTTCCAGGTAGGTTGGACGTGCAGTGGCTGTCAAAAAGAAGGGGGTCAATACAATACAATACAATAGAATACACAGAACAGAACAAATCCTCAAAACAGTATACAAATAAAAATTTTAGAAGTATGTAGCAGAATTAACAGCAATGACCCGACTGGGCGGTTTCTCTGTGCAGCAGGGAAGAGCAGGAGAAATCCATGTTCGCGACAGCGCCCCCTCTTGTCCCGGGGGATTATTACACACCGTGAACAAGCCTGTGAGGTGATCCTCAGAGTGACAAATATCAATAATGGTAGCATATAATAATGCTATTTCACTTATGTAAAAACAACTAATGACAAGCAGATAGTGGAATACCAGAACGAGACACACTGAGTCGATGAGAAGACGTCAATCAGTGAGATGCTTGTTCTTGGTTTTCACCTATGATGTTGGATATTCTTGGCTCAGTTGCTGAAAGAGCAAGTCTTATGTCATCCGTGGGAACTACAGCAAGATCCTGAAGCAAATGTACCCTCAGAGTAGGCATAATTTACCACCATGTTCAATACTCTGTTGTGGCAACAAGAATAGGTGATCTAGACGTTTGAAGAGGGAAAACTGTTTCCAAAATATGGTATGATTTCTGCCCTTTGCATTTTATGATTTTCTAGACTGGCATGGTGTGATTCTGGTCCTAGTGAACGACACTGGTAGGTTTTGATGGTCAATCCTGAGGCCTACCTCTATAATGATATTTCCATTTGGTTGGAGGACACAGCAGGCAGAGTTCCTTTCCAGGTTTCATCACGGTGGCAGGACAAGGACCTTTGATGGAGGAGACTGGTGACCTGAGCATCTTGTGCAGAATCGTTTCGGAGAGTTGCTTAAAACTTGTGAAAATCCAAGTGTAAGGAGCTGATGATTCTCTAGTGTGGAAATATCTGTGTAGGCGTAATCAAGATTAACGGCCCTCCTGTTATTTAGGCGACAACCAACTGGTGCCAACAGTGTTTATAATGAATTAAAAACACAACAGCCCAGCAGGGTGGTGCATATTGAGCACCAGGTTTAGAGCTGAATGTTTTTAAACTATCAGTTTGCTTTGATTGCCCCTTCCCTGCGTACATCAAAGCTGCTGAGACGAAATTCTCCTCTGAATCTCGATGCCGTTTCTCCTTAGCCACGTTTTTAAGCTTTGGTGTGTTTCATAAGACAGAGACAGAGGGGAGAGAAGACGTTTAAGAAGGAGGGGGATTCATGTTCCCCTCTTGAGGTTCATTTCATCCGTCTGGCCCAAATCTATTCAAAGCAAAACCGGACCACTTTGGGGAAATTTTACTGCAAATCCTTATGTTTCAGTCCACCTCACCTGCAGGTTTTCAATTATTAAGAGGCAGATGAAAGTGAGCTGTCGTTATTCTGCGCTTACTTTTGCCTTTTCGGTTGAACAGTCATTTCAAATTGAGCAGAAAGTGCATTCAGAAAGTCTTCAAGACCCCTTCACTGTTCTGCACACTTGATTGTGTTGTAGATTTTATTTTAAACGGATACATTTTTTACCCATCAGTCAGTACTCAGTAACCCATAATGACAGTGAAAACCTGTTTTCCGAAAGGTTTATTAAAAAAATCAAAATGTGAAATCTCTCATTTCTACGAGTATTCAGACCCTTCACTCTGACCCTCCAAAATGTGCTCAGGCGCACCCTCTTTGCTTGAGGTGTGTCGAGAACTGGATTGGGGTCCATCTGTGACAAACTGAGCTGATTTGACATTGTTTAGAAAGGCACACAGCCGTGTACGTAATAACAAGAACACCTGATCTCTTCTATGGGCCAAAATCACACAAGGAATGCCTCAGTGGGCTTTAGCAGATCCTGTTTTATGACAACCCACCCAGCCTTGACTCTCTAAGAAGACAGGAAAAAAACTACCAAAAAAAAAACTTAGGAATCTTAGGAAGGGAGGTTGGGTGTGCAATGGGTGTCAAAAAATGGGGTAAATGCAACACACAGAGCAGAACACAAGTCATCCTCTTCATAGAGCTAGATAGGTAATCTGTCATGGCCACCTCCGAAATACAACACAATGGCAGAAATTACTTGCACAGCCACAGCACTCCTTATCAAGTGCAGGCGCAGAACGTCACGACCGACAACTCTCAAGGCAAAATGTAAGAACAGATGACAGCACTCACTAAATACAGAACAACTACCACATAGGAGGATACAAAAGAGTTCAAATACAAGCAGTCCCCGTGTTAAGAACGAGATCTCTCTTTGCTTTGCGCCCTCCCTCACCATAACCTGTCGTCTTTTGAAAGCTTTAGATTCGTCAAAAATGTAAATTTTTTTGTCAACAATTTGTGGTCCCTTGAGAACAGTGAAGTTTGGAAACACCAGGACTCTTCCTAGTTTATAACTATCCTGTCACTTATGTTTTAGTACTGCTGACTAACAACAGAGATAAAGTATGAACAGCTAATCGGCAGCTCTAGTCAGGGTATGCAAAACTCAAGTTGTGAGTTTTCACCCAGATTTATAAGCTGAGACTGAAATGGGCACCACTTATAGTAGCAGGCAGACCATGTTACAATTTTAGGGCCCCTGTAACTAAAAGCTCAACGTCCCGCTGTTATTTTGTGAATGCTTTGAATCAAAAGCAGGCCGATATCTTGAGATCCTACTGTGCGCTCTGGTTTGTAAGTCATGATAAGCTCAGATAAGTAAGCAGGGCCTCGGCCATTTAAGGTTTTATGTATGTAAGGACCAACAATTCATACTGCATGGCAGGAGAAAAACCACCCACACAGTGGACTGAGAAAGTATTCAGACTCCCACCCTTCACTTTCTGCATACTTTATTGTGTTGAACATTTAATTCTAAATGCATACATTTGCCATTTTTGCTCGCCAATTTACACTGAGAAATGTTTGCAAATAAATGAAGTATCAAGAACTGAATTTCTCTATTGTCATAAGAATGAGTGATAGGCATCATAAAGGCTTGAGGCAGCCACCTGTATATTGTTTCCTGGCTGCAAAAAGTTGATTTGAAATAAGCACAATGTGCATAAAACAGAGACCAAAACAGAACTGCCTGGCCTTGAGACAAAATGGCCGTTTTAAGCAAGAGTAGGAGAAATGACATCACTGGCGCCGGAACCAGAAGTGATGTCATCGTGACCGGAAGTGACGTCATCGTTGGTACCAGAACTGGGAGTGATGTCTCCGTGACCAGAAGTGATGTCATCGTTGGCACAGGGAAAGCCGGAAGTGATGTCATCAGTGGTGTGGGAATCAAGCGGGATTTCCTGAGAATGGTCTGCAAGAGACTGAGAGAGACAGTCAGCACACTCTGCCGCCCCCGGTGTGGTTTAGAATTACTATTATTTAGGCCCTTTAGCTGTTTCCCATGCGCATGTGTAACACTGTTTATTTAAGCATTCAGACCCTTTCCTGTGACACTCCAAATTAAGGTCAGGCACATCCTGTTTGCTTTCATTCTCCTGGAGTCCACCTCTGGCAAACTGAATTGAGTAGACATCATTTAGGAAAACACTTAGCTGTGTACTGAATGCACAACAATTTCACACTGCATGTTGAGACAAAAACCAAGCTATGAAGTCCCAGTGATCAAACTGTGGTGATGCATAGATCATGCCAAGGGGACAGAGCCATTTATCTAAAGCTATGGGTGGTCCCCGAAGCACAGTGAAGTTTGGAAACACCGGGACTCTTCCTAGAGTTGGCCATCCAGCCAAACTGAGTAACCAGGCTTGAAGGGCCTTGGTTTTGGGGGGGACCAAGAGCACAATGGTCAACGTAATAGACCTTCAGAAGTTTTCTGATGAGATGGGAGAACCTGGTAGAAGGATGACCATCTCAGCGTCGCTCCATCAGTCAGGTTTTTATGGTAATGGGGCTGACTTTTCTGTCAAATTATATTTACAGGACTCAAGATAAAGAGTCTCTGGTCTGATGAGACAAAAATTTAACTGTCTGGGCAATTTAATGGATAGCAGGACTCCATCAGTCAGATGTCTACAGCACTTTGATCCTGCACTTAGTGATGATCACCAAACAAAGATCAAATAAACTGAGCTGAATATCCTGGCAGAATTAGGATCAAGAATCAACTCGGGGCAGGATGCCAGTCTTCTAGTGTGCCCACACTCCTCTGCAGTAACCAATGAAACTAAGCTACATGTGTTTGGAAGGTGGTAGGAACCAAGACTTTACACAGACACATGGAGAACATGTAAACTCCATGTAGGCAGATGTTTGGAAATCACTGCACCCACACGCAGGTCTTTTGTAAATTTATAAAATGAAATATCTGAAAGTAAACAGTTAATCAACAAAATCTCCAAGTATTCTCCCAGAGCAGACCCAGCCTGCTGCAGTTTTCACTCGCCTACGAGTCATGGACTGAACGCTTTCTTGATCTGCCGGGAGCCGACCGGCTAAATTGTTTTCATTCTTCCCCCATGTCTCACGTGAAATGAGACGCCCACAGAAATGACGGGCATGAAGGGTGAATGAAAGGATCCTGCTGACCTAGGATCTTACAAAGAGAGGCTCTCAAGTGTGAATGAGGTAATTGATGGCAGGAACGTGTCCTTGAGTTCAACAATGAGCTCTCAGCAAGATGCACAGGTTGTGCAAATGAAAGGAAATAATAATAAGAATAGCGAAGATCTCAGATATGGCAGGATCTAAATGTATATCAAGTTGATCGCGCAGATCCACGATGTTGAACTTATCGGCACCATTTTTTGAATAGCTTTCCCATTTCTGGTACTGTCTGTAGTGCAGATGTGAGAAGTCAAGCAAAACGACACCTTTTATTGGCTAACTCAACTGAGCAGGTTTTCGAGGCATCTCAGGCCATTTCTTTAGGCACAGTGTCATACAGAGACTGGAATTCCCAGTGTTTATATGGACACCAGGACAGATACAGCATCGGAAAACCTTTAAGTGAGACATCTTAGATGTTAAAAATTAATAGACCCCCTCCAGGCTAAGATTCATTTAGCAAGAGAGGAGAACAATATATACTCAAGGTCTTTGGATAAGATAACTGTCCAACAAAGTCTTTTAAAATTTTTACATTCAAGAATGAAGCTTAGCCTGGAGGGGTCTATTAATTTTTCACATCTAAGATGTCTCACTTAAAGGTTTTCCAATGCTGTATCTGTGCTGTTGTCCATATAAACACAGGGGATTCCAGTTTCTGTACTACATCTTGCCTGAAGAAGGGGCCCGAGTTGTCTCAAAAGCTTGCATATTGTAATCTTTTTAGTTAGCCAATAAAAGGTGTCATTTTGCTTGACTTCTCATTACTTCCATAATGGCTAACATGGTACAACAGCCCAGCACTACTGTAGTGCAGACAAAAATGGGAACAGAAGTGACAGACCACAATTTAGAGTAATGGAAGAGGCAGCCTCGGGGTGGGTGGATACGAATGCTTCTTGATAGCTCACAATCTCACTGTGCAGGCAGGTGGGCCACTCATAGTCATGCGCTCTTCTTCTAACTCCTGCAAGCCGTTTCTCTCTGATTTTGTGCGGCTTTTGGGGATTCTACTTTAAGAAAATGTGGCCTGATGCCTCGTGGAAACTCTCCACGGCTGAGACTGAGTGATTGGCACATGTCACAGGGAGTTAAGATGAAACCCGAAGGACAGCAGGGGTCCAATGAAGACGGCAAATATTTGGATGAAGCCACAGCTGGATAAGCTGTTTGTAGCACCTAGGCTGGCAGACAGCTGCCTGACTGCAGGGTACTTCAAGAGATGAAGAAAAGAGGCAGGCACAGCAGGGGCACAGCTGGGGCACGGCAAGGGCACAGCGGGTCAGAAGTAACAACTTGAATTTCCCTTTGGATATTAAAGCCCACTGTTGATGGGACAGTTCTCACCTCTGGGTGACCCAAAGCACCACAGCTTACTTGGCTGTGGTTAAACTTTAGTGGGAGCAACATGGCAGCACAACTTTTAGCACTGCTGCCTCTCAGCTCCAGGAAACTCCAGACTGAGTGGAGTTGGCATCTTCTCTTTGTGCCTACATGGGCTTTACTGAAGGTTCTTCTTCTATGGTATCTGGGGTGAACTTCTCCAGGCTGGTGGTAAGGCTGTCCTCCTGGCATCACAAGCAAGATCCGAGTGCCTCAGTGCAACAGATGTCACCTCAGCACCTCACTGAACAGCGTGAGGTTTTTTACAGTGGCTGGAGTGCCAATCCTGCTGCCAACCCCCAGGTTTCCCCTACAAGTTGGAGGACCAGCTTTTAGGGCTGGATGCAGACTAACGTCATATCCAGGACGGAAGAAGTGCAGGTTAAGGGCCATGCTGAAGGGCCCAATGGAGTAGTGTCACTTCTGGCATTTATGGGATTTGAACCAACAACCTTCTGATTGTCGGTGCAAACCCCTAGCCTCAGAGCCACCACAATTGTACTTGGGCACTATAGGGAAAAAAAAACCTGCCTATTGTGAGTAGACCCTTAGCTGCTCACCCATGAAGCTCCTACAGGGGGAGCACCAGGGCACCAATTGTCATCTGCACGGTCACTTCAGTCTCAACCACTCCTTCAGGGCTCTCATTGGTCTTTTGGTGCCCCCTCTCCATAGTCTTCTTCTTGATAATCACTGATGGACTGCTCTTAGGTTTAGGTTTAGGTAGACTTTATTATTCCCAGAGGGAAATTTGTTTGCAGCAGGACAGTACAAAATCAGAAAACATTGTTACAGAGATCCAGTAGATAAACAGACACACAACATTTGACAACCCTTGTTAGTGCATAAACACACACTCAAGATCAACACAAAGAAGCATAATTACTATCAACAGTACACAAAATAATAATGCGGAATTGAACACTTAGCAGCATTCCTACAAGTAACAGAACCTGAAATCTACAAACATATCTTTTGTCTTAGAATGATTAAGTCGTAAATTAGAGCGATCACACCATTGTACAAACTCATTGACAATAGGGCCATGGCTGTGTTACTTATCCATTGAAAGACTCGTCTGCAGATTTCAGGATTAGTCTCTCCTTGTGTAAACTCCTCCAGTCATTTGTAAACAGAATGCACACAAGAGGAGATAAACGACAAGCTTGTGGAGTGCCCACAGATGTACTGAGGCTGTCAGCCATTGACACTCACTCTTGGTGCTCTGTTTGTTAGCAGATTTACAGCTCTGCCACATTCTCTCCATTTCTTAATGATTCATTTGGATATTCAATTATTCGGATATTTTCTTTCGTCTCCTATCCCTGACCTGTAATTTTCAGTCATCATGTCATGGAGTTGCATGGCGTGTTCTTTTGTCTTTAGTAGGGGAGGATGTACCTTCAAGGTGTTCTAGGTGTGTGCCCCTGGGCCTGTGACAGCAAGGGGCCTTTCAACCAACCTATCCATCCATCCATTATCCACCGCTTATCTTAGGTCGGGTCAGATCTTTCAACCAACCCACATTCCAAAATGAAATGATGCTGAAATGACCAAGGAGGCCAACCCCAGCCTCCCGCTTGAAGAAACAATCGAGTCTCCACAAAGCGTAATGACCAAGGGGAACCCCTCTCGCTCGATAAAACAATATAGACTCCAATCAAAATGGCCAACGGGGGAAAACCAGGCCTAGCCTGATGAAACGATTGAGTCTCTGAGTGCCAAAATGACCAAGGGAAACACCATCCCCTTACTCAATAACACAATGTAGACTCCAAGAGTTGAAATGACCAAGGCGGGACCCCCTCCCTTACTTGATAAAACAATCGAGTCTCAGAGTGCCAAAATGACCAAGGGGAACGACCCTTACTTGATAAAAGAATCGAGTCTCCTAGAGTTGAAATGACAGATGGGGGAAACCCTTTTGCTTGATAAAATAATTGAGTTTCCAAGCCCCAAAATGGCCAAAGGGAACCCCCCTCTTACTTGATAAAACAATTAAGTTTCCAAGAGTTGAAATGACTAAGAGGGGACCCCCCCTTACTTAATATAGCAACCGAGTCTCCGAGATGTTGAAATAACAGAGGGAGGGAACCACCCTTTGCTTGATAAAACAATCGAGTCTCCAAGAGTAGAAACGACTGGGGGTAACCCGCCTCTTACTTGATAGAACAATCGTGTCTCCGAGAGTTGAAATGACTGAGGGGGATCCCCCTTATACTTGATTAAACAATTGAGTTTCTGAGTGCCAAAATGACCAAAGGGAACCACCCCCCCCCCCCCCTTACTTGATGAAACAATGTAGTATCCAAGAGATGAAATGACCAAGAGGGGAACCCCTCCTTACTTGATTAAACAATCAAGTCTCCGAGAGCTGAAGTGACAGAGGCAGGGAACCCCCCCTTACTTAATATAACAATGTAGTCTCCAAGATTTGAAATGACCAAGGGGGGAACGGGGAACCCCCCCCCCCCTTACTTGATAAAACAATCGAGTCTCCGAGAGTTGAAATGACAGAGGGGAGGAACCACCCTTTGCTTGATAAAACGATTCCAAGCGACAAACACCCAGAGTAGGACTACAGCAGGACTTAAGGAACTTTCAAAACTTGACTTGATGTTATTTTAGAAGAAGTGTTTAGGACTGGTGAGCTTTGTTGGGCTGAATGGCCTGTTCTCGTCCAGATTGTTCTAATGTTCTAATCCGTGTGCTGCATTGTTGAGCAACTCTCTATAAGGAACATACAGGTAGTCTCCCATGGACCTGTTGGGGGTCTTAATCTGGGCTTGGTCTTCATTGTGTAGGTTAGACCACTATGCTGGCTTGTCATAAGCTGACCCTTCCATATTCAGGTGCATTTATACTACAATCAGTTGAAACCCCCCAGCCTGGTGGTCTCCACTGAACTAATTCTGTGACTTCCAAAGCCAATGTGCTGCACTACTGAGCATATTAAAGGGGGTGAATACTCATGAAGTATACTTAAGTATAATGAATACACTAATTATTCTTTTGTGTATTATATTTGTGATTAATTTAGACCACCTTGCAGAGATCCGTTTTCACATCGACATTAAAAAGTCTTTTTCTGTTGATCAGTTTCAAAAAAGCCAAATAAAGCCAAATGTGATTCAATGTTGTATATCAATAGAAAGTGAAAACTTCCAACAGAGTGAGTTCTTTTTATAGACACCTTATAAAATGAGGGGCATGGGTTTGCCTCCCATTAAAGTGGCACCACATATAGGGCAGATGCAGTTGGATTTGGCTTGGGAACACAAGACCCTGAACTACATGAAGTGGGCTGGGAAATGTTTTTTGCTGTATTTTCTAACAGCACCAGTGTTCTTACATGAAATCTCGAACTAGCCATTATAGAATTACTAAGTTGCTCTTTTTCACTTTTCTCTGGGTACCGTGATGGATGGCACATGTGGACTGGCATCATGTCTGGGATTAAACAAGGCCCCTTACCCGACAATGAAAGCACTGGGGGGAGATGAGCATTGATAAATACGCTAGGTGGCAGCCTTCTTCATGTTGGATTCCCACACAGATGCCTGCAGGGCATGATGGGAGCTGTAGTCCCATGAGAGAGCCCTGTTGGGTTCCGTGAGAGCCACCAGGAGGAGCTGATGGGATTCTTAATCCATACTTTAAAAGGAACTTCCGATTGACCCAGAAATAATTCCATCCGGCTATACCCTAGCACCGGACGTACTCCTGGGTCTGAGATAAAAGAGACCACTCGACCTCATCCAGGCAAGTTAGAGTCCGGTGGAAGAAGGACAAGGCTCACCTGGAGGAATGGAAGAAGAGAGGGGGAAAAAAAGAAGGAGAATTGTGTTAGTTTATGTTGCTTTTTGGTATTCTGTGCCAATAAACCTTTTATTTTTACCAGGACTTGTGTCTGTGAGGTTATGTCTGAGGCTTGTAGCGCCCCCTGGTGGTCACAGTACTCTATAGCTGTATGTTTTAGATTAACTGGTGACTGTCAATTGGTTTCATGTAAATAAGTGTTGTCGTGAATCTGTGTCATCCATTGCTCGGTCCTGCATTGCTGGGATAAACCTCATCTCCCGCAGCCCTGCATGGGTTCAGTAGACCCCAACAGTGGATGAGGAAAGTGAAGCAATTGTACCATGGTCCTGTGTTTACAAAGCTCTTCAGATGGGTGCTGCTCTGTGGTCTGCACGAGTGTGTTATTTAATTTGGGATTGAGACGAGTAAACAAACGAGTAAAGACCGAAGGTGGGTGAAGAGATGCTTTTAGTTTATTTTCCCCCAGTTCTCCACCACCGATCCCTCATGAAGTGGAGAACTAACAGAAAAATCGAGAAATTCAACCTAACTGCGTACATCCGTAAAAGAGCAAGTGGAACGTGTGGAGTGCTTTCACTTTGGGCAGCAAAGGGTTACGCAACATTTATTAAAAATGCAATGCCTGCTGTCGCTTCTGTTTGCCTTCCTTTTGTTTATTTATTTATTTATTTTGTTGGAATTGGACACATTCCAGCATTCTTTATGATTCCGTTGATCATGAAGATCATTACAATAATCTGACTGAACGCACCCAGAGGACATTTCACAGCCGATGTGTGGGGTGCCCCCTTACCCGGGGTCTGCTCTGCACCTTTTTCTCACTTCTGTTATGTAGTTATGTTTCTTATGTAGTCTATGATGACTAAAAAAGGCACTTTATATCCGAGAAAAGAATTCTAAACCACTTAAGGTAGTAAACGGGCCCTGCCCATCTACTAAAAATAACGTCAACCTGCTGAAGCATTCTAAAGGCTATTGCTGTATGGTGTGGGGGTCATTTTCTAGTATTTCATATAACATTGGTAATACTTCAGTTTAGGTACTGCAAAAATACATCCATTACTCATTTACTCTTATCTAAGAAGACCTTAACAAAGGCTTCTTTGGGTACCATTTCTAAAGCAGCAGTAGACGGGTCATTAATCTCGGTGCCCTGTGGCGTATTGACATGACTTGTTGATATGAAGGATACACGGGTCTTATACTAAATACGTAATAGCAGGACGAATTTGTGTCTGTTAAATGACCTCAGGCCACTCCAAAGTGACGTGTTGTTAGTCGGTCACATTTCAGGGATGACTCAACACTTTACTGGGGTTTCATAAGCATTATGAAGACCCAAAGAAGTGTCTCTTATGGTCCTGTTACATACGAGTAAAGTGAGTGAAAGATGAGTCTGGCAGAACCTAAACTAAGGTGTTATTGAAACATTTCTGGCACCAATCATGTCACCTTTGTATTTCCAGAAACTTAAAAAGCTGAAGAAGCCAGCTGGGCATAGCCAGATCTACTTACTATCAGGGTGACATGGGTGTGCACCCTGGGCTCCTACTTAGCACTTGTCAAAAAAGAAAAATAAAATGCCCAGCAACAGGAAATTCCACATTTTCACCGACAGTACGGAGATTAACAGCAATCGGCTACCCAGCAGTCATCTTTACCCGACTCCCATCGTCTCGATTATAAACCTCTCCATTCAAACCTAAATAAAAACGATCAGGGCCGGTGTCTGATAAGCCACTTTATGACACTGAGCCACAAAAGAGAAAAAAAGAACAAAACGGATGGCCACTCGATGCATCCAGAAAAGGAAAATTAGAGAGAAACTCTGCATTTTATTACGGATTTGAGTATCATGGTGCCAGAAAGTAGAGATGTGTGAGAGAGGGTTTGTTGTTTGTTATAATATTAATATATGTATGCATTATTGAGCTTCTGTAAAAAGCCAATTTTCCCTTATCTATCTATCTATCTATCTATCTATCTATCTATCTATCTATCTATCTATCTATCTATCTATCATATAGTGCCTTACATATCTATCTGTTATATAGTACCTTCCACATCTATCTATCTATCTATCTATCTATCTATCTATCTATCTATCTATC
>JANRMT010062841.1:22976885-22996881 GCA_026402145.1 Polypterus bichir lapradei | reverse complement strand
TCTATCTATCTATCTATCTATCTATCTATCTATCTATCTATCTATCTGTCAGGGTCTAGATGTATACCATGCATCTTGAGATAATGTGAATAGTTTACCATAATTGCACAATACTAATATACATTCACTAACCAAATTCTTAGGACCACTGCACTAGTAGTGATTGGGACCTCCTTTTGCTCTCAAACCAGCCTCAGTTCTTCATGGCATGGATTCCACAAGATGTTGAAAAGATTCCTTTGAGATTCTGGTCCTTGTTGGCATGACTGCATCACGCAGTTCACTGCAGGTTCGTCTGGTGACTGTAAGGCCACTAAAGAACACCAATCTCATTGTCCTGTTCATGGAAGCAGTTTAAGGTGACTTTTGCTTTGTGGCATGGTGCATTGTCATGCTGAACATGGGCATTCGAAGATTTTGTGGCCAGCAACAATTCTCAGATAGGCCGTGTCATTCAAGTGATCATTGATTGGTATCAACAGGCCCAAAGTTTGTAAAGAAAGCATTCCCCACGCCATTTCACCACTACCACACAAGGCATGTTGGGTATACAAATTCATTCCATTAGTGCAAAAGTCTGCCCCTGCATATTACCTGTGTGCCTCATCGAGATTCATCAGACCAGGCTTTATTATCCAGTATTCAGATGTCCAGTTTTGGTGGGCTTCTGTCCACTGCAACCTCAGCTTTCTGTTCTTGACTGACAGGAGTGGAATCCGCTGTAGTTTTCTGCTGTGGTAGCCCCTCCACCTCAAGGATCGACATGTTGTACATTCTGAGATGCTTTTCCGCTCACCACAGTAGCGCAGAGTGGTCATCGTAGCCTTTCTGTCAGTTCACATTAGGCTGGCCATTCTCCTCTGACCCCTCTCATCAGTAAGCCACTTTTGTCTGCTCACTGGAGGTTTCTTTTTGTTTTTCACACCTTTCTAAGTAAACTTTAGGGAGTGTTGTGAATGAAAATGTCTTAACAAAAAGCTTTTTTTGCTGTTAAGAAATATTCCAAGTGCAGCTTTTATGTAATTCAGAACTGCTCACTTTAGTTTCCATATTTCAAATTCCCATCATCCCCCTTGTTTCTTCTTGTATATATGACTTTGGTGGTCTTCTGCAGTGACTACCTGCCTTTGCGCTTATCTATTAATTTACACTCCTGATGTGTGCTGTCCCCTACCCTAACGCCTAACTCCTAACCCTCACCCTATCCCTAACCTGACCATTTTCTTGAGTCGTGTCTCATGTCCAGAGGCACCACAATTCTCATTGACTGGCCAATGTGGCTGACTAGTGTCCCGATGCTCAGCTAACTGTAACTGGTGGGTTTTAAAAGTGATGACCAAGTCTGTAGGGTGGTTCGCATTAGGTTTATCAGTGAAAATCGCAGTGGTCGCATGTGATTTGTATAAGTAACACTGCCTTTTGGATCTGTTTGTACGTTAAATATCATTATTTCCCCATCTGCATGCGATCTCATGGATCTACCAATCCATTTATTGATGTCACTTATTCTTATTTCAGGGTCACGGGGAGCCAGAGCACATCCAGCTTCCATCAAGACTTCCCCTGTGGTTTTTCATCTTCCCATCTTTCTTCTTCTCATCTGAGCTGTCGGGCAGGTACGTTTGATTTTGATTTCTTAATCTTTGCAATTATGAGGGGACAATGCAATTTAGCATATTTGATGGAGATGTAAATCTTGGGGCACTTTACCTGATATACTCACAGATAAGTTCTACCGTGGATAAGTCAGGACTTCATTTTACTGTATAATTTCCGGTATTTTATAATGTCGGTCATATAAGTTGAATGAGGAAAAGTCACGCTGTTGGTCCAAGAGATTATGATATGCTAACGCCCACCTGAGAGAGTAACCACGGAGCACACGGCTTTTTTTATCTATGTATTGTGTCTGCGTGACCACATGGTAATACCCGAACTATTCCGAAGCGACGCTTGCACTGTTTAGTGTTTTTCGTATCTCACACCCTCATAAGAGCATCCCTTATCTGCGATGGAGCGTTCAATCAGAAGAAAATATGAAGCTGGTTTTAAATTAAACGTCGTTGAAGTGGCGAAAGAAATCGGTAACTGCACTGCTGCAACAAAATTCGATGTATCTGAGAAACTGATGTGAGATTGGAGGAGGTAAGAAGATGAAAAAAAAATGAAGTGTCGCATTTTTGAACGGGCGTATAAGTCGGGGTCTGATTTTATGATCGATTTTTCGGGTTTCAAGACCCAACTTATACACGAATATACACAGTATATGGAGACCTTAATTTCATCTAGGGAAATATCTGGAACATTCTCTGGATAGGATGGCATCATCACACCCAGGAGGTTATTTGGAACTCTGCCTGATCAGAACTACAAGGTGTCCCATTAAGGCCAGAAGTTGAAGTTTTAGTACGCTGAAGAACTGGAGGGAGGCATCAATGAGTTTTGAGGATGATCTCTGGTGTCCTGTCTAGAGGGTCTGTATTATTAAGAGGGTGGGGCTGACTGGAAAGGTGATGTCACCTGGGGCTCCTGACATGGAACCATACTCCTCTGGAGAGGGTTTTGTTGACCAGGAAGAGCTTCTCTGGGGACTGGGTGAAGCACTGGGAGTATTGTCTGAAAAGGATGTCTTACCCCTTGGAGTCGGAAGACGAGTAAACTGAAGGGCATGAACGAGATGGAGGAGGATTCGGCAGCTTTGTATGTGAGAGAAGAAGGAGAATGAAGGTGTTAGGGTTTGGATTAATTTCTAACTTTGTTTGGCTTTCTTGTGGCGTTTTCAGATCTATTTTAGCTTTTGGCATATGCAGATTCCAATTATGGAGATTATTGCATTTGTTTTGCTTCTTTTTCAAAGACGTTTTGTTTGTTTTACGTGCCGCCATTTTGTGGAGTGGTTGCAACCACATTGCTTATCCTGTCGGTAGAAAGACTTCTTAAACCATCCGAGGTTACGAAGTGAAAACTAATAGTTGGGTGTGTATAACTTTTGCTGTTTCAGGTGAATTGGTTGACTACGATTTACAATTCTGATTTTTGGTTTGACGACTGTGTGTTATGTTTCATCAACGTGTGACAGTGCAGGTCAGCCCCACGCAGGTGATCACCGTGTCTGACCCAGTTCTGCACCCATTTAAAAACATCACCCTGAACTCCCACTTCTTTAAGTTTGCATCAGTTTGGTATGAGTTACAGCAAATATTCAGACCCCTTCACTTTCTGCACTCTTTATTATGTCATAGATTTCAGTGAAAATGTGTTTTCAGAAAGGTCTACAGATTTATTAAAAATCAAAAACTGAAGCCTCTCATGCATAAAAGTACTTGCTGTGGTATTCCAGATTGTGGTCAGGTACATCCTGTTTCCTTTAATTCTCCTTCAACTGGATTGGAGTCCACCTGTGGCAAACTGAATTCATTGGACATCATTTAGAATGGCACACACGTATGTATTGAAGATCCCACAATTCACACTGCATGTCAGATCAAAAATCAAGCCATGATGTCCAAGGAACTCTCCGTAGACATCTGCGATCAAGCTGTGGTGAGGGCAAGGGGATAAAAGAATTTTGTAAAGGTTTGGGTGTTCCCAGGAGCACAGTGGTCTCAATAATTGTGAAAATGGAAGACATTTTGAACCACCAGGACTCTCCCCAGAGTTAGTCATCTGGCCAAATTGAGTAATCAGGCAAGAAAGGCATTAATGAGTGAAGTGACCAAGAACCCAATGGTCACTCTAACAGAGCTACTGAGACAGGAGAACCTTTTGGAAAGATGACCATCTCAGGAGCTCTCCATAATTCAGTATGTTTATGGTAGAATGGTTAAATCTCAAATGGAGTTGGTCAAATGGCACTTGAAGGACTCACAGAGCAGGAAGAAAAAAGATTCTCTGGTCTGATGCGTCAAATATTGAAGTATTTGGGCAGAACTCTAAGCATTATGTCTGCCGAAGACCAGGCACTGCTCATTACCTGTCTAATATCATTTATACAGTGAAGCAAGTTGGTGGTGTCATAACGCTATGGGGGTGCTTCTTAGTGACAGGCATCAGATAATGACATTATAAAAAAAATGATAAAAACGGGTGGCACAGCAGCACAAAATGGATGGTACAGTGGTAATGCTACTGCCATGCAGTAACAAGGCCAGGGTTTGCATCACAGGTCCTCCCTGTGAGGAGTGTGCATGTTCTCCCCGTATTTGTGTGAGTTTCCTCCCAGTGTCTTGCAGGTTAGATGAATTGATGAAGCTACATTGGTGTGTTTGGTGTGCGTGCTCACACTGTGATGGACTGCCACCTTTTCCAGGATGTGTTCCTGCCTTGTGCCCTATGTTAGCTGGGATAGGCTGCATGCGTAATCCTGATCTGGATTAAGCAGGTTAGATAATGACACAAGAAAAAAAAATGATCAAAATGGGTGGCACGGTGGTAGCATTTGCAAGTAAGGAGACCAAAGTCCTTCCTGTGAGAAGTTTGTACGTTCTCCTTGTATCTGCATGGATTTCATCCCACAGTCCAAAGACATGCAGGTTAGGTGAATCGGCAGTGCTACATTGGCACTTGTGTGCATGTGTGTGTGCCCTGTGATGGCCTGGCACTCGGTCCTTGGTTTGTGCCCAAATGCTAGCTGGGATAGGATCCATCCACGATCCTTGTCTGGATTAAGCAGGTTAGATACTGACATGACAAAAAATAATCAAAACTAATTACCCAATACCAGATTAAGGAGAAAAAATATTAATAAGACAAGAGATAATATAATACTTGAAATAATAATATAAAAATATTAATTGACTAATAATATGATAATTGAAAGCAGTTGCAGAATGGGCATCACACAAAATAGATCACAACAATCAAGTGTTGAGGACACCACTAGGTAGTCACTTTGTTTGCTAATACTGCACACTCTAGCATATCAAGAGGGGCAACCTCTGCCCTCAATGGGGGTCTCAATCTGAGCTGAACAATGCTCTCCAAGAAGAACAGAAACAAAATTACATGAGAAAAGAGGAAAGTGTTGATGGTCAAGTAAAAGACTCGTCTGAGGGTGACCCCCTGCCCAGATCCTGAAGAAATGCTAATGTGTATCTGACGTCTTTCAGCCGAGATGTCCTAGCGTATCAATTGGTGTCTGTGATAAATTCTCCTGGTATGAGCTGTGAAAATCCAGAATCTGGTAACGTGAAACAGGAGAGCAAAAGGCAGCAGACAGTGGAGTTTACAAACGCTTACCTTTAAAGCCGCGTTGGTATGTCGAGCACTGGAATGCGTTGGCAGTGAAATAATGAAACAAGGATTTCATGTAATAACCTTATGTGCGCAATATCAACGGAAACCAAGAGAAAAGAATCCATAGGGAAAACAACATTTACCTGTACGGCAAAATGACCTGAGAGCAATAATGTCTACGGGAGTAGAGGTGAAAATCCAGACAGTTTCTCTTTTTTCATGTAACAGCAGCCTGTAAGAGAAGGATACGACAACAATGAAAAGTTGGGTACCAGCTTGGTGATCCTCTATAATGGAAAGTTTTTTTCCTAAACAAAAAATTGGGAATGGTCTCCACCTCAACTTTCTGGTATACTTAGGTATGGGGAAGGATATTTGAGGAGTAAACCACAAGACAATGATTATATTTTTATATTATGTACATTAAAGAACCATCAACAACAAATCAAATCCAATTAATAATATATTGAAAAATTATTATGAAAGTAAAGTTGAATAAATCGGACTGTGCAGCTGCATGAATAAAAAAAAATAATCGAGTATATGTTCAGGTAACAGACGGCTTATGGTTGATGGATTTGGCCTAAAAGTTAATACCGATCTACAATTTTTGGTGTAACAACCATATGTCGAATTTCATCCATCTATCTCGTTGCGTTTTTGAGTTATCGTGTTTACACACGCACAGACACACAACATAATTTCAGAAAACAGTATTTTTGGACTCAGGAAGGTCTAAAACATCAAGATTCATCAAACTGTGAAGGTTGACTTTATCGTGATTACTATACTTTTTCTGTACTTTGTATACGAGAAAGTAAAAAGCACATAATAAGTTGCAGAGACGTCTTTTCAGCGGCAAAATTAAATTGAAGTAACGAGGATGGCTGAACTTCTGTTTTTTTGTCCTTCCGGCAGGAAGAGGCAGGTCCAGGTAGACATACACAGGAAATGACATCAGAAGGGTTATAGCCGTCAATCATCTGGTCTGCAGAGGGAAGGAAGAGAAAAAGGCATTAGGACGGCTAGTTAGTCCTTGAGCTGTCCACTATGCGCATGTGTTACGTGCCTCAACAACAAAAATGATACAGTAGCAAATCCTGAAGTGTATGTGAGCTTCACCTCCAGCAGGGGATGAGCTACGTTAAAGAAGAAAGTCTGGAACTGACATTCAGTGGTACTGCAATCCAGGTCTTTGGCCCTGAAGTCTGTGGTCTGTGGAGCAGCAGTAAGATCACACAGATTTCAGTCCGTTGTCCAAGCTGCGTCTCTTTATTTACATTCAATAAAGTCATCATAACCCTGCATATACGAGAGCTTAGTACATGTACCTAGTCCAATGTGCGAACTCCCTTCCTACCGTATTCCTAGTCCAATGTACATTATCGCCTGTTGTTTGAAAATGGCAAGTGCTCCTGAATATACCTGTTGGTCTCCATTAGATTTTTAGTTTAACCTTTCTGAGAAGCTGAATAGCGGGATATAGATTCAGCTGTCCGGGAAGGTGCTATAAAGTCTCTGTTTCTGTTTAGCCGTCGTCTCCCTGACCTTATTTTGCTTATTGTTAATCCTGAAGAAAAGTATAACTGCTTTTTAAGTCCCTATTTGGCATTACTTTCTCCAGAATGGCAGTTGCATTCTGGAATTTTGCCTCTGGAAAACTGTTTATTTGAATCTGGCTATGCTGATGTTCCAGGATCCTAGACAGGTTCGTGTCACCTATTATGAGATATGATTTTTTAGGGATTAAGAACCAATCTATATTTTTTCGGAATGTATTAATGTGTCAGGTTGGCCTGTTTCTGACCAGGCTTGGTGGGCTGAAGATGCCTTCCTCCCCTCTCTGAGTATTTTAAGGCTAGCTTTGGAGATACACTATATTGCCTGCCTTTATACACACACATGAACTTTAATGACATCCCATTCTTAATACATAGGCTTTAATATGGAGTTGGGCCACCCTTTGCAGCTATAACAGCTTCAACTCTTCTGAGAAGGCTTTCCACAAGGTTTACTAGTGTGTTTATGGGAATTTTTGACCATTCTTCCAGAAGAGCATTTGGGAGGTCAGGCACTGATGTTGGAAGGCCTGGCTCGCAGTCTCAATTCTAATTCATCCCATAGGTGTTCTGTCGTGTTGAGGTCAGGGCTCTGTGCCAGCCAGTCAAGTTCCTCCACACCAAACTCACTCATCCATTTCTTTATAGACCTTGCTGGTGCACAGTCATGTTGGAACAGGAAGAGGTCATCCCCAAACTGTTCCACACAAAGTTGGGGGCATAAAAATGGTCCAAAATGGCTTTGTATGCTGAAGCATTAAGAGTTCCTTTCACTGCAACTAAGGGGCCAAGCCCAACCCTTAAAAAACAACCGCACACCATAATCCCCCTTCAACCAAACTTTACATTTGGCACAATGCAGTCAGGCAAGTACTGTTCTCCTGGCAACCGCCAAACCCAGACTCGTCCATTGGATTGCCAGACAGAAGTGTGATTCATCACTCCAGAGGTCACGTCTGCACTGCTCTAGAGTCCAGTGGCGGTGTGCTTTACACCACTTCATCCATTGGTGATGCAAGGCTTGGATGCAGCTGCTCGAACATGGAAACCCATTCAATTAAGCTCTCTATGCTGCACTGTTCTTGAGCTTTTGGAGTTCTGTAGCTATTGACTCTGCAGAAAGTTGGCGACTTCTGCACACTGTGCGCTTCAGCATGCGCTGTTCCCCGCTCTGTGATTTTATGTGGCCTATCATTTCGTGGCTGAGTTGCTGTTGTTCCCAATTGCTTCCACTTTGTTATTATACCACTAAACAGTTGACTGTGAAATATTTAGTCGCAAGGAAATTTCACGAATGGACTTATTGCAGGTACCACGCTTGAATTCACTGAGCTCCCGAGAGCGACCCATTCTTTCTCAAATGTTTGTAGACGTGGTCTACAATCATGCCAAATTGTGACACCTGGTTTGCTTTATGGGTATTTTTGGAGGCCTAAACCTTCTCTTGTCCTTTTTGTGACACCAGGGAATAACAGAGGACCTCTCATCGACAAGCCACCAAGAAATGGTATGCAAAGGCATGC
Source organism: Polypterus bichir lapradei (assembly GCA_026402145.1). Taxonomy (NCBI): domain Eukaryota; kingdom Metazoa; phylum Chordata; class Cladistia; order Polypteriformes; family Polypteridae; genus Polypterus; species Polypterus bichir. The sequence continues at coordinate 22,988,564 of JANRMT010062841.1, read as the reverse complement.
AGGGTGTAACGTCTGCATTAGCTGAATCAGGCCTCACTTAGCCATGACTAAAATTCAGGACAAATAAAGATGCTTTAAGAATAACTTGAAATGCAGGACTTTCACTGGGAATAGGGGACATTTGGTCACCCTGTTAATAATGAGACAATGTTAGGCCATCATGAAATTGCGGCTCCAGGAACTGACAATTAAAATGAATAGCCTGCAGGGTCCCTTACTTCAAAGCTACTTCCTTTTGTCCTTTGTTTTTCCAGCAGTGTCAGATGTGCTCAAGCCAGAGGTGGCCATTTACTTGGCACGGCAGGGGGCCATATCTAACAGACACAAAGAAAGCCACCAGCCCTGAAAAATCCTCATCAGGAGAAAATTCGGCACCTCCCAGCTAAAACTGCTCGAGTGGTCTTAACGATCGACAGCCCCAGTGAGAGAAGCCCCCATTCTGTCAGAATAAAAAGGTGACATTGTAGTCACAAGGAGTAGTGGTGGCTGACTGGCTGGCTCAGGTTTTCTGTGTCAAGATGCAACTTACTTTGGAGGGACTGGCTGCATCAGTCCATTTTTTTTATTGTATTATTTTTAATGGTCGATGAGCTGAAAACAATTTAGAGTATTCGAGATGAGGCCTGGACAGACTTACTGCTCATTGATGGTTGAGCCTGCAGTATTTAGAACATGCAATGGACACCTCTGGAGTTTAAAAGTACTTTAGGAGCCATCAGGTCATACTTTACTCTCAAGGAGGAATGGAGTCAATCTGATGTTACGCAGCATTCCTGCAGACTGGCGCACATTTGGCATCTCCTGCCGCCTCACAGTGAACCATCAGGTTGTATACCAACAGTGTATGTGTGTGGAGCAGTCATACTTAGCCAGCATTTCAGAGTTGCCATTTAATCTAACATAACATCTTTGGGATGAAAACCCATCCATCCATCCATTATCCAACCCATTATATCCTAACTACAGGATCACAGGGGTCTGCTGGAGCCAATCCCAGCCAACACAGGGCGCAAGGCAGGAAACATACCCCGGGCAGGGCGCCAGCCCACCGCAGGGCACGCACACACACCAAGCACACACTAGGGACAATTTAGAATCGCCAATGCACCTAACCTGCATGTCTTTGGACTGTCGGAGGAAACCGGAGCACCCGGAGGAAACCCACGCAGACACGGGGAGAACATGCAAACTCCACGCAGGGAGGACCTGGGAAGCGAACCCAGGTCTCCTAACTGCAAGGCAGCACCATCCACCGCGCCACTGTGCCGCCCCGGTATGAAAATCAAAACAAAAAATATATATATATATATATATATATATATATATATATATATATATATACTGTATATGTATATATATATATATATATATATATATTGTGGTCCCCGGCCGGGACGCCCAGTAGGATGAGAGGAGGGCTTGTGCCTCCTCCAGACCGCGAGGGGGCGTCCGTCCTGGTTATGTTGGGGGCCTCGGGTAAAGGGCTTTGAAGCCCAGCCCTGTAGGGACCCGTGGCCACCGCCAGGCGGCGCCCCAGTGCCTGATTATCCCGGGAGCCCGGCACTTCCGCCACACCAGGAAGTGCCAGGGGGAAGACTTTGGAGGACACCCGGAGAGCTGCCGGGAGGACAGCCGGCACTTCCGCCACGCTGGGGCGTGGCCAAGGGAAGAATGCCGGGAACACCTGGTGCTCGTCCGGGAAGCATATATAAGGGGCCGCCTCCCTCCAGTCATTAGTGGAAGTCGGGTGGAAGTGGACGGAGCTGGAGTGAGGACTGGAGGCGGCCAGGAGAAAGAGAGGCACAGGACTGTGTGGCCTGGACATTGGGGGAATCGGTGCTGGAGGCACTGGGGTTTGTGAGTGCACTAATTTGTAAATAGAATTGTAAATAAACAGTGTGTGGTGGAGCCAACGATGTCTGTCTGCCTGTGTCCGGGGCCCAGTTCACTATATATATATATATATATATATATATATATAGTAAAACAGAGAGAGAGAGAGACAGCAATCATAAAGAGTAGTTGGGGTCTCCACCCCGTACACTTGGGAAAATTGAGCAAAAGAAAATAGCAAAACATCTTAATAGACCCGAGTCCAAAACAGAACTGAGAAATAACAACAATGTGGCAGCAGGAAGAGGAGGGATCTACGGGGCCGGAAGCGGAAGTGATGTCACTAGGAGGCGGGGTCTTCTGATGTTCTGCTGGGGAAAAGAGCAGAAAGTGTTTGAGAACAGCGCCAACCCTTTTTTCTCAATAGAATAAGACACCTCGGGATTGAAGGCCTGGGAGACATACACACACACACATACCCTGTACATATACAGGGTGAGTCAAAATTATGTTAACATAAACAATTTATTCACAAAATATACTTCATATGTGCAAGATGATTTACAGGAATGTCTCAGCCTGTTCTCCATTATGTCCAACACACAAAAACCAATGAGCCACAGCACCATTTAAAGCCCGGACACACATTTCATGGGGAATAGAGGATATCACAGTCCGTATTCTGTCCTTCAGGTCGTTGATATCACAAACCTTCCTGCTACACACGCGCTCCTTCACCAGACCCCATAACCATAAATCATAGGGTGTCAAATCAGGGGAGTGTGGTGGCCATTACAATGGTCCAATACCGACCTATCCATCGACCTGGAAAGGTGTGGTCATTTGAGATAAAAATAATCCATTAGTGTGAACAGAATCTGGACTCCCCCAGAGGTGGGTAGAGTAGCCAAAATTTTACTCAAGTAAGAATAGCATTACTTCAAAATAATATTACTCAAGTAGAAGTAAAAAGTAGTCATCCAGAAAATTACTCAAGTAAGAGTAAAAAAGTATTTGGTGAAAAGACTACTCAAGTACTGAGTAACTGTTTGATCATAATAAATAATTTATTTTTTAGAAATGTAATAAGACAGACAAAAATATAAAATAATGTGCAAATTCTGCTATTTCCAAATAACAAAAGAAAAAATGAGTAAAAAGAAATCACATCTTTACAAAATAAAGATGGAAAAATAACACAAAGTTGCAAATCTCAGTTTTTCACAACAAAGCTTTTGAAGCCGATACCTACAGTAGGTAACATGTACGTCTGAACAGTGCAAACTACTTACAGTGACAAGATAACCCGTACACTGACAGTATAAAACTGCATATTCACTTGCCCTCCAAATAGCACAGCTGATAGAAAGTAACATTAGAACAAGGCAGCTTGTGCATGTACAAGAAGTCTCACTTTACCTTGACTGTCTGTGTCTGTGCATGTTTGGTTAAAACGTGTTTGTTCTTCACTTAGTGAAGTGATGGTTAAGCTTCAGCAGGAGTTGGGTCTCAAGGTTCCTGCAGTGAAGCTGTGACCGTTTAGCAGTGATCAGGAGCCCCGCATGACTAAAAAGTCTCTCACAGGCTGCAGACGCAGGAAGTTTGTGTGTGGTCATGTGACTGCATGGCTACTTCTGATTAGTGAAATGGAGTCACGTGATTATTGTTGCTTTATCTGATTGGTGAAGCAGTCATTCAGTAGATCCTCTAGTGACTTCTCTCCAACTAAAATATAACGTATATAAATGTATAAATGGAAAAAGTAAAGAGTCGAGTGTTGCCCAATGTAGAGGAGTAAGAGTAGCATTTCTTCTTCACAAATGTACTCAAGGAAAAGTAAAAAGTATGGTGCAGTAAAACTACTCTTAGAAGTACAATTTATTTTTAAAGTTACTCAAGTAAATGTAACTCGTTACTATCCACCTCTGGACTCCCCCTGTATATATGTCCATAATCTACTCATGTAGTGTCATCAGTTAAAGTGGACTATTGATGGACCACCAGGGTTCATAGAGACCCCCTCTTCCCAACATGAACACAGGGAAAATATGCAAACTGCCCCAACTAGTAATGGGACCGGGATTCAATGTGATAGCAGCCTTAGCCAATGCACCAGTATGCCACCCTGTACCCAGGCACGCCAAGAGTTTAACGTAAATGTTAAAAATAGACTCTCACCTGCCACTTTATTAGGTATACTGCTGTTCAACTGCTTGTAATGCAAATGTCTAATCAGCCAATCACATGGCAGCAACTCAATGCATTTCTGGCCTGTAGACATTAACAAGATGACCTGCTGAAGTTGAAACTGAGCATCAGAATGGGGAAGAAGAAAAGTTGACTGAAGTGACTCTGAATGTGGCATAGTTGTTGATGCCAAACAGGCTACTCTGAGTGTTTCAGAAACTGCTGATCTGCTGGGATTTTCATACACAACCATTTTTAGGGTTTACAGAGAGTGATCTGGAAAAGGGAAGATAGCCGGTGAGTGAGAGTTATCCAGGTCTTGATGATGCCAGAGGTCAGAGGTGAATGGCCAGACTGGTTTGAAAGGCAACAGTAACTCAAATAAGCACTCTTTACAATTGAGGTATGCAGAAGAGCATCTCTGAACACACAACATGTCAAACCTTGAAGCAGCTAAGAACAGGAAACTGAGGCTACAATTCACATGGGCTCACCAAACTTGGGCAATAGAAGACTGAGAAACATTGCCTGATCTGATGAGTTTTGATTTCTGCGGAGACATTCAGATGGTAGACGTCAGCAACATGAAAGTATGGATCCATCTTGCTTTGTATCAACGGTTCAGGCTGCTGGTGGTGGTCTAATGGTGTGGAGGATATTTTCTTGGCAGACTTTGAGTCCCTTAGTACCAACTGAGCATCATTTAAATGCCACAGCCTACCTGAGTATCGCTGCTCACCATGTCCATCCTTTTATGACTGCAGTGTGCTCATCTTCTGATGGCTTCTTCCAGCAGGCTAACCCGTCATGTCACAAAGCTCAAATCATCTCCAGGTCTCCAGGCTACAAAAAGGACATAGCAGCGCTAGAAAAGGTCCAGAGAAGAGTGACTAGGCTGATTCAGGGCTACCGGGGATGAGTTATGAGGAACGATTAAAAGAGATGAGCCTTTATAGTTTAAACAAAAGAAGATTAAGAGGAGACATAATTGAAGTGTTTAAAATTATAAAGGGAATTAGTCCAGTGGATCGAGACTTATTTTAAAAAGAGTTTATCAAGAACACGGGTACACAGTTGGAAACTTGTTAAGGGTAAATTTTACACAAATATTAGGAAGTTTTTCTTTACACAAAGAACGATATGCACTTGGAATAAGCGACCAAATAGTGTGGCAGACAGTAAGACGTTTGGGACTTTCAAAACTCGACTTGGTGTTTTTTTGGAAGAAATAAGTGAATAGGACTGGCGAGCTTTGTTGGGCTGAATGGCCTCTTCTCGTCCAAATTGTTCTAATGTTCTAATGTTCTAATCTCAAACTGGTTTCTTGACCATGACAATGAGTTCACTGGACTCAAATGGCCTCCACAGTCACCAGATCTCAATCCAGTAGAGCACCTTTAGGATGTGGTGGTGTGAACAGGAGATTCACATCATGGATGTGCAGCTGACAAATCTGCAGCAACTGTGTGATGCTATCATGTCAATATGGAGCAAAATAACGTGGGAATGTTTCCAGCACCCTGTTGATTCAATGCCATGAAGAATTACGGCAGTTCTGAAGGCACAAGGGGGTCCACCCCGGTACTAGTAAGGTGTACCTAATAAAGTGGCCAGTGAGCTTATGATCAAATGTGAAACCCGTTCCAAGCTTACTGCTCTTTGACACCCCAATGTTCTAACCAGGAAACGAGGAGAACAATGCCAGCTGGAAGAGTGAAAACAAGCTGATGTTGCTATGGTGGCTGTTTATTTTTTCTTTTATGTTAGCTGCTGTTATTTAATCTGACAGAAAGCGACTGGCACCACGTTTGATTTTGCAACCTCACATCCTCAGGCAAATGAGTTTAATTCTCGGTCACTGTCAGTGTGGAACCTCCTTCCGTTCTCTCTGTGTCCTTGTCGGGTTTCTCTTTCCTCATGCCAAAGACAAGCAGGATTTGTAAAATGATGTGTGTGAGAGTGTGCCCTGTGTTGGACTGGCACCTTGTTCAAGGCTGGATCTGATCTTATTGATTGGATATTGGTTGACTCCTGAGCTGTTCCATCCCAGGTGGGTTCCCACCGGACCCTTCTACCTACTGCTCCTCCAACAACCATGGAAAGAAAAAAATAAACTGGTTTGTAAGACAGTTGCATGCTGTATAATGAATGGACCTTTCATAAAATGCCATCTGAGCGCTGGGAATTTGCCCGATTCTATATATAATTTCAGAGCATTTGCGCCATCCCATCCAGGGCTGATTCTTGTTTTTGAGCCCAATGAAGGTGATCTCATCTACTAGTTGGATGGATGGAGGAAACGGCTGAAGACAGCCCGCCAGTTTTCTGTCATATTCTCTTTTGTGTCAGCTTACTCAGTAACACAAAGGTGCCCAAGTGTTATGTTTCCTCTTAGCTTCTGTCTCTGTGCCAGCCTCACAAGTTAACATTTTCAAGTGCTTTCAAGTCCATCTCTTCTATTTATTGTGTAATCAAATGAATGGCGTCCCTGGTTACCAGCAGAAGCCCAAGCAGGTGAAGTAAAGGAAACTAAATAATCTGAGAGTGGTGCCATGCTATATTTAACACACACAGGGAGTACTCAGTGAATGCAGTGGTGTGTGCCACTCTTGGGCACAGTCATGTTTGTGTTTTGTGCTTCAGTTTGACTAGGTTGGCAGTCTCTCAGCTCCTGGGCTCAAATTTCTGTCTGGTAATTTTCTGTGTGGAGTTTGCATGTTTTGGACCCACAAGTTTGAATCCCGTGCTCAGTCCTTGCCAGCGTGCCTGTTCTCCTCATGTCTACATGGGTTTCATTCTGGATGTTCCAGTTTTTCTCCCACAACCCAAAGCTATGATTGATGATTCAAAATAACAAGCGTGTATGGAGACTTCAGATGTGATTCAAGTGCAGATTGCAGATTTTCATTTACGGGGCCTTGCATACATTTTGATTGCACCAAGTAGAAATGACTTTCTCTGCATGGTCCCCCTACCACCCCCCACCATTTCAGGACACCATTTGATTAAAGCAGGGATTTGTTAAAGCAGTGTTAAGGTTTGTGATGCACCATCTGTTGGAAAGACAAATACAATACAATACAATACAATTTATTTTTGTATAGCCCAAAATCACACAAGAAGTGCCGCAATAGGCTTTAACAGGCCCTGCCTTTTGACAGCCCTCCAGCCTTGACTCTCTAAGAAGATAAGAAAAAACTCCCAAAAAAACCCTTGAAGGGAAAAAATGGAAGAAACCTCAGGAAAGGCAGTTCAAAGAGAGACCCCTTTCCAGGTAGGTTGGGCGTGCAGTGGGTGTCAAAAAGAAGGGGGTCAATACAATACAATACACAGAACAGAACAAATCCTCAATACAGTATAAAAATAAAAATTCTAGAAGTACGGAGTAGAATTTAACAGTAGATGATATCCCATAATATGATTTGGATTTTATTTAGAGTCCTGGGGCTGCCTCCCCCATTTGGCCATTCCACAGTTTAATCAGCGCTGGGCCAGCCAATCCGATGAAAGGACCCTACTATCCCATGATTCCTGTGATCCTACAACAGGGATGACTTTACCTTAGGCAGGCAAAACAACTTGGCAGGTGGGCCGTGGCACCAAGTGCCACATTTGAGTACCGAGAAGAGAAACAGAATAGGTGAGGGTGTACAAAAATACAAAAATTTGTATGGAGCAGAATTTAAAAGTAGATGATATCCCATAATATGATTTGGATTTGTTCAGAGGCCTGGAGACCTCAGACATCAAGCTGCCTCCCCCTATTGGCCATTCCACAGCTAAGTCAGTACTGGGCCAGCCAATCCGATTAAAGGACCTCTCTACCTGATGATTCCTGCGATCCTCCATTACGGATGACTTTACTTTAAGCAGGCAAATCAACTTGGCAGGTAGGCCGTGGCACCAAGTGCCACATTTGAGTGCTGAGAAGAGAAACAGAATAGGTGAGGGTTAGTATCAAATTCTAATTATCATGTTACTTATGTTTTAGTGCTAATGACTAGCAACAGCGATGCAGTCTGTAAAGTTAATCAATAGTTGTAGTCAGGGTGTGCTAAACTGAAGTAGCGAGTCTTCAGCCGGGATTTCAAAGCTGAGACCGAAGGGGCATCTCTTATAGTAGCAGGCAGACCAGTCCACAGTTTAGGGGTCCTGTAACTAAAAGCTCGACCTCCCACTGTTATTTTATTAATCCTCGACCGGCATCTTGAGATCTTAATGTGCGCTCTGGTTTGTAAGTCATGATAAATTCAGACAAGTAAGCTGGACCTTGGCCATTTAAGGCTTTATATGTTAAAAGGAGAATTTCTAAATCTGCCCTAAACTTAACTGGGAACCAGTGTAAGGATTTAAGAACTGGAGTTATGTGTTCGTATTTTCTTGTTCTTGTGATAATTCTTGCAGCAGCATTTTGGATTAACTGGAGGCTGTATAAAGAACAGTTTGAACAGCCAGTGAACACTGCATCGCAGTAGTCAATCCTACTAGAAATAAATGCATGAATTCATTTCTCAGAATCCTGTTTATTTAGAAAGCGCCTTAATTTCCCAACATTTTTAAGATGGAAGAAACATGTTTTGGACAACTTTGTAATGTACGCTTTAAATGACATTTTAGAGTCAAAGATAACTCCTAGATTGCGGGCTGATTCAGTAAAATTAATTGGGATTCCAACTGAGTTAAACGATGACAGAATATTGTTGTGATCAGCGTCATTCCCTCCAATAATTAACATTTCTGTTTTATCTGTGTTTAAAGACAAGTAGTTCTCATCCATCAACTCCTTTGATTCACTAACACAACTAATTAAAGACAACATCGGCGAAACTTCATTTGATCTAAATGAAAGGTATAACTGGGTGTCATCTGAATACGAGTGAAAATTAACATTATATTTCCTAATGAGAGATCCCAGTGGAAGCATGTCAAGTGAAAACAGTAAAGGTCCCAGTACTGAGCCCTGCGGGACACCATATTGAACTTCTGTGTATAATGATGGAGTCCTGTCAGCACATTTCTGTACATATTGGAATCGATTTGATAAATAAGAACTAAACCAAGCGAGCACGGGGCCTGTAAGCCACGCATCATTTTCTAGCCTGTGCAGTAAAATCGAATGGTCAATGGTGTCAAATGCTGCACTTAAGTCCAACAACATAATTATAGTGGAGTTTCCTTCGTCAGAGGATATCAGAATGTTGTTTACAACTCGTGTTAGTGTCGTTTCTGTACTATGACCAGTGCAGAAACCAGACTGAAGCTGACTGGTGACTACTTTTTCTAGTATTTTAGAGAGAAAGGGTAAATTTGAAATAGGCCTATAATTATTTAGTTTGTGTGGGTCTAGGTCTGACTTTTTAATGCATTAATGCAGTGCTTCCCAAACTCAGTCCTGGGGACCCACTGCAGCTTCAGGTTTTTGTTACAACCAGATTCATAATCAGTGACAACACCTGATAACACTGATCTCATTTAATTAGCTGGTGTTCATTTTTCTCTTATTCTACATTCAGAAAAGCACAGCGGCATGATTTTTACATTTATAAGACATTTAGAAATATTTCTGCTTTTGCTATAGATTTAAATGCTTAACTCTATTTTGCTTTCATTTTATTTTGAGCTTTTCCCCCTTTGTTGTATCTTATTAATGATAAATGAGCAGAGCAGACACCCAGGCAAACACTGAATGAAATGGTATAACTACTTTAGCATCAGGCCCTCTAGTTAGTAAATGGATTAATTAAACAATTAGAACACCTGGAAAAGTAGAATGAAAATCAAGATGTAAATATTGTTAAAAGAACAAAATACATCATTCCCATACGGTTGGTACATATTAATATATACATTTTTTTTTTAACCAAACTTAGTTTTCTAGTTTCTATATTGTTCCCAAAACACAGAACTTGGGGAAATAACAGTTCACTTAATTAGCCCAGGAATTAAAAACAGAAGCTGGTTGGAACAAAAACCTGCAGCCACAGTGGGTCCCCAGGACCGAGTTTGGGAAGTACTGCATTAATGCATTGCAATGCATTTTATTACCATACATGCTTGTGATGCACCACCTGTTGGAAAAATAAATGCAATGCATTTTATTACCACACACGCTTGTGATGCACCATCTGTTGGAAATACAAATGCAATGCATTTTATTACCAGAAATGCTTTGTGATGCACCATCTGTTGGAAACATAAATGCAATGCATTTTATTACCAGAAATGCTTTGTGATGCACCATCTGTTGGAAACATAAATGCAATGCATTTATTTGCCACACATGCTTGTGATGCACCATCTGTTGGAAAGACTTTTGCAATGCATTTTAGTGCTACAAATGCTTATAATGTACCATCACAGTACTAAGGAGACTCTTGGTTCCTTTCCTGAAATGGGGGGGGACGGGGTTTTGGGGCGGCGGAGAGCCCAAAAGTCTTGGTTTGCACCAGTCAAGAGCCCCTTGGCAACTCAGAATTATTCATGTTTAATGACTGATTCTTGATTAAAAGCAAAACAGAGTGAGAGAGAGAGAGAAGAAAATCTGCAATGTATCATCCGCTCCTTTTCTCAGCCTTTGTTAAACTGGAGCTAATTAGCTTTCATTTTAAGTTATGTCTTGTTCTCATTTTGCTTAATGAGCCAATTAGCAGTTTACGGATGGCTTTGTTTACAGCTGGACATCTGCAGGAGAAAGCCGGTGCTGTTTTACAATTTACGGATGTCACTTTATTCATTTCACTGTGACTTCGCTACAAGCGCAGGTAACACGAATGGAGACCTTGGATGGATTTGCAAATTGCAGGTGCAGGGGATGCGGCTGGTGAAGGTCAGGCCTAGAATGGAGTAGGCTCGTGCCCGTCACCAATCTGTTTGGTGTTTGACTTTTACGAGAAGATGCCAATGTCTGTAATCTGAAAGAAACTCTGGCACACATCCAGGTGGGAAATGTCATCTCAAGGCGGTCTCTGCTTCTAATAATATTTAGATAGCACGGCATCCCTCGAAAAGCCTGATAACTATGAAGAGTCAAAAATGGGCAAACTGCTCATTAGAAAACACGCTTTCCTGAAGCGTTCGTTTGATTTTTAATTGCACATCCATTATATATAGCCACTCACACGAGGGAGAACTTCAATTATATGCATGATTGCATATTAAATATTAAGTGACACCTCAGCCCACAAAGTGTCAGTCATCCTTCTCCGGGCACTCCATTGTGACAGGAATGGAAATCACAAATGAGGGAGGAGAAGGAGAAGACCTTGAGAACACTCCAGGAGGAGGAGGAGGAGGAGGAGGAGTCAGTCAGTCACTTTCCAGCCCACTTTGTCCTGAACAGGGTCACATGGGTCTACTGGAGCCTATTCCAGCCAGAATAGGGTGCAAGGCAGGAGACAAACCCTTGGCTGGGTGCCAGTCCCTCACAGGGCACACACACACACAAACCAAACACACTCTAGTGCCAACTTGGGATTGTCAGTTCACCTAACCTGCATGTCTGTGGACTGTGGGTGGAAACTGGAAAACCCAGAGGGAATCCATACAGACACGGGGAGAACATGCAAACACCACACAGGGAGGACCTGCGATATGAACTCTGGTCTCCTTACTGAGATAGATAGATAGATAGATAGATAGATAGATAGATAGATAGATAGA
>JANRMT010062841.1:22942798-22969569 GCA_026402145.1 Polypterus bichir lapradei | reverse complement strand
CTATCTATCTATCTATCATATAGTGTCTTTCTTATCTATCTATCTATATATCTATCTATGTATCTATAATCTAGTGCCTTTCCTATCTATCTATCTATCTATCTATCAATGAAATTAATAAACAAACCTGATTTGTCCCCAGTGGGAAATCTGGCAAGAATAGCAACAATATGAGTTAAATCCTTATATAATAAAAATAAACCTATTTGTGTCTAGTAATTGAAGTAATGCCATAACTATACCAGTTATTGAAATAAAGTAAAGTGACGCACAAAGCCGTCAGAGCTTCACGGTGGTCAGCAGTGTTACCTCAGGTCTCCATGTTCCCAGTGTCACAGATTGCTGGGGCCCTTACCCAGCTGGGACACCTGGAAGGACCGGAAGGTGACATTGATAGCTTCCGGGCCACGGGAGAGGAGCAAAGAGGTTTTAACCTGTTGGGACCCGTGGCCACCGCCAGGGGGCGCCTCAAGCCTCGTGGGACCCAGGAAACAGTTATTTCCGCCACACCCGGCAAGATGGCAGATGAGACTTCCAGGGAGTGCCTCCGGTGCAAAGGGCAGCACTTCCGCCACACCAGGAAGTGCTGCCAGAAGGACGTCATCAGACACCTGGAGCACATCCGAGCAGAATAAAAGGGGCCGCCTTCCTACAGTCAGAGAGCTAGAGTCGGGAGTGGGAGCAGGACGAAGCTCCCATAAGGAGAGGAAAGGCGGCCACAGACTGTGATAGAGAAGCTGAATTAGAGGTGATTGGTGCTTGGGCACTGTGTACTGTGTGGAACTATGTTTATTTGGTGATTAATAAACGTGTGAATTTTATAAAGATGTGGTTTCCGACCGGTGGTGTCCGGGCAAGTCTCACACCAGTTACAAAGTGTCTGCAGTGTGCACATTCTCTCCATGTCTGTGTGGGTCTACCTTCTCTTCGGTCACTCAGCTCTTTTGAAATGGCAAATACCAAAATAAATAAAGAGCAGTGTGACACTTATACATCGGGGGGCAAACTGGTATCATGGAAGTCTTGATCCCAGTAAGATATCCATTATTTCACTATGCCCTGTATATTATAAATTCAGTTGTAGGGGCTGCTAGAGCCTATCCCAGCTAGCACAGGGCACCAATCCATCGCAGGTTGAATATGCACACAAGCCGAACTGACCAATGGCAACAAAGCCAAACTGGCCAATCAGATTGCTCAGGACTAACTGGACACAGAGACTTTAGTGTTTTGTTATATAGTTGATTTTTTGCAACACATTTGTTTGTGTTGTTGTGCGTTTATTTTGTAAAATTGTGTATCAATGCTTGTATGCGTGTTTTTTGTTATCCTGGAATGTGAACGGCTGTAATTTCTTATTAAACGGCTGGCAGTTTATGTTAACTTTAAACAATGTGTTATTACCTGGAAGTCTTAGTTATCTTCAAGGTGTCGCTGATACCCTGCAATCTAAAGTACAAATGCAATCAATTCTTAGATTGTAACTCCTGTGACTGAGGTGACCACATCAAAGTCAAAAAGAAGGGGCGAAAATGAAACACAAAACGAAACTCCGAAGATTAATTCTGCTTCTGAGATGTATAAACACTCAGGGAAAATTCTGCCCAGAGCTGAAATTGAAAAAGAAATGTAATCCCGTTATTGCATGTAAAGCACAAAGATATGGAATTGGCAATGAACGTGTGACACGTTGGACCGTTTTGGTTTTTTTTTCTAACTCAAACGCGGCAGCAGGTATGTATTGTACGTTTATTCTTCCTTGCCCGTCTTCTCATGGAAGCGCCTGGCAGATGTAAGCAGAGCCTTTTCCACTGTTTGTTCTTACTTACTCTTATAGTGGCACAGATGATGTCATGTTTGGTGGCACCTTGGTCACAGCCCCTGGAGACTGGGTTCAGGCTCTGTCTGTGAGGGGTCTGCATGCTTTCTCAGTATTTTGGTACTCAAATGTACCCCCTGTGGTGGGTCGACACCCATTCCAGATTTAGTTCTTGTGCCTGTGAAAGTTATTCTGTTTGTTTGTTTTTTAAAATTTCAATCTACACAAATGAGCCCTTCTGTAAAGGGTTAATATCAGAAACAGGCAGGCAATGGCCTCGGCCATTTTCATAAATTTAGCGTTATAACGTCCGGTTTACATGTCCGTCCTCAAAGGGCTCGGTGCTTTTGATTGACGCCTACCTCTGGGCCACTCGATGATAAAGTGGCGCCCCATCCAAGACAGTCTAAGGACATTTACCACATGTTATGCTAACTGGAGAGTAAACGCTCCCTGCCCAGTCCAGGACTGGCCTTTCCATATCCCAGACATGCATGTGACTCTCCATCGGGTATCTTGTTGAAGAGACCCTGCCTCCCAGTGATCCGTTGGATGGATGAGAAGTTCTTCTAGAATGACCCTTTCTCCTGGCTGTGTCACTTTCCCGGCTAATTATATTTGGATGACGGTAATCAGATTAAGGCTTGAACGGGAATTAGACAAGGAGACTTCCTGAGCACAGGCAGGGTGATGTGTCCTTCTGCTCTTTAATCTCATTAGAAAACACGAGGCTGCTTTTGCGGTTGATGGGATTGCATAATCATATTGTGTATGTGGTGCATTTCTTATACTTTAATGCTAATTTTAGGCTCTGGTAAATGATTACAGAGATTAGATGTAATTGAAAATGAACAAGTAAAATACATTTGCAGAAATAATTGTAGAGCAAGTTTAAAATACGTCAGGAGAGAATGGTGGGGAAAGTTGAAATGATGTAGACAGCGTACTGTACCTTTGTTCTGCTCCATAAGTAACACAATTTTGGAGATATAAGGTGTAGGCCAAGTTATTAATTCAGACTTCTGATTCGTCCATGGGGTTCTGCTGTCCATTATATGTGATGAATGGGGGTCCCGACCTAGATGGGGCAAAGTTCTTTGCCTGGGCAGGAGTCCAGCCTTTCGGTGGCATAAGAAGAAAGGCCTCATCCAGAAGGCAGACGGTAGATGCCAGTGTGAAAATGGATAGGCTGGCATCCGTGCAGGGGTTGGATTGAGGAACAATACCCGGCAGGGACCCCAGTGTAATAGAAAGACAGGGGGAGACAGCTTATCAGGACTACAAGCTCCCCAGACATGTTGGGTGGCAGCATCCTACCAGTACAACCATCCACAAGGCATGCTGGGAATTGTAGTCCCATAGGGTAGTATTGCTGGGTTCTGTGGGGTGCTGCAGGGATCCTTACTTTCGGGGACTTCCACTGGACCCAGAAATGCTTCCAGTGTGCCATACCCCAACACTGGAAGTACTCCTGGGTCTACGATAAAAGAAGCTGCTCAACCACATCTGGGTGAGTTGGGAGTCGGGAGAAGAGCTGGGCAGCAAATGCCTGGGAGAAGCTGAGGAATAAATTAGAGAGAAGAGGGAATTGCACTTGAGTTTGTATTCTGGTAAAAGAAACCTTTTTTTGTTGAACCCGTGACTTGTGTCATTGTGTTTGTGGTTTGGGGGGGGGGGCTGCAGCGCCCCCTACTAGTGACATGTGTTATCAGGTTCACCTTGTGCTCCTTTGTTGTTTAAATGTTGCATCACAACTTTCAATCAGCATACAGTGTATGAGGGGCATGGTGGCACAGGGATTAGTTCTGTCTGTGCAGTGCCCTGTCGTGATCCCTTTGTGTTTGTAGTTGTAATGATCTGCATATTTTTCCACATATCTATGTAAATACAATAATAATCTCTTTGTTTGTTCGTTTGCCAATCACGCAAAAACAAGTAAGGTGATTGTCACAAAATTTTGCAGGTGCATTGATGCAATATGGCATATCGTACTTCACTTTTCCTTGATTTATTCATCTGAATTGTACTGGTGAGCTCCACTAGTAAGCCAAGAGGGTTTTTTTTTTTGTTGGATTTTTTTCATTTATTAAATGGGACGACCCACTTGGCATCCCAGCTTTATTTTTACCAGCTTGTCATTCCACCCCAATGGATAGATTTTTTTGGCTGGTAGGACGGTGGACAGTATTACCATTTCACGGCAGGTGAATTCTGGTTCCATTCCTTCCTTTCTGCCCAAGGTCTCATCACCACACAAACCTGTAGTAGAAAAAGAGCAGACTCAGAAAATGGATAAAGATTGTATGTTTTTTTACGTTTTTAACTGTACTTTGCATTTTGCATTTCCTGGTAATGCCACCACAGAGTTGTAGAACATGTAAAGGACGTCAGAACCCCCATCCTAAGAAGGAAGAGTCCGCTCTGCCCTTCCTTATCTTAGAAAACCAGTCCGACCTGTCATTGATGTGGACCCCCAGGTATAGCAGAGCCCATCTCTACATTCATTCCGTGAATAGTGACGGGGCAAAGAGGCTCTTTGGTGCAGCGAAAGTCAATAAGTAGCATGTTTATTATGTAATTTAGTATATTCTAGGGGGCTCTGCCCCCTGATCACTTAGCTCACCAACCCCCAGGGACGGGCACTGGGCGCCCTCTATCTTGCGTCTGAGCTGCTCGAAGGGTGTCGGGGTGCCCCTCCACTAGAGAAACGCATTGTATTTAAAGAGACGGCTTGTAGAAGAGTATCGGGGGTGCGGGAGGAAGACGGTTTGATCTTAAGTTATTAGAGATTAAAAATCAGTTACTTGAGTATTTCACTACAGCTGTCTGTTTTAAATAGCAATGAATAATAAAATGTAGTAAAAAGTAAACAAAGTAAAACGTAATAAAAGTAAATAAAAATTAAACTACATTAACGCTTCATCAAAAACAATATTATGAATTGCTTTATCCTCAAACTTGCATTCTATAAACGTTGCTTTTTTGCATTTCCGATTACATATTGTTCGAGATATTTTTCTCTTTTTCGTTTATTGTTTATTTTTATTATATGCAGCTCTTTTTTGTTCATTTCCTTTTTTTCAACGTTCTTTATGCCACTCTTTTTCCATCGCGATCTAAAATTCAATGTTCTTGAATTGTTCATTTGCTTTTCTGACTTCCCGTTGTAAGCGACTGCGCCCAAGGCCGAGTTAGCAGCCCTATGAGTGTTAGGGGGCGGGGCGGAGTGAGGAGTTGCGCAGCAGGAATAATGATTGGGCGAGCTGCGTGGAGGGGCGTGGTCAAGGGTGAATTATACGGACACAACAGGAAACGTTTATAACATAATAGAGAGATGTTACCATCCATGTGTTAAATTAGACACTGTGTAGAATTCCTGGGAATGACAAAAATGGCACATCAAAATAAGATACGATTACAATTTCAGACATTTCCTAAACATTCTACACAATACCAAAAAGCAAACCGGCAAAGAGTAAAATAATTCCGCTAGGGACCAGTGTTTCCTCTAATTATTTTCTTAGGTGCCCTGTATAATTATGCAATTTTGCAAAATATTATTGTGGCAAAATTAAATAAATGCAATATCTATGTTTTATCAGTAGTTAATAATAGATTATCAGCTGAGTGCACGGGAAATAAAACACAATGCGCAATTTCATTCAAAATAGTGTGTGGCGGGGCACCCACCCACTTAGAGTACTTGCACCATTTCCACTTCTGTCTTTGGCAACGTATGACAGTAAGATAGTCCTGTACTTTAGTTTGCATTCCTTTTTTTATTTTCATAGACGTCTTTCCAATAAAGGCCTTTTCGTGACTCACTTTTCATACTTTGCCTAAATAGCATTTGTCGTTCTGTACAATGCTTACATATTCTATACAATACCTAGGGAAAGTATATAGCACATTAAAGTATCACAGACATCGCATTGTTTGCCTAATAACGCCACGTATTCGATAGATTTCATAGGCATTCCGTAAAATACCGGCTTTTCATACATTGCCGCTAATGCATATAATAAAGTACGATACAATACAATTTATTTGTGCAGAGCCCAAAATCAAACAAGGAGTGCTGCAATGGGCTTTAACAGGCCCTGCCTTTTGACATAACACCCGCCACCCCCCAAAAAGCCTTAACTTTACAAGACGACAAGTAAAACCCCTCCTAAAGAAATAAAATGGAAAAAACCTTAGGAAAGGCAGTTCAAAGAGAGACCTCTTTCCAGGTAGGCAGTGGGTGTCATAAAAAAAGGGGTCAATACAATACAGTACAATACACATAACAGAACACAAGTAATCCTCAATACAATATAATAGTGCAATAGAAATATTACAAGTAGAGAGCAGAATTTAACAGTAGATGATATCACATAATACGATTTGGATTTGTTCAGAGTCCTGGAGACCTCGGCCTTCAAGTTGCCTCGCACTATTGGCCACTCCACAGCTGAGACAGCCAATCCGATGAAAGGACCCTTCTACCCGATGATTCCTGCGATCCTCTATCAGAGATGACTTTACCTTAGGCTGGCAAAACACCTTGGCAGGTGGGCAGTGCCACATTTGAGTACCGAGAAGAGAAACAGAATAGGTGAGGGTTAGTAACAAATTAAAACTATCATATCGCTTTTGTTTTAGTGCTAAGGACTAACAACAGAGATTCAGTCTGTACAGTTGATCAGCAGCCTTAATCAGTACTGAGTAAAGTAGTGAGAAATCAACCAAAATGACACCTTAATTGGCTAACTGAACAGATTACAATATGCAGGCTTTCATGGCAGCTCAGGCCCCTCTTCTTCAGGCTGGTTGTAGTACAGAAACTGGAGTTCTCCATCTTTATCTGGACACCAGGACACGGGCAGCATTGGAAAACCTTGAAGTGAGTGTGCTATACTGGGTCCACACCTCAGAAAAAGGTGGCCAGTTTTTAAATAAATAAATAACTGAATGGCCGGCTCAATCTCTGTGGGTGTGTGAGCTTGCGAAGCCGCGGGAGGTTGGTGAGGTAACTGAGGTGAGAGGCACCTGCACGTGAGGGTCTGCCTCAGTTGCTTCATCGGATTTCTGTGGTGCGCGATTGACCCTAACCCTAACCCTAACCCTCGTGGGCCTACAACTGTGTCACCTTGCACCCCATACTACCTGGCTTGTCCTGTCTCTCTCAATGATGCTGCTGTCTCTGTCTGTCTGTCTCATTTTTTTTTTTTTCATCCTCTTCTGCCCCATGCAGGCTCCTCTTATACTAATATTCTTCATGGGGCACAGGTGCGAACACGCCATGCCCT
Source organism: Polypterus bichir lapradei (assembly GCA_026402145.1). Classification (NCBI taxonomy): domain Eukaryota; kingdom Metazoa; phylum Chordata; class Cladistia; order Polypteriformes; family Polypteridae; genus Polypterus; species Polypterus bichir. Next base: position 22,962,459 of record JANRMT010062841.1, on the reverse strand, counting down.
CTGAAAAATTAACAGGGCACCTGCATTGAGGTGCTCACTCGCCCGTGTCTTCACGATCAGGCCGGCACCCCTAGCTGTCCTCTGAGTAACGCGCACTCGCCCCCAGTTACAGCCTGCACTTTTACGCTGTGCCATTGTTTATTTAAAATCACCACAGCGCCAAGGACCATCACAGTGGGGGAATAAACTACTCCCTACTACTCCCTGTAAGCCCGTTTGTCCAATCCATTCATTATAAAGAATTCATCCTCAGTTCCCAGCCAGGATACCCATCCTTCCTCAATGGCACCTACAGCAGGTAATTCAAAAGAGTCAGATCAGTAAAGTGAATGGAACTGGCCGTCACTAATTATACATATACATAATTATACGCCTTGCCTGGGGTTTGTTTCCTGCCTTGCGTCCTGTGTTGGCTGGGATTGGCTCCAGCAAACCCTGTAGTTAGGATATAGCTGGTTGGGTAATGGATGGATGGATGGATAATTATACATAATTATACATAAACTGTTGAACTCACCAATTGTGGGTCACAGCAGCAGTGTGTGAAAGGTGGCCAACAACCGCAGGCTTTACAAAGGCACCCTGATGTGGGGGTTTATAAACTTGAACTACCAGGTCATCCATCCATCCATCCAGTATCCAACCCGCTATATCCTAACTACAGGGTCAGTAGTACGGGGGTCTGCTGGAGCCTATCCCAGCCAACACAGGGTGCAAGGCAGGGCGCCAACCCACCGCAAGACACACACACACCAAGCACACACTAGGGACAATTTAGGATTGCCAATGCACCTAACCGGCATGTCTTTGGATTGTGGGAGGAAATCCATGCAGACACGGGGAGAACATGCAAACTCCACATAGGGAGGACCCGGGAAGCAAACCCAGGTTTCCTAACTGCGAGGCAGCAGCGCTACCACTGCACCACCGTGCCGCCCCATTATCAGTTCAGAGATGTTAAATTATCTAACGCTATTATTACTCTGAGGGGCAAACTGGAGGACCCTTTTGTAATCATGGGCAGAACTTGTCAGCAGCATTCAAACCGAAGAAGCTGGACTAGTGCTAACTTGGCGCAACTAACCCAAAAAATAACCTGGAAAACAACAATAGCAGAAAATGTGGATGAACTCACAGTAGAGGTGAAAACCTGAAAGACAACACAATGGAGGGGACTGTGTGCCATAGACGATTAACTATAGAAATCGAGCAAATGAGTGCTGCTACTGACCTGAACTGCAGTGTGAATTCATTCTAATGTTGATTTAGCCAAATCCAATCAAAAACGCGACATTGTTTGCATGACTTTATTCCAGAGAAAATGGCCTAAGTGAGCAACACGCTTGCCCGCTTCCTTCTTGTGTATGGAGTGTCCACGTTTGATCGATCCATTTTTGTTATTCCAATTATGACTACTAGGTGAGACAACTGGGACAATTTAAATCCTTGGACTTTACAGCCTGAGGGGCTCTGCCCATAATGACACCATGAAGTAGATCAGGTTTCTTCTGATAATAATTTGAAACAGACTTTGATGGATCTGTTAAGAAAGTCAATATTTCCCACAAGAAGAAGCCGAGCCGTTTATGAAAACATCACTAGGTGGTCCCAGGTGCAAACAGGCAAAGTATACTGTAGGTCAATTTTTCTACCTTTCAACAATTGCTGCTTTTTACCTCTCCTTATCAATGAGTCAGATTTTGGACCTGGCCACCACCACTACGTGAACAGTGTAACATTCTCAAATCAGGGTTACAGATCTTCAAACTGAGCCTCTTCGTGGTTTGAGTCCAAGGCGATAGACTTGGCGACGAGGGTGGGATTTGCACTGTGGAATGGTGCAGTGCAGTCATGACACTGTGCAGAAAAATATTAGATTGACAGACAGAGAGAGCTCAGCTATCACTAGGAAGTGCCCTGCTTGCAGTTTTCAGAGGCCCTCTCTGATTGGTTGACTAATGGAGCTATCCGATTGGCTCACGCTGAAAGGTAATCACTTCTGAGCCTGATGTTCGCCAGGTGATGGCTGACCAATCTGAGATGCTTCGTGATGTGAGTCCACAGTAATTCATTTGGCGATGAGGGTGGGATTTGAACTGTGGAATAGTGGAGTGTAGTCGTGACACTGTGCAAAAATGTTTGGGGCTGACAGAAAGCAAGCTGCTCACTGCGCATCTGACTAATGGACCGTTACTATTAGTGTATGTTGCAAGGAGACCGCTGCCAAGCCAGATGTTATGTATTCGCGACTGACCACTGGCAGTCCCGCACAGTGTAAATCTTTGAATTGAGATGCTTCATCGTGAGATACTTGGCGATGAGGATGGGATTTTCCACTGCGGACAGGTGGAGTGTACTGGTGATGCTGCACAGGAAAGATGTGGACTGACAGAGACGGAGTCTCCAGGTGACATCACCCCTCCCATCACAGTGTTCTGAGATGGTCTCCGTGTGGGTGACTAATGGAGAACTCCTATTAGTTAGTTAGACTACTTCTGAGGCAGATATTGCAGGGTCATGACTGACCACCGTCAGTTGACCACAGTGTAAATCTTTAAACTGAGACGCTTCATAATGTGAGTCCACGGCAATTCACTGGAATATTCGAAAGCCTTAGCCACCAGTCCTGTCTGCCTTCCCATGCGGTGCACCCAACCCAATGAAGAACACGAGAGTAGAAGTCTGCCAAGATTGCGATGTGCCTCACGTTCTTACTTTGAATGTAATTATATCAAGATTGAGAGCAGCATGATGTTGCCTCACAGCTCTCAGCGACAGCATTCGTTAAAACACAATCTAATTGCTGTCTCCTTGTAGTCTGCATGCTCCCCCCTTATCTCCTGATGGTCGAGTCCTAAATGTGTGAGGAACAGGAAACTCCAGATTGGCTCAGCAGCAACCCCTCTTGGACTGGCACACTCTGCAGAGTTGACTTCTCCTTTGTACCCCCGCTGTCTGTATACCCTTACATTCTCAAACCTGCTTAATCCAGTTCAGGGCAGCAGGGAGCTTCTGTGAGGCCGCACTGGGCACTTGGTGGCTGCCAGCCCTGGACATCCACTGGGATAAGTGGGAATCACCAATCCATCAGACATATGTGTCTTGAGGTGGGAAGAGAATCCAGTCATGGAGAACAAATGCAAACAACAACCACGTACAGGAGGTGAACCCGGGAATCTACGAGGAAGCTCCTCTGACTACTGCGCCACCCTAAAGGGCCTTAGCAGGATACAAGGAGAGAGGGGGCATTAGTACAAGAGAACATGCCATCTGCACACAGTGTAGACAGTGACAGGCGTCTGCCTCCTCCACCGTAAGGATAAACTGAAACGTGATTTTTATACCATGATGAGTGCTCTAAACTTTAATTTCGAATGCCCAGACAGTTCCTCTGCTTGTCCAAAGTAAAAAAGTACAATGAAAAGAAAGCCCATCTTGTTAGCAGCACAAACTCATGGCTGGCAATGTAGCTTACCAACAGAGATGTGTTAACTGATGCGTGTAATCATGAAGGTATAAAGCGCTGGTTTTATATAATGTGATTAATATTAATGTTCTGTATACACTTTATGAATGAAACCCGTAATTTTAGCTATGAAGGCCTTCACACCACAGGTGAAGTGGGTACTTCGACTAATTAGATTCTGTAAATGGAGTGCAATATTTTTCCATTTTCTTTGGTGATGCGATGCAGAAATAATCAAATTAAAATTACATTATGAACTAATATGACAGAGCTAGGCTCCAAATATCTCAATATGACTTTTTGGAATGTGCTTCTTTTGTGAAGTTTTAGAGGTATTCATAACCCATAACTGATCAAATAATAATAACGATGCAGTATGGACAGACATTTTTAAAAAAATGTGAAAAGGATCAATCAAAATAAATGGGCTCTGAATTATTTTGATTAATGTCTCTGTGAATGAATTTAAAAATGCATATTATTATGGCCATAATAAAGTATCATAACTGTCAGTTTAAAATTTTTAAGTACCTATTATATAGCACCTTTCAAATCCATCGATCTAATATTCTAATAAAGTGTATTTCATCTATTGTCTATCATATAGCAGCTTTCACATCTACCTACCAGCCTACCAGTGGATCCAGAAAGTATTCAGACATTTTCACTGTGTCATAATGCGTTATTGAGTGTAGATTAAAGGGCAAAGATGGCAAATGTATCTGTTTAAAATCAAATCTGCAACACAATAAAGTGAAGGGTCTGAGAATGTTCTGAATACACTGTATAAATATATATTATTAAAGCTATAATAATGTATCATAACTGTCAATTTACAATTATTATATATCATATAGAGCCTGTCAAATATTTTTATCTATCTATCTATCTATCTATCTAGCTAGCTAGCTAGCTATCTATTTATTATATAGTGCTTTATCTATCTGTCTATCTATCTATTATATGGTGCCTTTCACATCTATCTGTCCTAATCATTTATAGTAATTTGGATTATTTGTACACTGGACCATCATCCAGACCTGATGACACATCTTTGTACCTGTTTTAGGACACACTTTGATGACAACAAGAGGCCAGCATCACAAGGCGCTAAGGAGCTGCATCAGACACGTACTGCGCAGACATTTGCCGTAGATGTCGGTGAGTTTTGTTTTTGCTTTGATTGTCATTTTTGGTCTTTTGAGAAGATATCATACCAACACTTAGTAGCTGGATGAGCACAAAGCTCAGGTGCTCAGGCTGACTTTTTGTTTTCCCAGACTTGTGTCCGAGCTCCAGCTGGTATCCCTCTGTATATTTTGAATTTGCTGTTTTTATTGGCCTGCTCACTTGGGTGTTTTATGGCTTGTCTGTTCTTTTAAATGTCTTGTGATGGATTTTGCTATTAACAGTATTATATCAAATAAAGACTGATTGTGTTGACCTTTTCAAGATATGAATCCATCTAGTTATATAATATAATTATTTCCCTTTTTACAAGTGATCATGAGCCGAGGGTGAAGTAGTGATTGTTTTGTTTTCTGTCTCTCAGATAAAGTCTCACCCTGGTAGTGTGTGGACATGTCGAATTTCCGTTTGTTATGTACAGTGAGACGGCCCTGAGCTCATCATCAGGGTCCGACTTTAGGCGGGCTGTGATCCAAGTTATATTTAGAAAGCTTCACAGAGGCAACTTATTAATTGTTTATATTATAGTCGTTTACAACTTAACTGTTTACAACTGATACTGTCTTTGCTTTGAGTCACTCATAGAAAGCATTGAGAAAAACAGAAAGGTTTGCAAGTGGTGTTTATCGGTTTGGAGAAAGCTTATGATGGAGTGTCATGTCAAGAGGTCCAGACATACGAGAGAGAGAGGAGAACTACAGAAGTGTGAGTGAGTGAAGATTGTCCATGATATGTGTGATAGAGTGAGGATTCGGGTTAAAAGAGCTGTGTTGGGGTAACAGACAAGGGCCCAGTTAGAGGAGGTCTGCTCTAGGGGTCTTCTTGAAGGCCTTACTTCTTTGATCTTTTTATGGATGTGTTGAGTCATGTGATAAAAGACCACCACCCAAAGGTTTGTGTTATTTGCTGTTGATATTGTTTTGTGTAGCACCAGAAAAGAGGAAATGGTGAGGAAGTTGGGAGAATGGAGAAGAGCTTTGGAAACTGAAGATAAATAGGAAGAAGATGAAATATATGAGGATTAATGATGATCAGAATTCATAAGTTAGCCTGCAGGGAGAGCTATTGAAAAGAGGGGATACATTTAAATACCAGTAAAATCCTGTTATAGTGAAGTAACAAACATTCATACAACATTGTGTTAAACAAATTTCATTTTAACAAAATGTAAATTTCAGTATAACAAACATTTTTTTCACCAAAAATGGCCACTGTTGTTAATAATGCGATGCAAAAACTACGTAATGCCGCACCTACACTTTCCACATTGAGTCTCGGGGAACCTGCAACAGACTGTCTCAAAAAAAAACAGAGTGAGTCTGTTGTGAAATTTCCAGTCTCGGGTAGTCTCGGCAAGAGTGTCAGTGCCACATCATACATACAGCCGTATTCTGAGTCAGTGCTCCACCTGCCGTTCGTGTGGCTAGTTGTGTCGTGTGTAGATCTCATAGTGTTTGAGTTTCAAGGTCTTCTCAAAGTTTTCTTTTAGATGAACAAAAAATATGTGACAAACGGTGTCAGAAAGAAAAATTAGCAATCCTGGAGAAAGTTCATTCTGGAATGAATACAGAAGTATTTTGGAATCGCGCCTTCGTCTTCATCTAACGACTCATTCTCATTCTGATTTTCATACCTGTATTCCTATTTAAAAAAAAAAGTTAAATCTAATGTCTAATATTTCAAATAAAAAATTTTTTGCGGTTTAAGAAGAGCTGTTTTTTTTATACAGGTATTGTCAAGCTTGGGTCACAGAGTTGCACGGTGGCGCAGTGGGTAGCGCTGCTGTCTCACAGTTCGCAGACCTGGGTTTGCTTTCTAAGTCCTCCCTGCATGGAGTTTGCATGATCTCCCCATGTCTGCGTGGGTTTCCTCCGGGTACTCCGGTTTACTCCCACAGTCCAAAGACATGCAGGTTAGGTGCATTGGTAATTCTAAATTGTCCCTAGTGTGTGCTTGGTGTGTGTGTGCACCCTGCGGTGGGCTGGGATTGGCTCCAGCAGACCCCCATGACCCTGTAGTTAGGATATAGCAGGTTGCATAATGGATGGATTGATGGGTCACAGAGTTGAGTGAGAGACAGGTTCCAAGGAAAACAGTGGTACTAATATGTAGAGAAGGCAGGTACAGTCTCAAGACTTCATTCAGAATCAGAGCCATTAGGAGCCGCAACACGGGTGTTAATGTTCTAAACATTGTTAGAAAGACTGCAGGTGTTGAAAGCATGCAAAAAGTTTGGAATTTTCTTTAAAACTCAGATCAAGTTAAACAGTGATTGGTTTGCTGGACTACATAACTGCTTTATAGTAGAATGTAGAGCTCGTTATTAACCTGCGGTTGATATTCTTCGATTCTAGAAATTCTGTGTTTCTCATTTTAAACTGTCAAGTACATTATTATGCAGTACAGTTCACCTGTGTGGGGGGTGTGTGGGTTGCTCTGCTGCCTTGCAATAAGAAGATCATGGGTTTGAAAAGCACTTTGAGTAGTGAGTAAAGCACTATATACATGTGAAGAATTATTATTGCTATACTTGACAATTTGTCAATTTCAAATCAGCAGTGTGTTTTTTCACCAAATCAACAAAACAATGTAGTGCTAGGACTCTCAGGCTCTGTATACCTTCACAGTACCTCGAACTTGATCGAAACACAATCTATGTCTTCAGCCACCTTTTCGTTTACAAAAAACGAAATCACACATGAGGCGATTTAAACAAACCAAAGTTCCCTCAGTGTGCCATAAACATTGTATTCATGTGTGTTTGTCACTGTTATCACTTGTTATGTGTTTGTTCACTCATAGCTTTGATAGCACTGATAGTTCTTTTTACTTTCTTGTATACAAAGTATAGGGAAAGTATTATAATCGTCCAAAAATTCAATTTCAAGATTTTGATGAATCTCGATGTTTTAGACCTCCCTGAGTCCGATTTACTTTCTCATAGGGAAAATATTATAATCGTCCAAAAATTCAATTTCGAGATTTTGGTGAATCTCGATATTCTAGACCTCCCTGAGTCCAATTTACTTCCTCATAGGGAAAGTATTATAATCATCCAAAAATTTGATTTCGAGATTTTGATTAATCTTGATGTATTAGATCTCCCTGAGTCTAATTTTCTTCCTCCTAGGGAAAGTATTGTAATCGTCCAAAAATTTGATTTCGAGATTTTGATGAATCTTGACATTTAGATTTCCCTGAGTCCAGTTTACTTCCTCATAGGGAAAGTGTTGTAATTGTCCAAAAATTAAATATTGAGAGTTTAAAGAATCTTGACGTTTTAGATGTCCCTGAATGTGATTTACTTCCTCATACAGAAAGTATTGTAATCGTCCAAAATTAGATTTCGAGATTTTTATGAATTTTGACATTTTGGACCTCCCTGAGTCTGATTTACTTCCTCATAGGAAAAGTGTTGTAATCGTCCAAAAATTAAATTTCAAGATTTTGATGAATCTTGACGTTTTAGATCTCCCTGAGTCAGATTTACTTCTTCATAGGGAAAGTGTTGTAATCGTCAAAAAATTCAATTTAAAGATTTTGATGAAAACTTGACATTTAAGTCCTCCCTAAGTCCGAAAATGCCATTTTTGGAATTATATCCGTGTGTGTGTGTAAACACGATAACTTGAGTACGCTTTCACTTAGGGCAACCAAATTGCATTCAAGTCTTAGGTACAAAACGTAGATTTCTATTGTGAAATAAATGGCTGGACACACAACAAAGGTTTGGGCAGCCACCCATATACTTTCCCTGGCTGCTAAAGGGCTTAAGTTTTAGCACAATGTGTACAGGTTTGAGTCCAAAGTAGAACTGCCTTGGTATGGATGATGAGGAGTTTTTAAGGTGTCTCAAGGGAAGTGATGTCATCAGGGTGGAACCGGAAGTGACATCCTTGGGGCCGGGACATTAAGAAATGTCCTCAGGGGCCAGGACAGGAAGTGATGTCATCAAACCGTACTCAGATTCAGGCAGAATTTCCGGTCTCTGGTCTTCCGAGAGAAAAGAGAGAGATTTAGTGCAACCCGATGCCCCCTGGCCAGGCGTGGAATTGGCATTTTCTGGTCTCTCAGGTTGACACCCAAACACACGTGTGTGACACTATCAACTTTTGGGCTATTTTCACTAACCGGAAGTGCTACATTTTTATTCATGTAGCTGCAGAGTCAGATTTATTTAACATTACTTTTATAATAATTGTTCAATATATTATTAATTTGATTTGTAGCTGATAGGTCTTTAATGTACATAATATAAAAATATAATTGTCTTGCGGTTTACTCCTCAGATATCCATCCCCATATCTAAGTATACAAGAAAGTCGAGGGGAGAGCACTTCCGATTTTCTATTCTGTTAAATGCACTTTGTGATGTGCCTGCGTCAAATGTGACCAAAATGTTTATTTTATTTCAAAAGGGAAACAAATGTTATTACTGACACTGTGCACTGTTTTTGATTTTATGCACTTTGAGATGTGCCTAGGTCAGACGTGAGCAAAATGTTTATTTTTTTATTTCAAAAGTGGAAAAAATGTATCACTGCTACCTCCGATTCTGTTCAGTTATAGCTTTTTTGTTATTTTTTTATGCACCTTGTGGTGTGCCTGTGTCAGATGTGACCAAATTTAAAAGGGAATCGATGAATAAACATGAATTGTTTTTCAAAGCATTCACTTGTGTTGGTTTAATATTTGTCATTACCTGCTGCTTCCCGGCCGCTGAAAATGTCTGGCCCAGCTACATTTCTTGGCTTAAAAATCTGACTGAACTGAATTTGTGGTCGAATTGCCCTGTGCCGGAGGGTTCATTGAGGGAAGGGCAATGGGGTCAGATCCACAGACTGGGGATCATGGAGTTTGCTGGAGGTGTTATTGCTCTGGGGAAGGCTAATTGGAACATTTCTCCTAGTAGTTGTAACTGTTTTAACTACATCTGTCATGGAAGGGCACCCTAATGTCTTTTATTACTTTCTTGTATACGAAGTGTAGGGCAAGTATTGGAATCGTCCAAAAATTCGATGTCGAGATTTTGATGAATCTCGACGTTTTAGACCTCCCTGACTTTCTCGTATAGGAACTGTAGGGAAAGTATTGGAATCCTACAGAAATCTCATTTCTCTACCCTAACCCTAACCTTCACAGTATGTCGAAGTTGATCCAAATGCAACATATGTCAACCGCCACCTCTTCGTTTACAAAGAAGGCCCTGCCAATCACACATGAGGTGATTTAAACAAACCAAAGTTCCCTCAGTGTGCCATAAACGTTGTATTCATGTGTGTTAGTTGCTGTTGTCACTTGTTATAGGATTGTGCACTCATAGCTTTGATAGCACTGATAGTTCTTTGTACTTTATTGGATATGAAGTATACGGAAAGTATTGTAATCATCCAAAAATTAGATTTTGAGATTTTGATGAAATCTCAACGTTTTAGACCTCCCTGAATCTGAAAATACCATTTTTCAAATTTTGTTAATGTGTCTGTGTGTTTGTGTGTAAACACGATAACTTGAGAAAGCTTTCATTTAGGTTAACCAAATTTTGCATATAAGTATTAGATTTCTAGAGTAGATTGTCCAATGTATTCGATTTCAATTTCTATCAACTATTTCCAGTAACTGGCAGTGGTACGTTAACTTTTATTCATATAGCTGCAGAGTCTGATTTATTCAACTTTACTTTTATAACAATTGTTCAATGTATTATTAATTTGTTGTTGATGGTTCTTTAATGTACATAATTTGAAAATATAACCGTTGTCTTGCAGTTTACTCCTCAAATATCCATTCCCATATTTTTTCAGAAAGTATCAATTTATTTCATTATTGATTACTAGGGGGCTTCGCCCCCTGCTCGCTTTGCTCGCCAACCCCTGTGTTTGGTTAATCGGATATACAATTTTTATTTTTTTTTCCTTTGGAATTGTTTCAATTTCATTATTTGCACTTTTACTTTAAAGCTTCATTAAAAACAATATTGTTTGGAGACACATTGTGACAATGCAACGTATAACTGCCCATGAGTGAATATTGTTTCTGTTTCTCTAATAAATAATCTGACTTTTTCTAATGTTTGTCCCTGTGTTTTATTGATTGTCATAGCAAAAGCTAATCTCACGGTAAACTGTAAACATTTTAATACGAAGGGCATATCACGATCTCTTTTGGTGTGTAATGTTATTCGCGGAATATATACATTACCTTTCTTTCTGCCTGTTAAAATTTGCATCGCTTCTCTGTGGTCATAAATATACACCTGAACGAATTGTGTATTCTTTGAAATTCAACTTGTCGTTGCTTTAACTGTTGTGGGACCACAGATTCTCATAGCGTATGGTCCGTTATTGTGTTAATCCACGTTTTGTGCATAAGAATGATGCGGATGCGAAAAGACTCTACTCTTTGCCTTTTATTTCTGACCTCGATTTGTCCTGCGCTTTTTTCAATTACACCTGGTTCTGATGATTAATCACATTTTGTTTTTCGGTATTGCGATCTTTTCTGTCTTTTTTTTGATACTGTAGTGACTGACATGATAAAGTGTCACAAAAGTTTTACTTGAACAATCGCTGACATCTTAACCCCAAACACAAGCACCCTCTCCAATCCCTTATCCCCCACGTCTCACCCCCCCTTACCGCATCAATCAATACCGCGCTATCAGTCTTCCGTGCTGTACTCCGCCCTCCCTCAATCGGACCGAACAGTCACTTAAAACCAAAAAGGCTGCAACCTGGCTGGGACGCTGCAATACTTTTGAATTTTACTGGTTTCATATTCTGTACCTTACTCTGCATGTGTATCGCGCCATCGTTTGTTTGAGCCTTTCAAATTACACTGCTTTCATAATCTCTTATCTGCCTTTATTTCTCTCCAACGCCTTTGGGTGTCTATTCTCCGTATTTTCCTTATACACTTTATATGTGATGAAAGCACAGGATGTGTGCGCACTACGTGCACTACGTGCGACTGACTGTTTTTTGATAGATGTGCTCTTATATGATATCTGTTGTAAGTAGGGGGTGTCTTGCAAGAATCTCATGTTCCACGTCCCTGCGAGATGGCCCTGGGACAGTCTCTTGGCACCAAGTCTCATGTTTACAGTCCCTGCGAGACGCTCCGTGGCAAGTCTCTTTTGTCTTGCGGGTCTTTTAAATGTCTACCGAGAACCTCCGAGAAAATCATGTATCGTCGCCTTGCTTTTGCATTCCAGGATTTCTTTTTATAATAGAGAGATGAATTTTTCTATGTTCACTTTGGCACAATGATTTTGTTTTTTTGGCATGCCTCTTGTGGTCTCCTTACTTGCCCTAGTACATCCTCAGTTTCCAATCTTCAAGATGCCCATCTAGAAGGAGGCACCAGTGGTCTTGGCTTGGGGCATTTCCGGTAGCTTTTCCTTAACCGCAGCACAGAGATGATGGCTGCTATCTCTGATTGTTTCCTTTGCCCTGGTCCGACATCACTTGGTGTAGATAGATGTCTCGGAGGTTAAAGAGTCTACACCAAAGTGATGAATTCAGTTGACCGTACCACTCTCTGTCGAGCCTTGTGGTCCTGTAACACGCTGTTTCTAACCCAGACATCCTATCAGGATACATAATGGTGGGTAAGTAGAAGTTGTTTAGTGATTGGGAGAACGGCCTAAAATCCTTCAGGCATTTGAGTTAGTAAAGATGTTGTTGTGCCTTTTTTGCCATGATTTGAATGTGCTTGGACCCGGTCAGGTCTTATGTGATGAGAACATTGAAGTATATGAAACTGTCCACCCTCTCCACCTGAGTGTTGTTAATTCTGAGGTGGTGGTGGTCGTACCTCTGCTGTTTTCTCCCAAAGCCCCCTATCAGCACCTTTATCTTGCTGACATTTATAAGTAGGCTGTTTTCCAAACACCTGTATCACAGTCTCTCCATTTCATCCAGGTAAGACTGTTTCTTATTGTTAAAGATCAGGCCCGCCACAGCATTGTCAACAAACTTGACCACGGTGATAGAGTCGTGTGCAGCTACGCAGTCATAAGTGTAGAGGGGGTACAGCAGAGGACTCAGAACACAGCCCCGAGGAGCCCCTGTGTGGAGAGTGAGGGATGATGACGTGTGGCCTACCGCATGAACCACCTGCCTGTCAAGAAGTCAAAAACTAATTGCATAGTGAAGTGTTCAGACGCAGGTCCCTGAGCGTGGTGATGAGCTTGGAGGGGTTCATTGTGTTAAAGCCTATGAATGGCATTCACACATAATTCTTTCTCTTGTTCTCCAAGTGGGGAGAACTGTATGTAGGTTGAAGGTGATTGCATCATCCATGGATCTACTGGAGCGATTATGTGTACTGTAAGGGATTTAGTGTTATGGGCAGAGCATACGTAATGCTTGTAATTGCAATAGGAGTTGATGCAATGGGACGGAAGTCATGCAGGACGATTGGATGTGATTTCTTAGAATACAGAATCAATGGTGGATCTTTTAAAACACATTGATATGATGGACTGGGTTGTGGAGAGTTTAAACATTAACGTGAACTCTGGTACAAGCTGATCTGCAAAGATCTTAAAAGGGAGTCAACGTTCATTTCACCATTTAGAGAGTTTAGGCCTATACAGATCTACTCAAACTCACTGACTTCATTGTTTGGGTCATGGGGTTCTTAAGCCTATACCCTTAAACCATCAAATATAAAGCAAGACCAAGCCTAGACTGGACCCCCAGTCCACCACTGAATATTCTCACACACACACACACTCATTCAGTTTAGAGTCCACAGTCAACATGATCTGCACACACTTTAGAAGGCATTACAGACTCCACAGCCATAATGATTCTTCTGTTATTTCAGCCCTGTTGTATGCCCACCTTGCCACCCATGCACTCTTACTTGAAGAACCTGAATGTTTTCTGTTGTTGGTCTTTGTAGCGGTCATGCATGTAGTTCTCATCTGTTGTCACGAAAGAATCAATTACTTTGAAGCACTTCGTATAACATGTCAAGTTTTTGTCCTGCTAATTCCATCCCTTTGGTATAAAGTAGACATCCTGGGATCCTCTAATGACGACTCAGTATCAGACTTGCTTTAAATGCCTCGATTCTAATATTTAAAGGCTAAGCGGAGGTGTCCTTAAAGGAAACTGTCATTTAATGACTAATCAGCATTCACAGGAGAAAGCGACTGACTGGGCAATCACAGCTGGCAGCACCAACATTTATCTTCACATTACCATAAAAAGGAATTACCGAGAACCTGCATAAAGAGCAGCCCAATGCTGAAAACTGAACTCCTCTTTAAGATGGTGGTCTGACAGGACGTGGTGGTGTGGGGGTTAACCGGAGAGTGTCGGCAGTGACCTGAGCATCAGACCCCGTTAATGTCTAAGCAATGGCGTGGGCTGCCGGGCTAGCGCTAAGTGTTACACTTAATAGTCGCAGGCATGTGTCCTCCAGGAGACTGAAACACATAGGTTCAAACCGTAAGCCGATTCCTGTGATACCCCCTGTTTTGTATTAGTGGTGAGGTACATTGTGACCCTGCTTTTGTACACTGACCCCAGTACATGTACTCATGTTTACTAAAGCTGTAAGGTTTACTGAAGCCACGTTACATTTAGAAATCTGTGTGAGTGAGCGCTGTGAGCCCCTGCTCAGCGAGTGCGCCATTCACAATGACATAACATTCTCAAAGCCACCTAATCCAATTGTAAGCCCCTCGGTGGCATAGGGCACACAAACTGAACATACATGGAGACAGAGATCAGGAGAGCAACAGACAAGGCCAAGATCAAAGTGAGGAAACTGGCAATGTTTGGATAGCTCTGAGGATAAAGGATGAAGGATCAATTAAGACAGCAATGCTTCAAAGAGATGGAGGAACGAGAATAAGAGGAAGGCAGAAAAGAGGATGATGGGATGGTGTCTGGGAATAGACTACAATGGATATCCAAAGTGCAGGACGCTTGGCTCAAGAGAGGAGAGGATTTTAGTCAGAGCAGAACGCTCCCACCTTTGGTCCTGACAGTGCAGGACGATGGAGTGCAAAGAAGAGGAGTAACTGAAAATACTGTATTTATATATATATATATACAGTGCATCCGGAAAATATTCAAAGCGCATCACTTTTTCCACATTTTGTTATGTCACAGCCTTATTCCAAAATAGATTAAATTCATTTTTTTCCTCATAATTCTACATACAACACCCCATAATGACAACGTGAAAAAAGTTTACTTGAGGTTTTTGCAAATTTATTAAAAATAAAAAAACTGAGAAATCACATGTACATAAGTATTCACAGCCTTTGCTCAATACTTTGTCGATGCACCTTTGGCAGCAATTACAGCCTCAAGCCTTTTTGAATATGATGCCACAAGCTTGGCACGCCTATCCTTGGCCAGTTTCGCCCATTCCTCTTTGCAGCACCTCTCAAGCTCCATCTCTCCAGAGATGTTCAATCAGATTCAAGTCTGGGCTCTGGCTGGGCCACTCAAGGGCATTCACAGAGCTGTCCTGAAGCCACTCCTTTGATATCTTGGCTGTGTGCTTAGGGTCGTTGTCCTGCTGAAAGATGAACCGTCGCCCCAGTCTGAGGTCAAGAGCGCTCTGGAGCAGGTTTTCATCCAGGATGTCTCTGTACATTGTTGCAGTCATCTTTCCCTTTATCCTGACTAGTCTCCAAGTTCCTGCCGCTGAAAAACATCCCCACAGCATGATGCTGCAACCACCATACTTCACTGTAGGGATGGTATTGGCCTGGTGATTAGTGGTGCCTGGTTTCCTCCAAACGTGATGCCTGGCATTCACACCAGAGTTCGATCTTTGTCTCATCAGACCAGAGAATTTTGTTTCTCATGGTCTGAGAGTCCTTCAGGTGCCTTTTGGCACTCTCCAGGTGGGCTGCCATGTGCCTTTTACTAAGTAGTGGCTTCCGTCTGACCACTCTACCATACAGGCCTGATTGGTGGATTGCTGCAGAGATGGTTGTCCTTCTTCAAGGTTCTCCTCTCTCCACAGAGGAACTCTGGAGCTCTGACAGAGTGACCATCGGGTTCTTGGTCACCTCCCTGACTAAGGCCCTTCTCCCCAGATTGTTCAGTTTAGATGTCCGGCCAGCTCTAGGAAGAGTCCTGCTGGTTTCTAACTTCTTCCACTTACGGATAATGGAGGCCACTGTGCTCATTGGGACCTTCAAAGCAGCAGAAATTTTTCTGTAGCCTTCCCCAGATTTGTGCCTCGAGACAATCCTGTCTCGGAAGTCTACAGACAATTCCTTTGTCTTCATGCTTGGTTTGTGCTCTGACATGAACTGTCAACTGTGGGACCTTATATAGACAGGTGTGTGCCTTTCCAAATCCTGTCCAATCAACTGAATTTACCACAGGTGGACTCCAATTAGGCTGCAGAAACATCTCAAGGATGATCAGGGGAAACGGGATGCACCTGAGCTCAGTTTTGAGCTTCATGGCAAAGGCTGTGAATACTTATGTACATGTGCTTTCTCAGTTTTTTTATTTTTAATAAATTTGCAAAAACCTCAAGTAAACTTTTTTCACGTTGTCATTATGGGGTGTTGTGTGTAGAATTCTGAGGAATAAAATGAATTTAATCCATTTTGGAATAAGGCTGTAACATAACAAAATGTGGAAAAAGTGATGCGCTGTGAATACTTTCTGGATGCACTGTATATATATATATAGAAAGAGAGAGAGAGAGAGAGACGGACAGAGAGACAGAAAGAGACAGAGAGGTGAAGGTCTGTGATACGGTTGCATATTTAAGATACATGGCCTATTTTCTCACTTTGTGGATTTCTAGCTACAAATATTTCTATATCTTTATCATTATCTATCCATATATATATATTGTAAAAGATGCCCGGACACAGACAGAAATGACACCTGATGTCCACAGACACACACACGTTTTTACAGTTCTTTTCTTAAGCACAGCACACACAGTACAGTAATCACCACAATGATAGCTCAGTCCTTTTCTTCCTGCTTCTGTTACTCTTCTCTTTCTGCCACCTTCACTCCTCCAGTCACAAGCTCCGTCCTGTCCCTCCCAACTCTGGCTTGTCCAATGGAGTGAGGCAGCCCCTTTTTTTACGCCCTGGATGTGCTCTGTGATGATCTTCCGTTGGCACTTCCTGGTGTGGTGGAAGTGCTGCAATCCAGAGTTCCACAATCCTCCGGGTGCCCCCTGGGGGTGGCCACAGGCCCCAATAGGGTTGAACTTTTAAGCTCTGATCCCATGACCCCCATGCAGACCAGGATGGCTGGCCTCTCGTGGTCCAGGGGAGGTATTGTCCCTTTCCTAGTCGTACCAGGCGTCCCAGCTGGGCAGGATCCCCAGCCATCCGCAACAATATATAAATATATATACTGTAAAGAAAAGACAAGGAGATAATAAAGGTTTGGGGTATCCGTCCCTGTATACTGTCGAGATTTCTTTCTTAATCGGGTCAGTTCATACATGGAATACAGATAACTGGTACAATGATAGGCGGACAATTTATGGGGTGGGAACGGAAATGGACACACGGAATGCTGGGAAGGAGCGACGGTGCTAGATGGGTGGTAGTGACATCATCAGGTGGGGACCAGAGGGAAGGAAGGAACCAGGAAGTGGCTTGAGTTTATCGAATTCGGGTGAACTCACGGCGGTGTTGCTTCGTTTTTCCTAAGGGAACAAAGAGAGAAAGGTTAGTACCCTGCCGTTGTCCCCTGACATGAGATTTCATGGTGCTCATCAGGTCTTTAAGCAGCTCCCAATGCGCTCGTGCATGACAATTTATACATCCATCTATTATCCAACCCACTATATCCTAACTACAGGGTCACTGGGGTCTGCTGGAGCCAATCCCAGCTAACACAGGACATAAGGCAGGAAACAAACCCCGGGCAGGGCGCTAGCCCACTGCAGAATATATATATCTACATGTATATATTTATCTATATATCTACATCTATATATTTATCTATATCTATACCTATACCTATATCTAAATATATGTATATACTGTATGATAAAAGAAGACACAACAATGTGATAGAGTTGGGAACCACCCTGGTGACCCCATATGATTAGAAGCCAAAATAAACAAGGAAAAGATGCAATAGGTTGTGGAAAGATCTTTTCAGACTGCACTTTAGAACTGAACTGAATTCCAAGATGGTCAAACTGTTGGTCAGATGGCTTCCAGGCAGGAAGGGGCAGGTCCAGGAGGGCAGACAATGAAAGTGACATCATAGGCAGAATGGCTGTCAGTCTTAGGTCAGGCAGTCAGGAACAAATATTGCAGCACCATCCGGGTTGTTTATTGTCTTAGGACAAAGCAGAAAAGAAAAGACACTCTTCGATGTTTATCCCATATGCGGGAATTCAGTTTGATAAAGCACTGGAAGCTTGTAGTCGCCTCTAGCGGATCTCCGTCTGTCACTTTGCTTGACCCAGTAATGACTTCTCCTTTCGTGATGCCAGGGGTTTTATAGCGACTGGACCAGAGGGTGCAGGGTCAAATGCTTCTCTGCACTGTGGAGAAAGAAGGAGTTGACAATGTTAGCACCTATGAGGAGGTCCTCCAATTACACATGCATGACTATATCTATCCATCCATTATCCAACCCGCTATATCCTAACTACAGGGTCTGCTGAAGCCAATCCCAGCCAACACAGGGCGCAAGGCAGGAAACAAACCCCAGGCAGGGCGCCAGCCCACCACAGGACTATATATATATATGTATATTATATACTATATATACTGTAGATATATAAAATAATAAGTGTATGTGTGTCTGTCTGTGTACGTGTCTGATTACTGTTTATCTGTCATTCCAACAGATGGTGCATTACAAACACTTTTAGTAATAGAATGCATTGCATTTGTGCTTCCAACAGATGGCACATCACAAACATTAACACAGTCCATTAAGGTGCTGTGATTAATAAAATGGACAATATTTGAACCTGTTGGGTGTGATTGTGTCTGGAGTTTGGTTGCACCTCATATTGGTTACAACATACACAAACATACATACATGTATGTTTGTAAGTACATACACGTAAAATATATATATATAAAACATTTAATACCAGACCTTCTAGTACAGTCAGCCAACCCATTTACTGGTCACTACTGCTCTTCCTTGCCCACTCTGTGCCAAGCCTTCCTCCATGCCCAGCCTCGGCAGCTCAGCATTCCCAATCTGTGGCATTCTGATAAATTTGTGATTGAAGTAAATAACAGAAAGCAATCAGCCTGCACACTCATGTCTGCCCTTTGGGTTTTGCCGCCTCTCATAAATGAACTTTGAAAACTTTTCAAATATACGTGTAGAATTTTGATTACTATTGCTAATTGCTTCTGTGATCTGTCTGCGTTATTTACCACCAATTGAGTGAGAATCTTGCTGAAAATAGCCCCGTCCTTATGTTGTTATTGTGATTAATTGTCCAAACCTTTAAAAGTTAACATCATACATTTATTCATAATTAAACAGTGGGATCTTCTGAAGGAGAATAAAAAAGGGATGAACTTTGTGACTAGAATTGATCCTAGAAAGGCGTTTACACTCCCTCATTGACTGTACTGCACAAAGGATGTGGAGCACAGAAACCCCTGACACTGACAACAAAGGGTGCTTTATCCGAGCTTTTAAATACCCATCACTGTCAAGTTGTAAGTATCCTCCATGATATCTGTGTGTACATTACATTCAACATGAAGGAAGACGTGTCAGACAAGCACCCGCTGTGTGCCATGAAAATTAAAAGTGAACGGGGGTTATAAAGGCGGCATATTCTGAGGGTTAAGGAATCCATTTTGAAGCCTGAAGGTCACTACGTTCAAATCTGATGCATGCCGGAGTGACCTGAAGCAAGCTGCTTGACCTTGCCCTATTCTGTCCAACCACTGTCAGCTCAGATTTTTTCTCAGGACTATATTTTTTAATAACTGGACAGTTTGTTCCAAAGAATGTCTGTCATAGTATTGACAAGTTTCATTTTATAAAGCAGGGTT
>JANRMT010062841.1:22909532-22929750 GCA_026402145.1 Polypterus bichir lapradei | reverse complement strand
GAGAGAGAGAGAGCGAGAGAGAGTGAGAGAGAGCGAATGAGAGAGAGCGAGCAAGAGTGAGAGAGAGAGAGAGAGCGAACGAGTGAGAGCAAGAGCGAGAGTGAGAGAGAGTGAGCGAGAGAGAGCAAGCAAGAGAGAGAGCAAGAGCGAGAGAGGGCGAGCGAGATAGAGCAAGTGAGAGAGAGCGCGAGAGAGAGAAAGAGAGAGAGAGAGAGCAAGCACAGGCTCACGTGCAGCTGAGCAGGGAGCCTGGGTGTTTTTCTCAGTATTATTCAATGATTTTATATTTAGTTTACTATTACACTGTGCATTCTATGGTATAATTAACTATTTTTGTGCTTAAAAATCTTTAAAGAAAATATATTTACATACAGTTTGTACGATCTGGAACGGATTCATTGTATTTACATACAGTCCTATGGGGGAAATTACTTCGGGTTCCACTGTAGTTCTCTCGTGAAAAGCGAACAGACAGACAGAGATTGGATTTTATATATTTTAATATATACTTTAGGATCACTATTTTGATTTTGGATGACTTTAATAACAGCACTTGACGCTTTGCACCTACCCCCTTGTCTGGATGTGTGTGTCCTCATTTGTCCGGCTCATCTCGGTTATGACTATCAACGGTGGCGGGTTCAAGAGACGTCCAAACAGGAGTGGCGGCATGGAGCCAACCCGCACCATCGCAGCGTCCTGACCAGTGTTCTCTTTCCAGGCTGGGATAACATAATGAAAGGACAGAAGAAGAGGACAGAGTGACACCTCGGGCTAACACTAAGGAGGTTAAACCTGTTTGGTCTCGGGCAAAGGACACTGCATGGGGACCTCATACAGGTCTTAAAAATTCTCAATTTCTATTAAATGTTCAAACCTTTCTGAAGACATGTTTTCATTTTGTCACAATGGGTTATTGAGCATAGATGAATGGGCAAAAATGGCAAGTATATTTTTTTTAAATGAAATCTACAAGCCAGTAAAGTGTCCCAAAACTGAAGGGGTCTGAGTACGTTCTGAATCCACGCTGTGTCCCAGAATGCAGTTCTGGCCTCCAAATTCTTTAAACACTTCATGAAATTTTAAAGACATCTTAGTACGAGTAGAGAGATAAGCTGAAGGTGCAGAGACAACAGAGAAAACAAAACCACCAGCATGAAATTAATCCAGAAAGAAAAACAAACCCCAGTGGGCTTACACATCTTGCACACGTGGAAGGTTCAAAAACCGTCAGCCAGCTGCCCAACTGCTGTCTCTTTCGGCAGAGTAAATAATAAGAACCGATAAGAACTGGCCGGGCAAGCTTCCAAGAAAGACTGTGAGTGCGGGTGGGCAGAATGCTAGGTGATGGAACGCCTCCAGCTCACTCCGAGTTTACACAGTAATGCTGTGATGTCTCCTGTTGCCGGCGAGATGTCATGCAACCCCAGCTCAGAAAAAGTTGGGATGGTATGAACCGCAGTAATTCTTAAATTGACTTTGACTTTTATTTCATTGCAGACAGTATAAACAGAAGCTATTTTACGTTCTGTCTGGTCAACTTTTCATTTCATTTGTTAATATGCATTGTAGATGACCAGGGCAGAGGTGGAATCCTTACCCGGCCTGGATGCCATAATGGAAGTGGACTAAATAGGGGCAATACCAGTCTGGGACGCCTTATGATGCCCAGCCTGATTGGGATACCTGAAGGTTGCGGGAACCACAAAGAGAGGATGGCAGGGAGCAGTTAATCTGCCACTATAGTAGGTGGCAGTGTCCCTCATGCAGAGTCCCAGTTTTGACACCCTCAGGGCTACATGGGAGTTGGAGTCCAGAGGTGTAGCCCTGTAGGGGGGTCCCTGGTAGACAGTAGAGGGCGCTACCTGGGCAGGAGTAGGGGTCACGTCACGTCACCAGACGTACTCCCAGGTCCAGCTTGAAAGGAGACCACTTCCATAGCTCGATGAGTCGGAGCTGGGAGGAAGAAAGGCAGGCAGATAACATGTGTCTTGGTGGAGTAATAATCTGGGGAGAAGAGGAGAGAAGGCAGAACCTGTTTATTGTTTCCTCCCACAGTCCAAAGACATGTAGGTTAGGTGGATTGGTGACCACGTTCAAGCCTTGCGTTTACATCCTTAGGTTGATGTTTGCGTGAGGGGCACGACTGAGGGAAGTCAAAACCCCAATGTGACCCAAGTTGTAATTTTTTTTTAATGATGAAAACAAAAGAATGTGTTGCCAAAATGGAAAAGCACAGCTTGCTCTATGTTAACCACCTTCATTTCAGAACCGTGGGTTTTCATGTTTCAAAAGTTTAAAATAAAAATACAAAAATAATACTACAAGCCCATAACATCTGAAAAAGACCCCCCTAACTGAAGGCTCCACCAGCTACAGAATTATAAGAGGCCTTTGCCTCGTGATTGCAGAGAGCTCCCTGGAGTATAAGATTTAATAAGTTCAGCAAGACGGAGGGGAACTAAACCCATCACGGCTTTGTAAGTCACAAGGAGGATTTGGAAATTGGTTTCCAATTTAAACTGGAAGTCACAGAGGAGAACTGAAGTAAGAGAACTTCTTATTTCTTTCAACATGAGGACACAAGAAACTCTGCAAACACGAGAGAGAGCATTTAGGACACGCCACCTAATCAGTGTGTCAACTCTCCATCAGATGGACATTAGGATAAGAACTCACATTTGCAACTTTCTAGTCCTCGAGTACTTCTCCTTGCTCACATGATATGCCCAATAAAGGTTTATAGATGACACCTTTCAGTACGTCTGGTAAAATCCCATCAGGTCCGGGGAGTTTATACATTTTCAACGTACTGAAGGCTTGAAGAACATAACATCTGACTCTTCTATTTTAAAATCCATAAACCTGCAGCTTCTTTTTATTTCCCCTTTTCTTTCTTCTTTTACAAATACGTAATGAAACCGTCAATGAAACTTTACTGAATTGAATTACTAGAATAGTTAATATGTAAAGAGTAGAGTTTGTGGCCAAGTGAAGTAAATGACATGTCGAAGCAAAAAAGCAAAAGTTGGGACACCAACCAGGTCACTCTGTTTAATGCTTAGTCCAAAAGAAAAAATAAAACGCTCCTTCAGGAGAGAAAGCAAAGAGCCTCCCGAGCAAAACCACAAAGAATAAGCTCTAGGCTGTCCCAATAGGGGGCGTTGAAAGGAGCTCAGTCCGGCTGGTCACTCGTGGGAATGGCACCTCCTTCTGGGCAGCCGGGCTGCTCTTGTGGTGTGCAAAGCAGAAGGGGCGGGGCTAAGTGCCCTCACTGGGCAGTTTCTCAATGCAGCGGGAACAGAAGAAGAAGAGAATGTTAACGACAGCGCTCCCTATCATCCCGGCGGGTCATCACATCCCTCAGTTGAACCCGTGAGGAGATCCTCCAGTGTGCATGCGTGACAAATTACATTAGCTGGTAAAAGACAGACTCATTCTGGCGGCCGTTTAATTTCTCATTTCCAGACTCTCGGTGCACACCTTGCATGTTCTCCCAGGGTCGTCATTTGTGTTGTGTTTTTCTCTCAGATCCTCAGAGAGGGACACGCTGTCAACTGTAAATTAGCCCAGAATGAGTCTGTGTGGATACGGGATGTTCCCCACAATGGCCTGACTGGTGGTCTGTCCCAGAGTCAGGTCCTGCCTTACACCTGATAGGCTTGACTCTGTAATAAAGAAATAATTAGTTTAAAGAAGAAGACAAGAAAATACAAAAAAAGGTCTCCGCTGTTTTAGAGCACACAGCCGTCAAAACGAGAGCCCATAACTGTCAAGTCAAACAGAAGAATAATGAAGAAAGAAGAAAGAATTAGCATCTTGTATACAACAAGTAATGAAAACATAGCCCGTAACTCTTAAGAGTCAGTTAATTGACACAAACGTAATGAAACTTGTTGTTCTCTTCATGCAGGTATAAAATTTAAAAAAGAAATATAATAATGAGAGCACTTTCCCATTATCATAGTCTGCCAGCTGACTGAGTTCAACTGTTGTGCCGCCACCTCATGTAAATCGTTGGATATTTAAGAAGATTACTGTGCTGGCGACAACGATTCTAGCTGCTATTTATTTATTTTATTTATTATTTATTTATTTTTCTAATGTCTAATGTTGTTCAGCCATTCAACTGAATATTTTGCCTCCATTTATTGTGTCTATTTAATTCTGTAAAAATACTTGACCTTTCTACAGTGGAGTCAGTGGAGTCGCTTCCTGCACACTTTATTGTGTTATAGATTTCGGTTTCCAATGGCTACATTTGCTATCTTTGTCTTATCAGTCTGCACTCAATAAAACATAAAGATAAAGTGTTAATCAAACATCAAAAACTGACATCTCTCAGTCCTAGAAGCATTAACACTAGAATTACCAGAGCCTACAAAAAAACTTGTAGATCTGCCCCACCTTAAATGGCTTCGCACCTCTCCGTCAGTGTCTTTTGTCCTATAAATGTGTCGATAAGCAGCAAGCAGCCTACTATCACATCCCCCCACCCCCGCACAGTTTTCTCAGCTCAAGTCTGTTTACCTGCGTGTCAGTTACTTAGAGTTGTATAGAGTGAGATGTCAAGCAAAATGACACCTTTTATAAATACTATATCGTTATTTGGAGCACTTGCATTTCATGAGTGTTCCGTGTCTACAACAATCTATGTAAACACATCGTTAAAACAGAAACGTTTTTCATATTTTAGTAATAATTGACAAAATGTAGACATGAAGTATATAATGTGTGAAGCCTGTAGTCCAAATATTACTTATTATTGTTAATTAGTGTTAATTCAGAACTTTGGCAAGTCCCCAGGTCTTCTTGGGAAGGTCTCTGCAAGCTTTGCACACCTGGATTTCGACATTTTATACATCGACTTAACTTGCTGACACCTTTATCCAGGGTGAGTTGCTTGTTACTCTAGTCATTACAAAATTATATAAATTAATTAATTTTGTTAAAACTATATTACATTTTGTTAATATAGTCTTGTTTTGTTAAAAAAATATGACTATTAGCTAAATTAATCTACGGTATATCATTTTTAAAGTTGCTGTTCTGTTATCCATCCTTCCTCTTATCTGTCATGGCCTCGGTCCCGACCCTGACAGCTTATCGATGTTTTACTGTACAACAAAATTCAAATCTGGTAACTGCCACACAATCCACCAAGATTCGCGTGATCGTTCTTGTCTTGGTCATGTCAGCTGTCCCGTTCAGTGGTCCACTGAGAGTGAGTGCAGCTCATATATATGGGGGCACCAAAATCTTTGAAGTGCTTAGGCCCTCTGAAGGTCTTAATCAGGCCCTCGGTTGAATGTTTGTATGAATGAGTGATTTCAGTTTTTGATGTTTATTAAATTTAATCCTACTAAAAACATGTTTTCACTTTGTCTTGATGGGTTAGTGAGTGTTGAGCAATGTGCAAAAACAGCAAATTTATGCAATCAAAATGAAATCTACAACATAGAAAGTGAGGGGTTCTCCACTGGCCGCACTCTCACATACAGTACTGCCACACTCACTCACACAGGGCTAGTTTCAGGTGACCACTCGTCTCAAGCACACGTCTTTGGGATGTGTGAGGAAACCTGGTCTGGTGTGGTTGCTCCTGGTGGGGGGCTCCGAGGGGAATAAAAAAAAAAATCCTTCCAACACAGTTGTCTGAACCAGAGAGATCTGAAGCTAATGACCAGCGGCTTTCTTCTTTGCACTCATAACCTGAACAAAAGTCTCATTTCGTTTCATCTTCCCACCTGGTCATCTCTACAATATTCATATTTTTTCCATATCCATGAGCAAGCGTCTCTTATGTGCAAAAGGGGAAAAGCCTGATTTTGCTTCATGGCTCACCTGTCATAATCTTGGATTGGATCGTGCTTTATTCTTTGAGACCTCAATTCCGATCACACCATCATGACTTTCACCAGCATTAGACTTCACTTTCGTGTTTTTACAATTTATTTTCTAGGCGCAGATTGGCCCAGGGATTAGTGCTACTGTCTCATGGTTCCAAAGTCTGGGCTTCATTTCCCAGCTTGGTCAGTGTCTGTGTGGTATGCAAGAAATCAAACATACTAATTAAAGAAAGAAACGCATCCTCTAATAGGACAAGTTTCATAAAAACCTCTTTGAGTCAGAATCCAGGCAGGAGGAAACTTGTCCATTGCATCTTTAATTATCTCTTAAGCAAATGTCAAAGAGGGAGCGTTCATCACAGCAGTCTGTTACAAAATGATCCGATTGGTCAAAGAAATAAGGGCAGAGGTCTGTTTTATAAACAACTGAATTTACATATGGTAATAGAGCCGATTAATGCATACACGTCACCTGATTGGTTCGTTGGCTTACACACAGTAAATACAAGTCTATTCTCTCATATTTTATTATGTCTTTAGGTTTAACCATTACCCTTAAAATCTCTGTGGATGTGACAACTGTCCAGTCTTGTTGCTTAGAGGACATCTGCTGATCTCTTATTTATCGTTTGGTGTGACCTCAGCGGTAGCATTCGTGTCTCTGGTGACTCTTCCTATGAAGTCAGTAGATGGATTGGGAGAGCATGGAGGGTCATGAGGTCGCTGGAAAGGGGTTTGTGGCTCTTCCAATATAGGCAAAAAGGACAAAGGTCCAAGTCTTTAGAGCCCTGGGGCTTCGTGTCTTGCTATATTGTTGTGAGACATGGACGCTATCCAGCGACCTGAGACGAAGACTGGACTCCTTCAACACTGTGTCTCTTTGGAGAATCCTTGGGTACTGCTGGTTTGACTTTGTGTTGCATGAGCAGTTGCTCATAGAGTCCCAAGTGAGGCACATTACCTGCAGTGTAAGGAAGCGTCAGCTACGGCACTACGGCCATGTGGCACAATTCCCCAAGGGTGATCCAGCTCACAGGACCCTCATTGTTGATGGACCAGGCCAAGGGGATGCCAACGTAACACCTGGCTGCTGCAGATGGTCATTTCTGGAGGGTGGGACTGGACCATGTGCCTGCCTGGGAGGTTTGCCAACCAGGATCCTGAGCTGTTTTGCCATGTGTTGGGTGCGGCAATGCACTGCACCTGTGCATGCTCCCTAACCTAACCTTCTCCTGTTACATCCTTGTCTTTGTTGTTCACTTAACCTTTATCTGGTTTCCTGATATGCTTAAAAAAGGTTTCTGACATTTATTAACTCTTAATTAGAACATTAGAACAATCTGTACGAGAACAGGCCATTTAGCCCAAAAAAGCTCGCCAGTCCTATCCACTTAATTCTTCTAAAACAAACATCAAGTCGAGTTTTAAAAGACCCTTAAGTCTTACTGTCTACTACGCTACCTTGGTAGCTTATTCCAAGTGTCAATTGTCCTTTGTGTAAAGAAAAAGATGCCTGGTCTTGAAATAAAGGTGGTACATATAGAGCAACTTTGCACAGTCTGATAATGTTTGTGCGATACTTACCCTTCACAAGTTTCCAACTGTGTCCCCATGTTCTTGATGAACTCATTTTACAATAACAGTCTCGATCCACTGGACTAATTCCCTTCATAATTGTAATCACTTCAGTCATGTCTCCTCTTTATCTCCTTTTGCTTAAACTGTAAAGGCTCAGCTCTTTTAATCTTCCCTCATAACTCATCCCACGGTAGAGCTGTAATCAGCCTAGTCGCTCTTCTCTGGACCTTTTTCTAGCGCTGCTATGTCCTTTTTGGAGCCTGGAGACCAAAACTGCACAGGGGACTCAAGATGAGGCCCCACTAGTGTGTTATAAAGCTTGAGCAGAACCTCCTTGGACTTGTACTCCACACATCAAAGCGCTATATAACCTGACATTTTGTTAGCCTTCTTAATGTCTTCTGAACTCTGTCTGGACGTTGATCATGTCGAGTCCACAATGACTCCTAAATCCTTCTCATAAGGTGTACTCTCGATTTTCAGACCACCCATTGTGTATTCAAACCTGACATTTTTACTTCCTATGCTATTTCTTAAGATGAATGTTATTTCACCCTAAAACTATTCTGTCACGGTGGACTTTATGTGTCTCCACTGGACCCTGTGGTTTCGTCCCAAAGCCATCTAAACTGGCTAGCGAGTGATGAACTGGCGCACTCTCCAGGGATGGCTGCTGCTTTGCTCTTATCTGACAGGTTTAAGATGACTGGTGACTCAAAAATGATACAGTGATCTTGTCCTATGATGGTGTCAGGATAACCACCATTCTTTCACAAGTCTTTGTTAGAAGTAGTGGTCTGCAAAATAAATGAAATGCTTTTATTTTCTTTTTTAATTTTGGAATACACTTCAGCCCACATGTGTGTGTGATGGCTGATCCCACAGTCCGAAGAGGGACACGAAATATGACACCCTTGCCTTTACATTAATTGGGCTGACATCCGGTTTGGCTGCCTTAAGAAGCATCTTGAGCCAGCGCTGTTCTTGGCGACACGTCTCTCTGATGATGAAGAGCGCCAGTGACAGATCTGCAGCATAGCCAGAGCAAATTACTTCTGATTGACTCCACACACCAGCTGCCACACAACGCATCTTCAAGCTTCCTTGTCATTTCCAGGCTGCTGGTATCAGACATATTGGCAACGTGATAAAAAGTTTCTGTGTTCTGGGTGGCTCCTTGTCAGAAGGGAAATCTTTGTTTTCAAGAGGGTTGCCAGGGATTGTGTTGTTGGCTACGTCAGCCGTTTGCTGCTCTGGGATTTCCATCTTTCTGCCTTCTTGTCTGCCACTCACATGCAGATGGGGTTTAGTGCAGACAGTTAACTCTTCAGATCCGTGTCATTGTTGCCAACCTTGCCACCTAAATTGTGATGGTGGAAGGGCCATCTTAACATACAGTATGGGCACAATGGGCACTGGCCAGTGGCCCCAGGAGCATAGGGGTCCACAATGTTTCTGATGCCTATGTATGTTTCTGTTTTGCTATCAAAACAGTGGTCCCAGTGCACTGCTTTACCTGGGGGGCCTATGATGCTGTTTAGACCACCCTGTGCCAACGTCTGTCTGTCTGTCCGTTTTTCACGAGAGAACTACTTAACGGATTTAGGTTGGTTTTTTTTTCTATAATTTGCTTGAACATTCTGGTTGATTTTGCGACTTCTCTCATTGTGCTAAGTATCAT
Organism: Polypterus bichir lapradei; assembly: GCA_026402145.1. Lineage (NCBI taxonomy): Eukaryota > Metazoa > Chordata > Cladistia > Polypteriformes > Polypteridae > Polypterus > Polypterus bichir. Next base: position 22,920,642 of record JANRMT010062841.1, on the reverse strand, counting down.
AGTTCGCTTGTGGTACCAATTTATTTGCACGAATCCAAGAGAGACGCAGCAGGCCTACGGGAGGGAGGCAGGGCCCTCCTCACTCACACTTCAGCCTCAGGGTGTATTTTACATCCACTTAGCTAGTGAAGGAGAGAACTACTTAACTGATTTAGATCAGGTATTTTTTCTATAATTTACTTGAACATTCTGGTTGATTTTGCGACATCTCTTATCATGCTAAGAATCATAGTTTGCTTGCAGGAGCGATATATTCACACTAATCCAAGAGCCTTTTTGTGGTGTCTTTTATATCATTTCACTCTATACTAACAGGCCTGATGGGCTGATTGGGCTCCTTATGTTCACTGCAAGGGACTGGCAGCTGTGATATAGTGGGCTCGTGGCTCCGAACGAATGTCCAGTTTTTAATAAATAATCCGTTTGGTCGTGTCAGTCTCCATGGGTGCGCTCGGACAGCCATGGGGAGTTGATGAGGTAATTGGTAATTATTATCATTCTCAGTTGCTTCATCGGCTTCCTGCGGTACATGATTGAGATGCTACGCCCACGGAGCTGTATAAGTACGGGCCGGCACAGGAGATGAAGAGGATGAAAAACGAAAGAGAGAGAAAGGCTTACAGAATGAGAGTGCGGCATTGGGGCAGAGAAAGAGGACGAGCCTGCCGGCTAGAGAAACAGAGAAGGCAGCGTAGTCAGGAGTCCCGCAAAAGAGCGAGAGATCAGCGCTGTTGGGGCAGATCATACCCACTGATTGTGCTGAGCAGTAGATGCGATCGAGGGGGCGTCCTCTCCAGGGATCCGAGGGACGACCTGCATGGGTGTGGAGGATGACAAGAGGACAACCGGGATTGAGAGGAGACTCCAACTGGACGACCGATGGGTGAGCTGGAAGACGTGGATTGAGTTGGCCTCAGCTCGTATGACCCAGTGTCTGGAGGTTTTTATTCTTGTTTTAACCTGGTTTTAAACATTTGAATTTTTCAGTGTTTTATGGATTATTTATGAACTTTGAGATCTGCATTTTTGGACACAAACTGTTTATTGTTTTTTGCTTAGCATGTGTTTTGTCCTCATCTGTCAACTCATTCAGTTACGTTATCGCCGGTGTCAAGAGGCTCCCGAATGGGAGTGGACACATACCGTCGCCGCAGCCTATCTAGGCCTCGTTTCCTGCTGGTATAAACTCCTAGTCCCTGTGATCAGCGGCTTCACAATTTGCTTAGACAGTTCAAGGTTTTACTCTGTGACAGCCCAGGATCAGTTAGTGGTCCGGTCACCTGTACTGTACTTTTATAAAACAGCAATGCTGTTGTTGCTGTCAGCTGAGCTGAACAGTCCACCAAACCCTCCTGACAAACTGAATATTGCCAATCAGTCTGACAGCACGTCTTTGGATTAGGGGTTCCCCCAAGAAACATCCAACTACAAAACAAGGAGAGGCCCAAGTGTGCCACCACTGATGCTGCTACCTTAACCTTTCTGACCCTCACACAGTGCAGAGAAAACAAATTATCTTTGGAATTGTCATTAAATTGGATATGTGACCTCCGAAAGTGTGCTTTGTGAGCATCCGTCCCGCTGCAATACTCATGGCATGTAACAATAAAAGACTTCATTTCTGCTCTGCCCGTCTCCAGTGGCTTGCCCTCTCTATCTGGGCTTGTATTTGTTTCTTCAGATTACTTCATCAAAAGCCTCAAAGGGAACAGCACACAAAAATGATTGGCATTGCCGTTATCACGAGAAAAGTGTTTAATCATCGTGGACTGTGGCAAGCACACACTGCTGTGGTCCATCAGCTCCATTTTTACGGTCAGTATCATCGGAGCCTGGTGTATCACAAACATCTCCGTAGCCCACTGAAAACCACTCAAAGCAACCTGAGGGAAGTGGGCACAGCTGGCACACAATTTTATGAAAAACATTTCAGATTCTAGCCATAACAGTATACACAGTGTTCAATTTTTAAATATTTTACTTTTTATAATGAGACGTGCACTTTGGGGGCTTCCTGGATAACCGTCCACTTTGCATTGAAATTCAGGGTCACGTTTATCGTCATGTACAGTGAATTCATAAATAAGTACAACTTGCCTGTGCCAAGAAATGCCACTGTATTCAGTTAATTAATATTTTTAAGCCGCACACTGGTGTCCCACCTACCGGTAGTTACTGCCTAATGCCCACTGCTGCCAGGTTAGGCTGCAGTCCCCTCAGACCTGAACAGGTATAAACACAACAGTTGAAGAAGATTGTGAAAAAGTAAATACCCCCCAATGAAATGTGTTTACTTTTTTAACATATGTGGAAATTTCGAGATTTGATTTTCATTTAAAACTTTTACACGCTGGGGACATTTTTCATCATTCTCTAGCTGGGTAAGATTATTATTTTATTATTTAATTATTTTTATTTTTTATTATTAGTATTATTTATTGTTTTTATTATTAATATTTATTATTTTAATTGTTATTATTTATTTTATATATTTTATTATTCAAAAAATAAAGGCAGGACAGTCAATTATTTACTAAAACCTGACAGATAATTTCTCAAATGTGATAGAATCTGTGTCAAATTTAAAACTAGAATCCCTGAAGCTTACGAAAAAACTTGTAATCCCAGCCCACCTTAAATTCCTTCACACCTCCACCATTAGCACCTTTTGTTTTGTAAATGTGTCAATCAGTACAAGCAGCAAGCAGCCTGCTGTTCCATCCAACCCCACCGACGGAGCTCAACTCGGGCAAAAAGTTCTCCCAGATCAAGGCTCCTTACCTGCGTGTGAGGTGCCTGGTGTTGTATTTGGTAAATAATACAGTATATCGTTATGTAAAATACATGCATTTCATGTGCGTTCCGTGTCTACAAAGATCTGGGTAAGTGCAGGATGAAGGGAAATACGAGAAATGCAAGAAATGCTGAACACATACCTAAAGCAGAAACTTTTTCCACGTTGTACTAATAATGATGTGAAGTGTATAATGTGTGAAGACTTTAGTCCAAATATCAAATAAACAGGTGCACTTTCATTCAAGAATATAACCAAAGGGAAAAAAAAAATTATTTTCATGTGGCTGTCAATGAGTTAAAAACCCAAGCTCAAATGTCAATCAAAAAACAGCTAATATGTATTCTTGAATGGTGTAGAGGTAAGAACTGCTCCCTTATAACCCTTTTTAGTCCCTTTTAAGTAGTCAGCTGCTATTAGTATTACTATAATATAATAAAAACATACAATTGTTTTGAGTCTGTAACATCCGGTTTAAAGTTTGGCTACTTGTAAACGTTTGTGCTTGTTTAATTATTCAGTTTTATTCTCTCAGTGACGTTCACATGGTACAACAAACTTGCCTCTCCCTCTCTGAGTTGGTGGCATTTATCTCTTTTGCAAAGGTATAACAAAACAAGTGTGCTTTTATTCAAGAATAAAACTGAATAACGAAAAATTCAAGTGACAACAAGATACCAAGAAGACATGATTTACCAGCGTTTGTGTGTCTGCTTATACCCCTTCAGTGATATATTTTATAAGTAGCAAAACTTTACACCAGCTGTTACAGACTGAAATCAAAGGCTTCTTGTTTTTGGGCGCATACACCGTCAGTATGGCACTGCCGGATCTAAACACTAGCGTGGCAAATTGCTTGCATACTGAAGTGACTTTAGCTGCAGGTGGAAGTATATATACAGTATTTATACAGTATACTGTATATAAAGTGGGACTTCTGAACCCTTTTGAGACCCTCCCCAACGGGACGACATGCAGGGTCTGTTGAGTGTTGCTTGTCTGTCGCCGTGGCAACTGCACATTCGAAGCTCCACCGAAACAGTCGCCCGTTGGGTGATGCGGGTAACATTATAACTTGGCCACTAACCTGGCACCCTTGACCCTGCCTGTTTGCTGTGTCTGTGTATAGAATGGCAGATCCCATGGCAATAAATAACCGTGCTGTTCCTGTTTCAAGTGGAATAAAATTAAGACTCAGCCTTATCTTTAGGGTGCAAGACACCGACTGACACGTCACTATATATATAATCTCAGACGTCACCCTGCCAAATAAGTGAACCAGCCACCATAGTGCAACGTCATAGGCTTCGCCTCAGGTGCTGACAACTGAGGCTCGATACCCATAAAGGGTTGTAACATGTGTCGTGTACTCATTGTATTTTTTGACTTATATTGTGTGTGTATATATATATATATATATATATATACAGTCGACCCTTGATATACGACCAGCCTGACATGCGAACCACTTGATTTACGACCAAAATTTTTGTTTTGATTTACGACCAACATCTTGCGTTACGACCCGAATGCGGTCACGTGTATCCGCTTGTGCGATTGTAAACAAACAGCCGAGAGCGTTCGTAAGCGTCAGTCGGAGCCCAGATACTGTACATGTGTTTGTGGACGTAATTTCGGTCAGTGCAGTGATTTATCTGTATATATATATATATACAATTCACTACGACCATGGCAAGCAAGACGCATAATTGCTAAGGAAGGAAGAGAAGGTAACGAAGGTAAAGAAAGCGATTGTTAAGGGATATTAGCTAGCGGGCTGGCGCGGCACATGATGATGTCATCTGGCTGAGTCAGCACCGGCTTGCTTTGGAGTGTAATAGTACAGCAGTTCACAACATGACCAGCTTTGAACTGAGTGCTCGACTACAGTCATTATTAACTTGAGAAACAGCAATCACAATCGAAATGAAGAAGGAAATTATGCAGAAATATGAGAGTGCTGTTCGTGTGACCGATCTCGCTAATATGTACAGCATGTCGAAATCCACCATCTCGACAATTTTACAAAGAAAAGATGTGCATAAGGAGGCTCCTTCTAAACAATAACCAATTCCCCTCCTCCTCCCTTCCTGCAGCCAAAAGATGTCAAATTAAATGGTGAGTACAGTGTGAAATTGTTGTTTCTGGTTGGCTCCCGGGTCCTCCCTGCGTGGAGTTTGCATGTTCTCCCCGTGTCTGCGTGGGTTTCCTCCGGGCGCTCCGGTTTCCTCCCAACGTCCAAAGACATGCAGGTTAGGTGGATTGGCGATTCTAAATTGGCCGTAGTGTGTGCTTGGTGTGTGGGTGTGTTTGTGTGTGTCCTGCGGTGGGTTGGCACCCTGCCCAGGATTGGTTCCTGCCTTGTGCCCTGTGTTGGCTGGGATTGGCTCCAGCAGACCCCCGTGACCCTGTTCGGATTCAGCGGGTTGGATAATGGATGGATGGATGGATGGTTGGCTACGCACTTTTTATAACTTTGTGGTTAGTACATTAGAAAAATTATTGGTGTTTTTGGTAAATTGTGCACATTATACATCCCTTTTTTATTATGAAAAGGTTAAGTAAGTGTTGCTGTGGGAGGTTCGGAGCGCATTATGGGTATTTCCATTATTTCTTATGGGAAAAATAGTCTTGACTTACAACCAACTTGAGTTACAACCAGCCCTCGCGAACGAATTGAGTTCGTAAGTCATGGGTCCACTATATATATATATATATATATATATATACTAGGGGACTTTGCCACCGATCTCTTCACTCACCAACCCCCTCCCCCCCCCCGCCAGCGCTATGTACCGTTGTGAAGAGTGGGGTTGAACGCACCCCAAGAAGATGTGGTCGCTCCTCTGAAACCCCCTCTTAAACAGTGATACAATGGGAAACAAATAGTTTTTTTACCTCCTCTTTGCTTGATCAGCTGCTGCTACATGATCTGCATCTCGCACGACACTTCGCATGTTTAAAAGCCTGTACAGCAGCTGTCCTTTTGTCTCACTGCCTTGTCTCTCTTTTCGCCAAGACATCCTCAAACACTATTTGATCTCTTTTCGCTGTTCCGTTATTTCAATGAGTAATATTTCCCGTTTGTTTGTGCTAATGCGAACTTTACTATCATTTTTTGAGACTTTGAATTATCCTACTTCCATTATCTCTAACCTGCTCTGCATGTGTATCGCGCCAATATTTTTGAATTCTTTACGATGTTCTACTTTGTCTTTTTCCGGCCCCGGGAATGTTTAACTCTTTTGGCACAAAGTCTAGTCTCGCTTAAGAGCTGAGAGTACAGGAAATGTGTCTGCAAAAAGCATTCCAACAGCTGACGGGTTAGATGACCGTGGTGTTTGAAAATGATTATAAGTAGGGCGTGACTTGCAAAAGTCACCATCTCACGGGACTTGCTTCCAAAGGTTATAAGTATGACATGACTTGACCATCTCACGGGACGTGAAAGTGTCTCTCTGTCTCCCCCACGTGCTTGTATGCATGCCTGACAATGTCGGGGTCATGCTCCTAATGAGACAACGGATGGTGTCCTGGGGGATCTTCCCCCAGATCTGGACCAGGGCATCACTGAGCACCTGGACAGTCTGAGGTGTAACCTGGCAGCCTCAGATTGACCAAAACATAATGTCACACCCAGAGGTGTTCTATTGGATTTATTGGCAAGTGAGCGTGGTGGCCAGTCAATGGTATCAATTCCTTCATCCTCCAGGAGCTGCCTGCATACTCTTGCCACATTAGGAACCCCAGGAGACACTTCACCAGCACAGGGTCTGACAGTGGGTCCAAGGATTTCTTCCCGATACCTAATGGCAGTCAAGGTGCTGTTGTCTAGCCTGTAGATGTCTGTGCATCCCTCCATGGAAACGCCTTCCCAGACCATCACTAACCCACCACTAAACTGGTCATGCTTAACAATGTTACAGGCAGCATAATGTTCTCCACGGCTTCTCAAGACCCTTTCATGTCTGTCACATGTGCTCAGGGTGAACCTGCTCTCATCTGTGAAAAGCACAGGGTGCCTGTGGTGGACCTGCCAATTCTGGTATTCTAATGCAAATGCCAATCGAGCTACATGGTGCCAGACATTAAGCACAGTGACCACTAGAGGTTGTTGGGCCCTCAGACCACCCTCATGAAGTCTGTTTCTGATTGTTTGGTCAGAGACATTCACACCAGTAGCCTGCTGGAGGTCATTTTGTAGGCTCTGGCAGTGCTCATCCTGTTCCTCTTTGCCCAAAGGAGCAGACACCGGTCAGTCCTGCTGATGGGTTAAGGACCTTCTAAAGCCCTGTCCAGAGCTCCTAGGGTAACTGCCCGTCTCCTCGAATCTCCTCCATGCCCCTGAGACTGTGCTGGGAGATACAGGAAACCTTCTGGCAATGACACATATTGATGTGCCATCCCGGAGAAGTTGGACTACCTGTGCCACCTCTGTAGGGTCCAGGTATGGCCTCACGCTACCAGTAGTGACACTGACCGTAGCCAAATGCAAAACAAGTGGAAAAACAGATGAAGAGGGAAAAATGTCAGTGGCCTCCACCTGTGAAACCATTCCTGCTTTGGGGGTCATCTCATTGTTGCCCCTCTAGTGCATCAAAGCAGCTGAAACTGATTAACAGCCCCCATGCTACTTACCTAACTAGATCAATAGCCCAGAAGTTTCATTAACTTGATGCTTTACTCTCATTAAAAAGTGGTCCTTTAATTTCTTTGAACAGTATATATATACATTTGCAGTGGGCTGGCACCCTGCCCGGGTATTTGTTCCTGCCTTGCACCCTGTGTTGGCTGAGATTGGCTCCAGTAGACCACCATGACCCTGTGTAAGGATATAGTGGGTTGGATAATGGATGGATGGATGGATATATGTATACATGAACTATATTGTTTATTATTAATATTAATATATATAATATATATTGTGATAGACAGTACCTATGGGCAAAACCATCTATTAGAGCCAAGAGGGACTTACTTTTCCATGTTCAGAAATGATATATACCTTATGTTCCATTTCATTGAATGAATTATGAGAAATGTACATTTTCACTGTTTTTATTTCAATGACATCACCTTTACCTAAAGATGCTGTTCAAATGAAGATCAAATCTTGATATGTCCACATAGCCCTGAGGTTTCCAGGCTCATTCCTGCCTTGTGCAGAATGCTGCCAGGATAGGTTCGAGCTCCCAGCAAACCCTAAATAGCATTAGGCAGCTTTGGGAATATTCTGTATTTTGTTATAATGATAAGAAAGATAGATCTGTGAAGTTGAGGCAAACCCCTCATTGTATCCATCAATCTATTCAGAAAACTGTGCTGTAGTTTTATTGTGAAAGCCTAAAATTTCACAAGCGTTTGTTATGGTGGAAGCCCAGTGCAGCCTCAAAGCAGGTCAGTCATTTCAGGAAGGCGGCAGGCATGGGACCCCCAGGCATCTGAAGTCATCATTTCCTACAACTGGAAGCTGAGAGGTGATGAATGAAATGAGCCGCAGATTAGGGGCTTGTTGTTATGACGACGTGCCGATAACATGTGCAGTGCAGGCCGACTCAAAATATCTCATTGTCCTCCATGAAAGTGCTCACTTAATTATGATTAAGGCTTTCAGTTAGTTTATTTTTTTTAAAACACCTCAAAGGAGAGGTTAGCAAAAAGCAGTAAAAAAAAGCATAATAGATTTAAAATACTGTATTGCACATATACATCCACAATAAACAGCAACCCCAGCGGGATTTAAATCCAATGCCAGAATTTGGTATGCTTACATTTTCAAAGAGATTTCTCAGGAGAATTTCCATTTTTGTTGCGGTATCTCTCATATTTGGGTCTGGCTCTGATTACTTTCAATAATGTGCTGACACACCGGTACAATCCATCCATCCATCCATCCATAATCCAACCCACTATATCCTAACTACAGGGTCACGGGGGTCTGCTGGAGCCAATATCAGCCAACACAGGGCGCAAGGCAAGAAACAAACCCCGGGCAGGGTGCCACCCACCGCAGGGCACGCACATCCCCAAACATCAAGCACACACACTAGTGACAATTTAGGATCGCCCATCCACCTTTGGACTGTAGGAGGAAACCGGAGCACATGGAGGAAACAGGGAGAATGTGCAAACTCCATGCAGGGAGGACCCAGGAAGCGAACCCGGGTCTCCTAACTGTGAGGCAGCAGCGCTACCCACTGCGCCAGCGTGCCACCCAGGTACAATACAATACAATACAATTTATTTTTATATAGCCCAAAATTACACAAGTGCCGCAATGGGCTTTAACAGGCCCTGCCTTTTGACAGCCCCCCCCAGCCTTGACCCCTTATCAGTTAGGTTGGGCATGCAGTGCTTGTCAAAAAAAGGGTGCCAATACAATACAATACACAGAACAGAACACAAGTAATCCTCAATACAATACAATAGTGCAATAGAAATATTACAAGTACAGAGCAGAATTAAGCAGTAGATGATATCACATAATAATAATTTGGATTTGTTTTGAGTCCTGGAGACCTCAGCCATCAAGCTGCCTCCCCCTATTGGCCATTCCACTGCTGAGTCAGCCAATCCAATGACAGGACCCCTCTACCAGATGATTCCTGTGATCCAGGTATTCAGCCACTGGCTCACTACAGGCTCGTCCCAAGTGAACACTGCTTTACAAGGGCATGCGTGCAGAACAAAATGAATCAGGGATTAATTTTTTCGAATGGCTTAAATGGCAAGGGGTGTACAGCCTAATATGTTGTGGCCTGCAGAGGGTGCTCCTGCCGCCCAAATCTGACACAGACTGACGCAGGACACAAGTTAAGCACACATGCTTTTTAATCTTTTCCTTTTCCCTTGTGGAAACGCTTTCCCCCGTTTCCCACAAGTATGACACGGGTCCCATCACAGCAAAAGCACAAGACACAGTCCAGCACCAGATCCTCATCTTCTTCTTTCACCCTTTCTCTCTCTCTGTTTTACTCCACTCCTCTTGGTAAGCTTTGTCTACTCTCATCTGACTCTGGCGCTCGGAGTGGTGGCTGCTGGCTCCTTTTATAAGGAACCCGGAAGTGCTCCAGATGCTTGTTGGCCTACTTCTGGCAGTAAACAAGGGTTCAGCTGCAGCACCCCCTGGCAGTGCCCACGGAACCCAACAGGGCTGCACCAAACTCCAGCTCCCATGGAGCCCTGCAGGAGTCCGAGGCACCGCTGCAAACCAGGGGAACTGCCACCTAGCATTCTGGGTGGGTGGTGCTGGGTAATGCTCCCTCCCCTGGTCCATCCATTGTGGAAGTGTCCCGGCCATATGCCACAGTGTATAATTTACACTCACTGAGCAAATTATTAGGAACGCCTGCTTATTCATGCAGTTATCTAATTGGCCAATCGTGGGGCAGCAATGTAATCCATAAAACCCTGCATATGCAGGCCAGGAGCTTCAGTTCAAGTTCACAACAAACACCAGAATGGGGGCCAAAATGAGATCTCAGTGATTTGGACCCTGGGGGGACTGATGGTGCCAGACAGGCTGGTTGGAGTTTTTCTGTAACTGCTTATCTCCTTGGATTTTCATGCACAACATGTCTCTAGAGTTTACTCAGAATGGTGCGAAAAACAGCAAACATCTGGATGATAAATTGGACTGGACTGCCAATACTGATGCTCTGTGCAAGAGAGGACAGAGCCGACTATACTTCCTTAGAAGGCTGGCGTCCTTCAACATCTGCAATAAGATGCTGCAGATGTTCTATCAGACAGTTGTGATGAGCGCCCTCTTCTACACGGTGATGTGCTGGGGAGGCAGCATAAAGAAGAAGGACGCCTCACGCCTGGACAAACTGGTGAGGAAGGCAGGCTCTATTGTAGGCATGGCGCTGGACAGTTTGACGTCCGTGGCAGAGAGACGGGCGCTGAGCAGGCTCCTCTCAATCATGGAGAATCCACTGCATCCACTGAACAGGATCATCTCCAGACAGAGGAGCAGCTTCAGTGACAAACTGAGGAGACCCCACACTATGCGACTCTTCAATTCCACCCAGCGGGGTAAACGTTAACATGATACAAAGTTATTGTCTGTTATACCTTCATTTTTATCACTCTTTAATTTAATATTGTTTTTTATCAGTATGCTGCTGCTGGAGTATGTGAATTTCCCCTTGGGATTAATAAAGTATCTATCTATCTATCTATCTATCTATCTATCTATCTATCTATCTATCTATCTATCTATCTATCTATCTATCTATCTATCTATCTATCTATCTATCATATAGTGCCTTTCACATCTATCTATCTATCTATCTATCTATCTATCTATCTATC
>JANRMT010062841.1:22882908-22894286 GCA_026402145.1 Polypterus bichir lapradei | reverse complement strand
AATGGCAAATGTAATGCATATGTCTCTATTATATGCCATTGGGAATGGGATTGGTAAAAGCGGTGTTAATGTTTGTGATGCGCCAACTGTTAGAATGACAAATTTGATGCATATGTCTCTGTTGAATGCCATTTGGTATGGGATTGGTAAAAGCAGTGTTAATGCTTTTAATGTGCCATCTGTTGGAATGACAGAAACATAGCATCTAGACGGAAACACAGACACCTAGACACCTAAGGTGGATTCAGAAAGATGTATAAAACCGAAAGTAGGAAGCAAAAGTAGAAAAAAAATGAGTTAACCTTTTTGGATGAAGGTGTGTAGTACCAGGAGAAGAGACCTTCCGAGGAACCCAGAGGAGTGGAGGTAACTTCTGCAGTCGAGTGTTGATCAGTGAAATTAATCAGTGGATTGTTTTTATTTTGTATTAATTAATTTGTGTGTTATAATTTTGTCTTGTCACATAGCACATGAACTTTTTTTTTTCTGAATGACTGCTTGCTTGGCACATAAATGTGAGATTTTGGAGCCCTGAGTAGTTTTGTACTGTTTCTTTGTCTGTGATTTTCTTCACCACCCCGGTTTATCCTCAGTACATGAAGTACAGGATGCCCAAAGTCATCCATCCCGAGGTCCCTGTAACACAGGCTGTCACATTATGGGAGCGAGGTGACTGACAGAGACCCCACACTGGGGTCGGTCCTGCTGGAATACGCCCGGACCCTCCATACCTCTGAATTAGATGAACCAAACGTTGCCAGTATATCCGCCATCTGCACATGTTGTATTGGTTGACCACTAAAGTTGCACGTTATCTAGAATTTCCTTCAGCCAGGATGTCTTCTTTGTGGAGTTTGCATGTTTTCCCAGTTTCTATGAGTTCTCTGTAAGGACTCTGCTTTCGACCCTCACGCCAAACACGTTCTGTTAGAATGAGTAGTGACTTAGCGGCGTCCACATCAACATCCAGTCTAGGAAGAGGAGGGCTGGACTTGCACCCATTGACCCCTCTCTACTCTCAAACTGGCACTTGGCTAGCAAGAAAAAAGTGTTATGTGCTTCATTTATTATTTATCTGGGGGAAAAAAAAGCTGTGAACAATTACTGAGAAATCAAATTGCTTTCCTTTTTCTGACATGAAAAGTCAATTTGTTTTAGTGTCTGTGACATTTAAATATAGACTCTAAGACTGAGTTACTCCAGTCTCTCAGATATGCTTTGCTGAAATAAAATTATACTTTTGGTATGCCACTTTGGTGTGTACTTCTGTATTACTGAAATATTTATATAATATTTAACATTTTGGATATTTTGTTTCATCCCAGGAATGTGAATTAGATTGCTATTACAGTTTCTGGCCCAGTATGAATGATTAAGTGTGGCTTTTTAAGTGCCTTACAATGGACTGTGTCATGCATGGGCGACAGAGGATCACCTTGAATGTAACCCTAACCCCTGGATGAGAGGGGGCTCTGTCACTAACTATGTCACCTCCCTTTCATTCCACAGTGCCAAGAAGATGCCCAATTAGGGTAACTGACTCTGTCCCTTCCGGTCTGACCCCTATGAAGCCCAGGCACCCCCAGAATAGGTGTCACACTTGTGGCCTGAGCACACCACAATACGAAATGAGCAGCCCAAGAGAGGCGACTAAAAGCAGCCCAAAGGCTACGCTAGGTTACTCTTTGTTAAAAGTCTTTTTATTTCTCATGCCAATGACCACTTGTTTTGCTTTTAGTCTTCAAACAATTAAACGGGATGACCCACTTGGTGTCCCCACATTTCTTTAGGCTTTGGTGATTCCCTTACCTGATGATAGTTGGTATCCTGTCTTGTGTTCCATCTTTGTGTTGGTGTTGTCAAGGCACACTGTCACCTACATAATTCTAAAACTGGACTGGAGGGGGTCAGGTGCCCCAGACTGCCAGGTTTGGCTGTTAAAATAAAGGGCAGACATACACTCTTAACTCAGGACTGACTTCACCACCTCTGGAAAGCTAGCACCAAACTCAAAAGGCAGGCTCACTGCCAGCACAGGCCTAAAAGTGGAGCAAAGACTGTAAAGTCTCAAATATCCAAAGGACAGACGGACAAAACATGAAAAACATCTGAGACTAAGAAAACTAAACAGAGCTCCTTTAATATTTACATATTTAGGAAAGATTTAGCTGTGCTACCCATGTAAAGCGGGTTGAAATCTAGCAAATCAAAACAGACTTCAGCTGTAACATTTGCAGTGCACTATTTTTAATGCATTTGGTGATAAAATGTATTGCATTTGTCATTTCAACAGATGGTGCATTACAATCATTTGAAGAATAAAATGCATTACTACAAACATTTGTGATGCACCATCTGTTGGAATGACAAATGTAATGCATATGTCTCAGTTATATGCCATTTGGTATGAGATTGGTAAAAGCAGTGTTAATATTTGTGACACACCATCCGTTAGAATGACAAATGTAATGTATATGTCTCTGTTACATGTCATTTGGTATAGGATTGGTAAAAGCTGTGTTAATGTTTGTGACACACCATCTGTTAGAATGGCAAATGTAATGCATAAGTCTCTGTTATATGCCATTTGGTATGGAATTGATAAAAGCAGTGTTAATGTTCGTGATGCTCCAACTTTTGGAATGTCAAATGTAATGCATATGTCTCTGTTATATGCCATTTGGTATGAGATTGGTAAAAGCAGTGTTAACATTTGTAACACACCATCCGTTAGAATGGCAAATGTAATGCACATGTCTATGTTACATGTCATTTGGTATGGAATTAGTAAAAGCAGTTTTAATGTTTGTGATGCACCAACTGTTGGAATGACAAATGTTATGAATATGTCCCTGTTGAATGCCATTTGGTATGGGATTGGTAAAAGCAGTGTTATTGTTTGTGATACACCAACTGTTAGAATGACAAATGTTATGAATATGTCCCTGTTGAATGCCATTTGGTATGGGATTGGTAAAAGCAGTGTTATCACTTTTAATGTGCCCTGTGTTGGAATGACAGAGACACCTTGTCCTTTTATTAAGGTGGATTCAGAAAGATGTATAAAACACAGCAGAAAGCAAAAGTAGAAATAAAATATGTTGTGACGTTTAAAGCAATCACAAAAATTAAACATCCACATGCCAGTCCATTCATTTTGTGATCTTGTTCATCAAATTCAGGGTCATGAAATGCTGATGTCTACGTGATATTGTACTTTTTATTTTTAATAAATTGTGAAAAATATTTGCTTTATAATTCTGGAATATTCAGTATTGGTTAATTAGGGAAAAAGTGAATTTAAATGATTTTAGCATAAGGCTTCAGCATTTAACAAAATGTGTATGAAGTGAAGGAGTCTAAATACTTTCTGATAATGCTGCATCTCCTACTGGTTTCATAAACAGTGTAGCAGTGTTACTTCAATGGACTACAAATCCCAGCAGTCCCTGTAGTACTCTGCCATTGGGGAGCTTCGGGTGTTGTCGCAGGGTTTGCCGGTGGAAATAAGGCTTGGCACAGACTTGAATGATGAACCAGAAGAAGCTGACAAGAGCTCTGTCGTCCATTTTATATATCAGATTATACCCATACGGTTACCTGAGGATCACATGTTTGTGTTCTGTGCCTGATGTTTGTTTGCTCTGCTCTGAGTTAGTAAATGTATTTGTCTGTGGAACGCACCCAACGCCTGCAGTTCTTCACCTGCAACTTATCAGTGAAGGACAAAACTTTAGAAATTACACAGAAAGCTATTCACTTGGGACTTCACTCAGCATCTGCATGGGCATCTGGAACTGGACTGTGTGTGGACTTTGTGTTGCCGTGTTTATTGTTGATCTTCTTGTACTTAGTGCTTTGTTTGGTTTTGTTCGGTGTTAATTAAATATTTATCACCATTGGGGAAAACAGGTAGGGTTTGCATGTGCAGTGTTTGTTTTTTTAATATACTTGGAGGCTTTGCCCCCTGCTCGCTTCGCTTGCCAACCCCTTTCCCAAATCCTAGCACTACGTGCCGTTGTGAAGTTGGGTGCTGAACGCACCCCAAGGAGACGTGGTCGCTCCTCTGAAAGTCCCTCTTAAACGGTGATACAACGGGAAACAAATATAGTTTTTTTTTACCTCCTCTTTGCTCGATCAGCTGCTGGCTTGCTGCTGCTGCCGTACCACTTGATCTGCATTTCGTGCAGCGCTTCAAACGTTTAAAAGCCTGTGCAGCAGCTGTCCTTTTGTCTCACTGCCTTGTCTCTCTTCTCCATCAGACATCCCCAAACACTATTCGATCTCTTTTCGCTGTTCCGTTATTTTACCAAGTAATATTTTCTGTTTGTTTCGAATTTTCCTACTTCCATTATCTCTAATCTGCTCTGCATGTGTATTACGGGACTTGTGTCTGAAGGTTGTAAGTATGATGTGACCTGCCCGTCTCGCGGGACCTGAAAGTGTCTCTCTGTCTCTCTTCCAAAGATCACGTATCATCGCAAGATTTTTTTTATAATAGAGAGACTTTTATATATAACATATTCATTATTATCAGTGCATTTCTGTCACAGTTTTACATGTCTCTGTGTATGAGGGTCCGTGCCGGGTTGAAACTAAATGTGTTTCTGGGTTCCCCAAAATAAACAAAACTAATCTCCATTTTAGGATGGTGTGAATCTAAGCATCGTGTGACCATCACTTCAGTGCAGTCCCCAGGTCTCAAACCAACAGTTGACATGGACATGAGGCCATCAGCATTTAAATGCATTTTGCCAGCAGTCAGTGTGTGGACCCAAATAAGTCTGGAATATTTTGAGCATTTTGTTGAATCCATGCCTTGAAGAATTCCAGAGGCTATAAGGGGCTGTAACCAGTGCTGGGGAGGTGAGCCATTAATTGAGTGTCTAGCTATGTGCTCTTTATGGTAGAAGAAAGAAAGGCAGTAAAAATAGTTGCTTTGATTCCTGAAAGGTCAAAGAGCAAGTCACAATTAGAAGGTCTCGGCCTTGTCGGGATGGGGCCTCAGGGCAGCTTCACCATCTGTAATGGTGGCCCCTCAGCAGGATGTGGCTTTTAAATTATCATGACACACTCGGCACACACTGGTGGCTTTGCTAGTGGTCTCACTCTCTTTTCTAAAGCATTTAACAGATTTGAACCCACATGGATGTATGGATTCATTTAAATTCTTTTTCCTACAGATTTAGCCATCAATACACTATTGTACTAGGGCATGCTGGGTAACACATCATCATTCTGATAAGTAACAAGGGAGCTCAGTAACAACACTGTGTTTTATTGTCTCTGTTTGATTTTTGATCACAGGTGGGCATTTTAATTCATTTCACTGAATCAATTCTTTCAAACTACCAGTTTAAGTGAATCAATTCTTTTAATTCATTTTTAGGGATATCTTATACTGTAGTTCTGGAGAGGGGGGTCTCTTCTGATCGCATCGCAAATCAATAATGTAATAATTTGTACATTAGTTTAATATATATGTGTACATATGTGTGTATATAAATATATAATTAGCATTATTGCTTGTTAATGTATATTTCATTCATTACCTATAAATATATGTTTAATTACATATAAATATATAATTCATGATGTATTTAACATGATAATTCATACAGCATTGCAATGTTTCCTTACACAAAGCACTATAACACGTTTAAGATGCCTAATTAAAATAAGACTTTACAGAATCACAGGTGAATGAGTTTTGTGTAATTAGTACTGATCTGTTCACGACTCAAACGAACGGGAAGTGTTAGGCTGATTCTCGGGGACTGAGTCCTTCAAAAATCCAATAAATAAAAATTGTTAGTCGGATTCTTGGGTACTGATGTGTTCACAAGTCAAATGAACGAGAATATTTAGATTGATTCTCGGATACTGACTAATTCGCAAATCCAAAGAGCGAGGATCGTTAGACTGATTTTCAGGTGCTGACTTGTTCACAAATCAAATGAACGAGAATCGTTAGACTGATTCTCAGGGAGTGACCTGTTCACAAGTCAAACGAATGAGAATCATTAGGTTGATTTTTGGATATTAACCAATTCACAAATCAAATGAACAAGAATCTTTAGACTGATTTTCAGGTGCTAACTTATTCACAAGTCAAATGAACAAGATTAGTTAGACTGATTCTTAGGTAGTGACTCGTTCACGGATTACATGATCAAGAATCATTAGACTGATTCCTGGACTCATTCTCAAATCAAATGAACGAGAATCATTAGATTGATTTTCGGATACTGAATAATTTACAAATCAAATGAATGAGAATTGTTAGACTGATTCTTGGGTAGTGACTCGTTCACAGATTAGATGATCAAGAATCTTTAGATTGATTCTCCGGGAGTAACCAGTTCACAAATTAAATGAACGAGAATCATTAAATTTATTTTCAGATACTGAATAATTCACGAATTAAATGAACAAGAATCGTTAGACTGATTCTTGGACAGTGACTCGTTCTCAAATCAAATAAACAAGAATCTTTAGACTGATTTTCGGGTGCTAACTCATTCACAAGTCAAATGAACGAGATTTGTTAGACTGATTCTTAGGTAGTGACTCGTTCATGGATTAGATGATCAAGAATCATTAGACTGATTCCTGGACTCAAATCAAATGAATGAGAAGTGTTAGACTGATTTCAGGTGCTGACTCAGTCATAAGTCAAATGAACGAGAAATTTTAGATTCTTAGGTAGTGACTCATTCTTGAATTTGATGGTCAAGAATCATTAGACTGATTCTCAGGGAGTGACCCATTCACAAATTAAGTAAATGAGTATCTTTAGATTAATTTTCAAATACTAACCAATTCACGAATCAAATTAACAAGAATTGTTAGACTGATTCTTGGACAGTGACTTGTTCTCGAATCAAATAAATGAGAATCTTTAGATTGATTTTAAGATACTGACCAATTCACGAATCAAATGAATGAGAATTGTTAGGCTGATTTTAGGGTGCTGACTCATTTACAAGTCAAATGAACGAGAATTGTTAGACTGATTCTTGAGTAGTGACCCATTCTTGAATTTGATGGTCAAGAATCATTAGACTGATTCCCAGGGAGTGACCCGTTCACAAATCAAATGAACGAGAATCATTAGATTGATTTTCGGATACTGACCAATTCACGAATCAAATGAATGAGAATTGTTACACTGATTCTTGGGTAGTGACTCGTTCACAGATTAGATGATCAAGAATCGTTAGATTGATTCTCGGGGAGTAACCGGTTCACAAATCAAATGAACGAGAATCATTAGATTGATCTTCAGATACTGAATAATTCACAAATTAAATGAACAAGTTTTTGTTAGGCTGATTCTCGGGTACTGGCTCATTCTAATATCAAATAAATGAAAATTTCACGTTCACAAGTCAAATGAACAAGAATTGTTAGACTAATTCTTGGGTAGTGACTTGTTCACAAATTAGATGATCAAGAATCATTAGACTGATTCTCAGGGAGTGACCCTTTCACAAATGAAATGAACGAGAATTGTTAGACTGATTTTCGGGTGCTGACTCATTCACAAGTCAAATGAACGAAAATTGTTAGACTGATTCTTGGGTAGCAGCTCTTTCACGGATTAGATGATCAAGAATCATGAGACTGACTCTCGGGGAGTGACTTGTTCGTAATTCCAATGAATGAGAATTGTTCGACTGATTCTGGGGCAGTGACTCATTCATGAATCAAATGCCTTGAAACTAGTGATGAGCGAGCACCAAAGTGTCCAGGTGTTCAGGTGTTCGGTTCGAACACATCGCGATGTTGGTGTGCTCTACCGAGCACCCAAGTATAATGTAAGTCAATGGGAGACAACCGGGCACCCCCTGCTCTGAAGAGGGGAGGGTGCCTGGTCCATTGGAAAAGGTCACAAAGTGACAGAAACACCACCCAAATGGACCGGGAACAGCATGGGGACGATGTCTGGATACATCTTGGACTCCCAAGTCGCTGCTGGGAACCAGTTTGTCCGAGTTGTATGCTACTTTTACAGACTGACAAAAACCCGCCCAAAACCCCCCAAAAAATCAATTTTACAGGAAAAATGACGATCTAAAACATTATATGCCAGTGCCTGCAGGTGAGCTGACGCTCTAAAACATTGTCGGGCAACCGGAATTTTCTAGGGCCGCCGTGAAAACTTTTGTAAAATATTTAAAATTGCTAGTGTTTTTGAACTTTTGGTTGATTAAAAAGATAATGTATAAAAAAAAATTTATGTTGGAAAAACAGAAAACGGAACACTTACGGAAATGAAGTCTAAGAAACGCGAGAGACTTCAAATGATCGACAAGGAAATGCGTGTCTGTCTTTCGAAAATTGATCCTCGCATCAATCTCATATGTGCTGAAAAACACTTTCAACGTTCACATTAATTAAAGTTTTATCCTTTGATTCCTTTATTAATAAAATGTCTTTCAAACTTGTAAAATTAACTGTTTTTATTGGCGATTGTCCATAGATTGTGTTGTCATGACTTTATTTATGGGCAGTCCCTCAGGTGCGCCGCGAAAAAAAATTTTTGGACTTAGCGCGTCGCAACTTGAAAAAGGTTGCCTTTCACTGCTCCAAAACATGATATGGGAGAGCCTGCACGTGAGCTGACGCTCTAAAACATTATATGCGAGTGCATGCTGTTTAGCACCCGATGACGTGTTCCGGCCAGCCAATCACTGTAATGCCAGCACCTGACATGGCTACTGGCATTACAGTGAGGGCAGTACTTACCTGCCCCTTGATTGGCTGTCTCTAACCCGCGAAACATGCTGGGCGGAGACTCGAGCATGGCGCATGAGCACATGTGGTGCTCCTTCGAGTAGCGCCATGCTCCGAGCATAGCGATGCTCGAGCCAAACACATGTTCGGCCAAGCATGCTCGCTCATCACTACTTGAAACTCATAAGCCAGGCGTTTCTTGCGATTGCGCTTTATACATCCACCAGTGGGCTGCGGCGGCAAAACGTAAGCCGATGATGAAGTCACACAGGATGTGCATGCGCTTTAGCACTAGTCCCGTTGAGCTCTGTTTGTGCTCATGAATCAATTCATATGATTTACTGAAGAGAGTGATTCAAAAAGAACGAATCGCTCACAAATCGCCAGTCACTAGAGCAGATAGGCGCCAGTCACTGATCACTAGGGAGCTGCTGATTTCTTCACACAGGTACCTGCATTATATTTTTTTATCTGTCTTACTCAATAATAGATATTTAGGAATATAATCCAAACTTAGGGTTTATTTTGTCCAGAAAACAAACTCCTTTTATTTGGAAACAAGAAAACCCACAGACGCCTGGTCTTGAAATAAAGGTGGTACATATAGAGCAATGTTGCACAGTCTGATAATGTTTGTGTAAAATTGACCCTTAACAAGTGTCCCCGTGTTCCTGATGAACTCATTTTAAAGTCGCCGTCTTGATCCACTGCCCTAATTCCCTTTATAATTTTAAACACTTCAGTCATGTCACCTCTTAATCTCCTGTAAAGGCTCAGCTCTTTTAATCTTTCCTCCTGACTCATCATCATGTAGTCCTGGAATCAGCCTAAGTCGCTCTCCTCTGGACCTTTTCTACTGCTGTTATGTCATTTTTGTAGCCGTAAACTGCACACAGGACTCCAGATGAGGCCTCACCAGTGAGTTATAAAGCTTGAGCAGAACCTCCAAATGCAGAGGGTCCCACGTGAGGCCTCATGATCTCACTCCTGATCTCACCACACTTTGTACCACATCACTCTTCATAGCCACCTCCCTGGGGTGCCATCCCATACACTGCATCAGAGCAATAAGTGTTAAGGGTGAACCCCCCAAACACGACCCACTTCACACCCCATCTCTTATGCCATCTGGATTTTAACAACTGTGTTGTTCGCAGTCTGAAATGTGATTTTGCCTCCTTCTTATTCCCCCCATCTTCCATTCCCAATTTCCTTGTCGGTCTCTTTCTAATGGCCCATAAGAGAATTTATCAGATTTTTCTGTCATTCTCTTTATAAGAATAAAAGTAAATTAAACAAGTAAAACAAAAATGTATCTCATCTTAATCAGCCCAAATGAAAATAATGGCGGCACGGTGCTTAGCCTGGGTCTTCTAGAAATGCTGCCTAAAATAAGAGTCTGCAGACTCACCAACAGCGCGTATCGATCGCCCTCAGTGCTACTAAAGCTAATTGGCTGCCAGTCCGCCGCTCGGCCTCCCATTATCTGGGCCTGCAGTCGGCTGGAATGCGCCCAACCCTTGGCAAATCATTCGTCATTTTCCAAAGTGGTTTACGTACACAGTCTTTTAATTCCTTTCCACCCGAGGAAAAATACCGTTTGGATAGAGCAATTTGTTTCCATTGTGGGCACCGTTTTTTATTTGTTTTTTTTCTGTACTTCAGTTACACTGAAGCTGACATTTTCTTTCCTTTTTTTTATCTTGACTGACTTCAACAAAGTTAGCTTACAGTACAGCAGTATTTAGTTCGGTACTCGGGGAAATAAAACGCACGAGGGTTGTGGTGGCACCGTTAACAGAAGACACTGGGCAGAGCCTTGAAAATGCAAAGAAAAAGAAGAGCGACGGTAATCGCTGCTTTGTTTTCTGCACAGCCGCACTCAGTTTATTTCTGTCCTCAGTGCTCTCTTTGTTTGATGTTTTCTAACCTTTCCTGTGACTCTGTGTTCACGCCCATCTGGGGTCCACAAATTACAGGAGATGGTGTCATTACTGGCCAACCACTTAAACCACAACTCCAACTGCTGGGCGAACCCAAACAAGTTGCTTAAACTGTCGTAGTTTTACACAAAAATTAGAGATAAATGGAGGGGAGCACAATGGCGCAGTGCTACCTCACAGCTGCAGCAGCCCCATTCGCTGTTTGAGTGGAGTTTGCATGTTCTCCCCGGTTCTCCCCTCTGTCCTTATCCTTCTTGACCTTTCATCAGCTTTCCATACTGTTAATGACTCCTTCCTTATCTTTTCCCTGGGATAAACTAAGAATCCACGGTTCTGCTTTTTTTTTACTGGTTCAGGTCCTACCTTTCCAACCAATCTTTGTGACTCTCCTCGT
Organism: Polypterus bichir lapradei; assembly: GCA_026402145.1. NCBI lineage: Eukaryota > Metazoa > Chordata > Cladistia > Polypteriformes > Polypteridae > Polypterus > Polypterus bichir. Next base: position 22,883,210 of record JANRMT010062841.1, on the reverse strand, counting down.
TTAACACCTTATCTTCACCGCTGAAACTCTGTGCATCGAGGATTGGTGCCTGGTCCACTTCTCTTACCTCTCTACATTCACTCCTTAGGCAATGATAGATAGACAGATAGATAGATAGATAGATAGATAGATAGATAGATAGATAGATAGATAGATAGATAGACAGGAAAGGCACTATATGATAGATAGATAGATAGATAGATAGATAGATAGATAGATAGATAGATAGATAGATAGATAGATAGATAGATAGACAGGAAAGGCACTATATGATAGATAGATAGATAGATAGATAGATAGAT
>JANRMT010062841.1:22852021-22874576 GCA_026402145.1 Polypterus bichir lapradei | reverse complement strand
ATAGATAGATAGATAGACAGGAAAGGCACTATATGATAGATAGATAGTGTAAAAGACTCAAAATGAGGCAGCAAAAAGGTTTGGGGTTTTCCTGCCCCTTTATATTGTCGACAATCCACAATTTAAAAAAAAATAAAACTCAGGTCAACAGAGAAACAAAACACATTCATCTGCACGACGCCATACTAGGCATCGGCGGCCATTTTATAAAGGAGGCGCCGGAAGTGGAGGAATGCTGGGAAGGAGGCGTGAGGGATGACGGGACTGCTGATGTCAGGGAAGATGGCGGAGGAAGGGCGGAAGTGGACGTACTGGGGGAAGGTTCCTTACGGCGGAGCGTCTTTAGTTCTGGAAAACAAAGAAGAAAGGTTAGTACCCCGCCACTCCCTGCTGGCGAACGTCTTTCGGTGTGGTTTAAGGTCCATCCGCAGCTTCCTACTCGCGCATGCGTGACAATAGATAGATAGATAGTCCAGTGGTGTCCTACGCAATCCAAAGACAATTGGAAAGTGGAAGAAACTCTGATAGGAAGAGATGTGGCAGACCCAGAGTCACCAGCCAATCAGAAGACAAGTTTCTGAGGGTCACCAGCCTGTGTGATCACAGGCACCTCACAGCACAAGAGCTTCAAGCACAGCTTAACAAAGCAAGTGTCCATTTCTACTGTGAAGAGGAGACTTTGTACTGCAGGCTTGACAGGAGAATGGCAGTAAGAAAGCCATTCCTTAAAGGACAAAATAAGAAAGCCCAAAACATCCCTTAAGGAAGATGAGAAGGTGGGATACAGACAGACAGCGGTCATGCCAGGGTAATCAATCAATCTCGATTTTCTATTGTGCTATTCAGAATAGTCATTACTGATCATGGACTAACGCAAGTGTGGACACAACAACAAGTTATGGTGAAGAAGTGCAAAGTACAAGTTTATTCACACAGCAAAAAGGCAACAGTGTCTACCAAAGTGCCGTGCTATATTCGTAATCCAAAAATAATCTATGAAACTAAGCTGTGAGGAAGTTTCTAGTCAATAAATAAGTTTATTAAACAGAGTGAAGAAATAAAGCACAGGAGAAACATATTAAGAGTTGGGGAACCGTCCCCATATAGTGTAGAGCACTCAGGCAGTGAAAACAACACTGAGTTACCGGTCAGATGCACACACATAGCACACGAGACAATCAACAGTTAGCAGGAGGGAGGTTTTATGGAGCTGGACCACCGGAAATGATACAGATGAAGGGGAAAGTGAAGATAACATGAACAGAGTAGGGGCGGAGGTGACGTCATTGAAAGGAGCCGAAAGTGAGGACATCGGTAAGAGCCGGAAAATGAAGTTATCAGGGAGGTTGATGCAAAAGTATGGAGGACGTTGTTGTTGGTGGGTCTTCTTTAGTTGTTTTCGGGTTTTGAAGGATCGTTTTTTCTGGAGAAAAAGAGAAGAGAGGCATTAATACACCGTCCTGTGCTCCCATTCTGTGTCTTTTTTCGTACTTTTTCGGGCCCGATGGCTGCCCCCTAATCGCACGTGTGTGACAACAGTCAGCTAAAACCAAGGATAAAAACACAGACAGAGTCGACTCTTTCCCATAGTTCCCAGTGCTCTCCCAGTACTCACCCTAAGGTCTAATCAGCAGGCCTGAGACACACATATGAATGCAGCCCCGTCCCAGGGACCACCTTCTGTGTCCGCTGGGACACACACTGAGCCCGGCTCACTCATCCCGCCACCTCCATTAGGACCCCTGGAGCCCACCTACTCAACATCCTTGATCCCCCACTGGAGCGTCATTCTTTTGGCTCCATTGCAGGGCATCCCCGACCGCTCACCTCCTCTCCACTCCATTGCAGTGGCCCGACATGCCTGGTCCTGGTCTTCTTTTCTCCCTCTTCCTCAATGTTATCTTCCTCTTCCTAATTTCTTTTTTGATCTTTTTTGTCCTCTCTGGCCTACTCAGCCCTCTCCTAGTAGCCCAGTGAGTGACGGTGCTTCCCTAATGAACCACAGAGCACTACTGAGGGATGGCTGTGCCGACTGCAGTCACACACATGGACAAGCAATCCACCAATTCCCCCATTAAGCACTGCGCTGCCACGTGATTTTTCTTCAAACACACCTGTGCCCACAAAGTCTAAGCTGCACGATACTTAAAATCTTGCACCGACCAGATTAACCTCGGACCCCTGATCTACTTCATCACAAAAACAAGATGCTTACAGCAGTGTTTCTCAGTTTTTGTGGTGTCTCAACCCACGTTTTTCTGAGATGGTCAGAGCGAGGTGGACCCCCTTGGTGATTCAAATGTAATCACCGGAGTGGAGGGACCAGTCAGGACCCACCAAGAATTGCTGCTATGATGAACAACAGCAACTCACAACCCAACTGGGGTAGCACACATCCCAAAAGTTGTTCGCCACCTAGTGGTTGAGAGACCCTGCATTATGGGATTTGCAGTATATTGTCAATTAGCAATTGACACACATGTCAGACATCATGACAGCCCTTATGCCGATCAATATTTGGATGTAATTTCCAGCCACAAGGTCTAACTTACAATACAATACAATACAATTTTTTTTTGTAGAGCCCAAAATCGCACAAGGAGTGCCGCAATGGGCTTTAACAGATCCTGCCTCTTGACAGCCCCCAGCCTTGACTCTCTAAGAAGACAAGAAAAAACTCCCAAAAAACCCCAGTAGGGAAAAAATGGAAGAAACCTTGAGAAAGGCAGTTCAAAGAGAGACCCCACTCCAGGTAGGTTGGGTGTGCAGTGGGTGTCAAAAAGAAGGGGGTCAATACAATACGATACACAGAACACAAGTAATCCTCGATACAATATAATAGTAAAATAGAAATATTACAAGTACAGAGCAGAATTCAACAGTGGATGATATCACATAATACAATTTGGATTTGTTCAGAGTCCTGGAGACCTCGGCCATCAAACTTCATCCCCCTATTGGCCATTCCACAGCTGAGTCAGCGCTGGGCCGGCCAATCCGATGAAAGGACCCCTCTACCTGACGATTCCTGTGATCCTCCATCAGAGCTGAAATTACCTTAGGCAGGCAAAACAACTTGGCAGGTGGGCACTGACACAAAGTGCCACATTTGAGTACCAAAAAGAGAGGTAAGGGTTAGTAACAAATTCTAACTATTACAGTATATAACTTATATTTTGGTTCTAATGACTAACAAAAGAGATGCAGTCTGTACAGTTAATCAGCAGCTCTAGTCAGGGTGTGCTAAACTGAAGTAGTGAGTGTTCAGCCGGGATTTAAAAGCTGAGACTGAAGGGACATGTCTTATAGTACCAGGCAGATCATTCCACAGTTTAGGGGTCCTGTAACTAAAAGCTCCACCTCCCACTGTTATTTTATTAATTCTTGGAATCATAAGCAGACCGGCATCTTGAGATCTTAATGTGCGCTCTGGTTTGTAAGTCATGATAAGTTCAGGCAAGTAAGCCAAACCTTGGCCATTTAATGCTTAAAAGGAGGATTTTGAAATCTGCCCTAAACTTAACCAGGGACCAGGATTTAAGAACTGGAGTTATGTGTTCGTATTTTCTTGTTCTTGTAATAATTCTTGCAGCAGCATTTTGGATTAACTGGAGGCTGTATAAAGAACAGTTTGAACAGCCAGTGAACACCGCATCGCAGTAGTCAATCCTACTAGAAATAAATGCATGAATTAATTTCTCAGAATCCCGCTTATTTACAAAACACCTTAATTTTCCAACATTTTTAAGGTGGAAGAAACCTGATTTGGACGACTTTGTAATGTGCGCGTAAAATGACATGCTAGAGTCAACGATAACTCCCAGATTGCGGGCTGATTCAGTGAAATTAATGGTGATTCCAACTGAGTTAAATGATGACAGAATATTGTTGTGATCAGCGTCATTCCCTCCAATATTTAACATCTCTGTTTTATCTGTGTTTAAAGACAAGTAGTTCTTATCCATCCACTCCTTTAATTCACTAACACAACTAATTAAAGACAACATCGACGAAACTTCATTTGATCTAAATGAAAGGTATAACTGGGTGTCATCTGCATACGAGTGAAAATGAACATTATGTTTCCTAATGAGAGATCCCAGTGGAAGCATGTAAAGTGAAAACAGTAAAGGTCCCAGTACTGAGCCCTGCGGGACACCATATCTCATTTCTGTGTATAATGATGGAGTCCTGTCAGCACATTTCAAATGCATCTCTGTGTTCATAAATTTTTAAATGGAGTAATAGAAAACTAAAAGTACCGCTGCCCATAGTTCAAGAGTAATTGACTTTTGTTTCACAGTTTACAATTTTTAAATAACTGCATCTGCCCCACTAAATGAGAGTTTATGGAGGTCAGGTAGTTAGTTGGGTGGTTGCCCGTCCCTGATCGCTCTGTGAAGTTCAGTGAGCAGTGAACATCAATGGCGCCGTGTGTGACAGTTCAGGGAAACTGAACGAGGCTTCAGCAGCTCTACAACGATTGAAGACCAATGGAGTGTCACTTATCATTAAACTCCCACGTTACGCTTGTTAGCGTGCTGTCGATGACGTGACGTGTTGCCCACTCGGGAGTTTTGTTGGGCCCAGTTTGTGCAAATGTGCTGTCTTTTTTGGAAGATAATGAGATGGCACCTTGCCTTGTGGTTACTGGTGACAGTTCCCCCCATCCCCTCTTCTGTAGTTTCATCACAAAGCTTTGCTATATCAGGCATTATGATTACAATCTGATGGGTTGGAGGCAACAGCTGGTAGAACTGCAAAGCTTTTAAAGCACCGCAGGGAGTAAATCGGCAGCAAGCGACCACCGATTTAGATGCAATTTGTTAACCCTGGACTCGCTTCGCCTCTCGGTGGTGTAAATGTGATCATTTTATTTAAACCTGACTACAAATGGATGAGCATGATTTGTTCATTCTTTTGAGTATTCAATAGCACATAAAGAAATAAAAACATAATTACATTTTCCATCCGATTAAACTTGCCAGACTTTAGATTTGTTTTTTAGTGTTAACAATCATCATCCTTCACAACACAGTGCAGTTCATTGATCCCCCATTCTTTCTAAGCTCTCGTTTCCTGTCTATGCTGTGGACTGAAAGGTGTAGGGTGGTGAAAAAGAGTTCACAAAAGGCACTCTAAGGTTCTTTCATACTGGAAATGCTTAAATTATTCCGTTTGATTCGCATGTACACCACACCAGTCCCTACCTATTTAACATTCACTCATCAGTCAGTCTCTTCACAGGCACTCGGTAAACTCACATGCAGAAAAAGAGCACTTTTGTGACGATACAGGTTCTTGCTCCTTGCTCCCTCTTCCTTTTCGGGAGCCACTTGAACCCGACGTCGTTGGTAATGTAACCAGATGAACTGGACAATGAGAACACCAAACGAAACAAGGGGAAAGGTGCAAAGTGCAGAAGTGCTTTTATGAAACACAAGTCAAGTCAAGTTGGTGAGCATGCACTGGTACAGCGCATTGCCGCACTCACTACACGTCAAAACAACTCGGGATCCCGGTTTGCAACCCCACAGGCAGACATGCGGTCCAGTCCTACCCTCCGGAAATGACCCTTTATCTGCCGCAGCCAGGTGTTACGTGGGCGACCCCTTGGCCTGGTCCAGCCACTTAGGTCCCCAACGGTGAAGATCTTATGAGCCGGATCACCCTCAGGGAAACGCACCACATGGCCGTAGTGCCGTAACTGACACTCCCTCACAATGCAAGTAATGTGCCTCATTCGGGACTCGATGAGCAACACAAAATCAAACAATGGTATGTAAATATTTTCCGGAGAGACGCAGTACCAAAGGAGTTCAGTCTTCATCACAGGTCACTGGATAGCATCCATGTCTCTCAACCATATAGTAAGATAGGAAGCAGTAGGACTCTAAAGACGTGGACCTTCATCCTTTTGCAGATATCAGGAGCGCCACACACCCCTTTCCAGTGACCTCATGACCCCCCGTGCTCTCCCAATCCGTCTACTGACTTCATCAGAAGGTCACCAGAGACATGAATGTCACCACCGAGGTAAGTAAACCTCTCGACGAGGTCGACACTCTCTCCACAGACAGACAAACTGCTGATGGCCGTGCCCAAGAGGTCATTAAAGGCCTGGATGTTGGTTTTTATCAGGACACTCGCAAGCCCAGACACTCAGACTCCTCGCTCAGTCTCTCGACAGCCCCGATCAGAGCCTCCATTGATTCCACGAAGATCACAGCATCATCAGCAAAGTCAAGATCCGTGAATCTTTCTTCACCAACAGATGCCCCACAGCCGCTGGACCCCACAACCTTGCCCGACACCCAGTCCATACAAGCATTGAACAGAGTAGGAGCAGAACACAACCCTGACGAACCCCAGAATCAACTGGGAAAAACGCAGAGGTCCTGTCTCCACTCTGCACCGAATTCACAGTACCAGTGTACGGGCCGGCTGTGATATCCATCAACCTCAATGGGATCCCACGAACCCTCAGGATGTCCCACAGGGCAACTTGATCAACTGAGTCAAACGCTTTGTGAAAATTGACAAAAGCTGCAAAGAAACTCTGCCAATATTCGCGTTTGCGCTCCATGAGAACCGTCAGTGCCAGGATGCGGTTGATGGTAGACTTCTTAGGCGTAAAACCAGACTGTTCCGGTCACTGGTAGGTGAGCAAGTGATCACGGATCCTATTGAGGACGACCCTAGCAAGGACCTTACCCGGCACCGACAGCAGTGTTATCCAGTGTTATCAGTGTTATGAAAACCAAGCAAAATAAATCCAGTGTTCAAAAGAGAATGCAGTGCTGCAGAACGTCAATAAAGAAATAATCCGTTAAAAAACAGAGTGAAATGTGGAGGTTCAAATCCCATGAATAAATCCTTTAAATCTGAGGTTAAAATACAGCCGGGAGCGTTAAAAATCTTTGATTGCTTCCCTCCTCAAAGTGACACCTCTCCGGCTTATCCTTCAAAGGCCTTGCAGCACGGAGAGACGTACGCCAACAGGCACAGATATCCATTATACCTGGCCCATGTCCCCGCCGCCTGATCCACGGTGTTCCGCAGAGAGCCAGTCTGGACTCTGCTCCCACTCCTACCGCTGCCCATCTAGGCTCCTCTCGGCAAAAGCGCAACTTCCTGGATGGCACTTAACTTCCTACAGTTAAATGAGTCAAAAACTGAAGTCATTCTATTTGGTCAACCCACAGTTACCCGAAACATTGTTAGCACATTGGGTCCATTTGTCCGGCACTTAAAGCCATGTGCTAAAAATCTCAGGGTGATCTTGGATTCAAATTTGAAATGTGACAAACAGATCAATGCTGTGGTAAAGAGGAGTGTTTTCTACCTCCGGGCGATCGATAAAGCCATGCCGTTTTTGTCACTCATTGACCTACAAATGCTCATTCGTGCTTCTGTTATGCCCTCGTTTGGATTACTGTAATGCCCTGCATGTTGGCTTATCCTGTACAACTCTGTCTCGCCTGCAAATGGTGCAGAATGCAGCTGCTAGAGTTTTAACCATCTATCCAGATGTTGGCCTCTCTTCATTGGCTCCCTGGATGAATTTTAAGATTTTAGTTTTTTGTTTTTAAAGCCCATCATGGGTCGGCTCTACCATACTTAGTTGATCTTGTTGTTCCATACTCGTCAGCCAGGTAGTGGGGGTCTTCAGATCAGCAATTGCTCACTGTTCCACGCACACGGTTGAAGCCGAGTGTTAGGGTTAGGTTAGGTGGACCGTGTCAGAGGCAGAAGAGAGATCTGGCATAATCAGGACTGATAACATGTTGGTAGCTCTAGCACAGTGTAGCTGGCTGACCAGTCAGTAGAGCCATCTCAGTCGAGTGTTTTCTCTTGAAACCGAACTGGTGGGTATCAAGCAACTCATTCTGTACAAGGAAGGAAGAGATTAGAAACAGTGTGATCAAGTGTTTTGAAAAGAAAGGAAAGGAGGGAGACAGGCTTGTAATTTTTAACTTGGGATGGATCGAGTGTTGGTTTTTTGAGAAGTGGACTTATCAGAGCGTGTTTAAAGATGGTAGGAAATGTGCCTGAGCTGAGTGAGGTGATAATGATGTGTGTAATTGCAGGAATGAATGAAGGGGAGATGGCCAGAAGGAGATGTGAGGGAATAGAATTGAGTGGACAGGTAGTGGGGCGATTGGAGAGGAGGTTGGAAACATCAGCTGCAGACAATGGAGAGAATATGGAGAATGTTGGGTGTTGCTTGGAAGAAGGAGTAAAGGGTGTCAGTGAGGGTGAGAAGTGACTGCTCATGGCAGCCAACTAACTGCGGATTTGTAAATGAATTATGACCCAAGAGCCAGTGGTAGGATTCATGTTCATTGATTCGTAAAAGAATCATCCTGGAACCATTTGCACGATTCTCATTCATTTAATTCAAAAACGGATTATTACTTGAGAACCAGTTGAACGATTCTCATTCATTTGGTTTGTGAGCGAATTATTACTCAACAAACAGATGTATGATTCTTGTTCATTTGGTTTGCAAATGAATTGTTACCCAACAACCAGTTGTACAATTCTCGTTCATTTGGTTCATGAACAATGTACTGCCCAAGACCCAGTTGCACGATTCTCAGTCATTTGATTCAGAAACGGATTATTACTTGAGAACCAGTTGAATGATTTTCATTCATTTGGTTCGTGAACGAATTATTACTCAACAAACAGTTGTATGATTCTTGTTCATTTGGTTCGTGAACAATTTACTGCCCAAGAACCAGTTGCACGATTCTCAATCATTTGATTTGTAAATGAATTCTTACTCAAAAACCGGTTGCATGATTCATTAGCATTTGGCTTCTGAACAAATCATAATCTGAGAACCAGTTTTACGGCTCTCATTCATTTGGTTTATGAACAGATTATTACCCGACAACCAGATGTACAATTCTTGTTCATTTGGTTTGTGAATGAATTGTTACCCAAAGACCAGTTGTATGATTCTCATACTTTTATTTGTGAACAAATTATTAACCGACACCCAATTATACGATTCCCGTACATTTAATTTACAAACGAATCACTACCTGTGTGTGAGTCACATAATCTTTGTTCACTTGTGTTTCTGCAACGTAACATCTTATTTTAATTACAAATCTTAAATGTGTTGCTGCTGTAAAAGGACAATGTCTTATGAATTATCAGTATGTAAAATATATAATCTAATATATAAAGCAGAGTCGATGTATATATGTATGTATGTATGTATGTGTGTATGTGTGTATGTTTGTTTGTCCGCTATTCAAATTTGCACCAGGCGTCCGATCGCCACCAAACTGGGCATAGGGCTCCATTGTGACCAGGAGGAGGTCATGGGGTATGTTTGGTTGTGAAAAATGTTTGTGGTGAAGCGCAGGGCACCTTTTCACCGACACAATGTTCGGCACACGTTCCCGTACTTATCATCGACGGTGGCGCCATCTAGCGGCACATTTGGTCCCTGTGCGTCGCTCTTTACCCATGTTTCGAGAAGGCCGACTCCTTTCATCGGGTGAAGGGGATACTGCCGTATGGATGTAAAACGTGAACGACTCAGTGTGCGTGCCTGGCTTTCCATATTTGTGGTGCTATTTGCTCGCTTTCCGATTAACAGTACGATTTCAGTGATGCTCTTTCTGACTGACTGGTGCTATTTGTTCGCTTTCTGACGTATTGCAAATAAGGTAAATTCATCTCACTGTGGTGCTTATTCCATACGTAATACCATGTTACACATTATAATTGTCCTGCTTTTCGCTAATATACCCATGCCACCGAAAAAAAAGACATAGAATTGGAAGGTCCACTTCAGATGCCAGAAGAAAGTCTATTTCAATGGTAGACAAAATCCAGAGTGGAGGAACTTACAATAAAATGTGAATCAGAAAACTGTTTGTTCTATTTCTATGTTCTGTTTCTTTCATTTGAGAAATTCACCAGTTATAGATTCCCGGGCAACGTCGGGTACTCCTGCTAGTCTTTATATATATAAAATTCAACATTTGTCTGTCTGTCTGTATGTCTGTCCATTTTTCATGAGAGAACTACTTAACGGATTTAGATTGGGTTTTTTTTTTTATAATTTGCGCAGGGCCCTCCTCACTCACGCACCAGCCTTGGGGCATTCCTTACCCCCGCTAAGCTAGCAGAAGAGAGAACTACTTAACGGATTTAGATCGGGCTTTTTTCTAGAATTTGCTTGAACATTCCGGTTGATTATGCGACTTCTCTCATCGCTTTAAGAATCATAGTTCACTTGCATGAGCGATATATTCATGTTAATCCGAGACAGAGGGTGTGGGCCGAGGGGAGGGGAAAGCTTGACGTCAGGAGTGGGGAACCAGGCAGAGCCGCAGGGGACAGCTAGTTAACTATATATACATACTGTAGAAGCCAGCCCCGGAAACAGACAGACAGACACTGCCATGTCTTCAAAAGCACACATTTATTTACAAAGTTCACAGCACACAGTGCCTCTGCACCAATCACCCTCTTAAGTCCTTCAACAAGTTCTTTACCGCCTCCACTCCTCTGTCCTCTTCCTCCCGACTGCAGCCTCGAATGGAGGGAGGCGGCCCTTTTTATGTCCACCCGGACGTGCTCCAGGTGCCTCCTGATGAGCTTCCTGCAGCACTTCCTGGTGTGGCGGAAGTGCCGCATGTGCACCCAGAAGCACTCCGGGTGTCCCCGGTAGTCCTTCTGCCAGCACCTCCAGGTATGGCGTAAGTGCTGATGTCCAGGGCTTCACCGTCGTACGGGCGCCCCATGGCAGTTGCCACAGGCCCCTGTAGGGTTGAGCTTCCGTGCTCCATTCCCGTGGCCCCCATACAACCCAGTGGCGGCTGCCCTCTTGTGGTCCGGGGAAGGCATAGTCCTTCTCCCGGTCCTTCTAGGCATCCCGGCTGGGCACAGCCAACAATACGTACAAAATAATATATGAATTATTAGGGGGGCATGAATTTTACATATGCACCAGCATCTAGTTGTGGTGGGTTGGCATCCTGCCCAGGGTTTGTTCCTGCCTTGCACCCTGTGCTGGCTGATATTGGCTCCAGCAGACCCCCGTGACCCTGTGTTAGGATATAGCAGGTTGGACAATGACTGACTGACTGACTGACCAGCATCTAGTTCTTAAAAAAGAATCGATTTAGTAAATGAACAATTCTAATTATTATTTACAATGAATCGTTTCTGTAGTAATATAATTAAAATATATAATAATTGTAATAATAATAACTAGCTGACGCCCGCCGTAGCATACTGCGGTGTAAGAATAGGAAAGAAAAACGGTGAGAAAGGAATTCAGAAATCAAGAAGAAAGAAATACTTCTTGAAAGACACAGTTGTGAATAGGTGTTTTGCTGGAGACGACAGATAATGAGTCGAAAGATCTAACCCTAGAAAAAGCCACGGACACGGTTGTTGTAGATTAACGCAAATCTTTGCAAACGTTTGTTGATAGTCATGGACAAGGCGAGTCTGAGTGGGAATTGTCTGTGTTTAAATTTAAAACAGAGATTGGTGTCGGAAGGAAGGAGAGAGATTCTGGGAATGAAGATTGTTTCAGAATTTTGGATAGCGATCAGTTTGCACTCAATAATCTCTTATATATATTTCTCTTCTGTTTCGTCCTGCTTCCTCTTCAAACCCGGTCCCATACACACGCAGCCCACACGGCATTTCTCGATTCCTATTCCTCCTCTTCCAAACCCTTCCCCACGCTGGCTGCAGCCTCCCATACACCCCCACGCCGCTTTTCTCGATTTCTATTCCTCCTTCGGACTACCGCGTTTCTGGCTCCTCTCTCACGACCCCATTGGTGTCACATCACCGCCAAAGTGAAAGGTCACACAGTCAGGCTAGATATAGGGCGGTGACGTGACGTGACGTGACCGGGTTTGAAGAGGAAGCAGGACGAACCAGAAGCGAAATATATATAAGAGATAATAAAGAGCCCATAGTCTGTAATTAGTTGCTTGAAGTAGTACATTTCACACACTTTTACTTTGACATTAAAGAGTCTTTTTATGCAGATCAGTGTCAAAAAACGGCAGATTACATTGACTGTGATTAAATGTTGCATAACAATAAAATGTGACAACTTCCACAGGGGTGAAGACTTTTTATTGGCGCTGTATACTTTTCTTGTAAAGTGTCTTGAAAGTTCCATTTTATTGTACTTACTTATTGATTAGTTGATTAACAAACACTTTGGTCAAGTAGCTGAAGTGCTTAACTGTAATCCTAAAAGCTGCTGCTTCAGTCCCCTCTGCCAAATTACTGTGTGACACCGAGTCACTTTACTTTACCAGCAGCTATTAAAAAATGGAAATGATACATAGTGCCTGTGAAGTGCTATGAGGGGCGGAACACTATATAAAATAAAGTTTGTCATTTATTCTATTGATCACTTGGTGGTAACAGTGGCCTAAAGGCTTGTGTCATGGACTGTACATTAAAAAAGTTGCTGGTTAATTTTTACCTCTACGTGAGCCAACTAACCTGCCAAGTCAGCAGCTCTAAAAATTTGGAAGTGATCTGCTGTGTGCGCTTTGGCATGATGCTCATTATGGCTAGGAGCTACAGTCAGGTCCATAAGTATTTGGGCAGAGACACAATTTTCATCATTTTGGCTCTGTATGCCACCACAATGGATTTGAAATAACGTAATCATTATGTGATTGAAGTGTAGACTTTCAGCTTTAATTTAAGGGGTTTAACAAAAATATAATTTTAGCCGTTAAGGAATGACAGCCATTTTTCTGCATAGCCCCCCATTTCCAGGGGTTCAAAAGTATTTGGACGTTTGACTGACAAGCTGTTCCATAACCAGGTGTGAGCAGGTCCCTCATTATCTCATTAACTATTAAGCAGGTAGAAGGTCTGGAATTGATTCCAAGTGTGGAATTTGCCCACTGTGAACATTCAATATGAGGTCCAAATAGCTGTCCATGCAACTATAAACAGGCAGAGAAAACCAAACAAACCCTTTAGAGAGACATCAGAAACACCAGGGGTGACTCTTAGAAAGAAGGAACACACTGGTGGACTCGGCAACACCAGGAGGTCTGGAAAACCACAGAAGGCAACTGTGCTGGATGACTGCAGAATTCTGTTGTTGGTGAAGAAGAACCCCCTCATGACATTTAGCCAAACCAAGACCACTCTCAGGGAGATGGAGACATTCGTGACCCGAGGTTCCACTGTATTGAAAATGATCGTTATATTCACGATTATGTTAGTTTGTCCAAATACTTTGGAGCCCCTGGAAATGAGAAGGGTCTGGCTGCAGTCACTGTAAGGTGTTGAGCTCCACAGTAAGCGGAAACACGTGACCACCACAGTAGGCGAATGAATATAGGACCTACCCAATCACCAGCCCTAACCTTACAAACACTGGGGAAGGCAGCAACAGTGAAATAGCATGCCTAAGCTTAAGGTAGTGGGGGAGGGGCATATTCCTTCTTTAGCATATAAAATAACCGTTTGCGGAAATGTCCATCCCGGACAACAATTAACACGAGGCAGGACAGGATCCAACTTAAAAAGCTATTTCTTCCACAAACTAAAAAATCCTTCTAAAAACACACATGGATGAACACCTATCCAGAAAAGAGTACGATGAAGTACGGTTTCTTTTAACTAAATAAAGCCAACCCGAACAACCGGACGTACAAGGCAGGAAAAAATTAAAAAGACTAAACGGGACTAACTAATATAGGACCTACCCAATCAACAATCCTAACCTTAAAAAGCACTGGGGAAGGCAGCAACAGGGAAATAGCACGCCTAAGCTTAAGATAGTAGGGGAGGGGCGTTTTTCCGTCTACTGTGGCGGTCACGTGTTTCCGCTTTCTGTGGGGCTCAACACCTTACAGTGGCTGCAGCCAGATGCTCTTGCTGGAAATAGGGGCGCCATGTATAAAAATGTCTGTCTTTTCTAAACATTTGTATTAAACCCCTTGAATTAAAGTTGACAGGTAAAATATATTTGCACAGAGCACAGTGACATGTTAAACGTATACACTTATTACAAGCGGTGTTATTTTTATCTCTTATTTTTTAATCATCCCGAGGTATCCTTTATTTACCCAACCCGAGGAGGGTCTATCACAGTATATTTAAACATGAGCGGCAGGAGAGGGGCTCAGAAAGAAACGGAAAAGAAAGCTAAAGCTTCATCCAAGCCTAGCCAGGCTTCAAAAGTACGGCCTTACAGAGACTGACCTGGAACAGACAGGTGAAAGCACAGATTTCCCAGGACCTGGCAAGAGTGAAAGTGGGAGAGCGAATGTGCAAGCGAGTCAGGTCACGATTCCAGAAAATTCGTTGAAACTGGAAATGGCCTTGGCTTCTGCATTGTCATCTACTCCTCATGAGTCGGGAGCATCGACTTTAACTGGGCTTGCCTCTTCACCCGCGGAGCACGAAGACTGAAACGATCTGTCCAAACTGAAGATAATGATCGGCGCAATGGCTGCCAACATCAAGGAGCTCAACAAGATATAAAGAAAGGAATCTCTACATATAAAAGGCAAAGCCCTCACTGGCTCAGCACTAATTCTCCCACTTTCCATATAGGTGGGAAGATGAAAATTTGCCTGCTCATTCCTTGCAGTGTACTTACAAATGTTAGGTATGTTTCATGTAATAATAATAATTCTTTGTATTTATATAGCGCTTTTTCTCACTACTCAAAGCGCTCAGCAATTGCAGATTAAGGGCCTTGCTCAAGAGCCCAACAGAGCAGAGTGCCTTTTGGCATTTATGGGATTTGAACCAACAACCTTCCGATTGCCAGTGCAGATCCCTAGCCTCAGAGCCACCACTCCGCCTATGTCCCATTGCAACACCCAAGGGGGTGAAACGGGTGTACCCCTAAACTATATATATAGATAGGGGAAACCCCTCCTCACTATTTCTGTGACTTCAAATATACGCAGAAAGCCCACATTTCCTATGCTCATCCTTTACACTGTACTTACAAACATTAAGTATGTTTCATTTCGCGCCGTGCCCCATAACGAACGTTCGAAAATAACATCTTCTTTTTGGCGGTTCTCACCATTATGCCGTAACGAACTTTCGGAACTGACCTCTCCGTTTGGCGGTTTCATTCCTTATTTCCTTTAACAGATGATTTATTTCACGGCAGAGACGCACAAGGGCCGTACCCGGTCCCCCTTCCTTTTTCCGCACACCCGCTGTCTGCGCACCTACCATGTGGTTGGCTCCCTACCTATATACATTAATGACATCCCGCGCTCATCTGCCTCCTCACTCACTTCCTTACTTTCCTCAGCTGTTCATCGCGCTCACTGCTCCCTTCTTCTTTATGTCTTCCTTTACGTGCTTCACGTCTTCCGGCTGGTGACTCCTGTCTTTTCATTTAATCCACCACTTCAATACTAAAATAAGTCTACAACAATTACATTGACAATCATGTTACGTTATTTTTAAAATGTTTCCTTTTCTTTTTCATAACTTCTTTAACACACTACTTCTCCGCTGCGAAGAGCGTGTATTTTGCTAGTAAATGATATAAGGAAAGAAATAAAGGACATACACATGACAAATGAGAAGCTGCTGTAGGATATTAAAGACCATGACAAACGTGTAAATAATCGCTTTAAGGGAGCCTTCAAAGGTATGCAAGAAAAAAAATTGAGGAACAAATTCAGGAAAATGCGTCAAAGTTTAGGAATAAACCGAGAGCACTTGGCGCTGAGTTGGAAGACGTTAAGCAAACGTTCACGACTCGAACTGAAACAGCCGAACAACTGGCATCTACCGCTGACAAAAAAGCAACGGCTGCAAATTCCGAATGCAAAATACTCGGAGACAGACTTGCTGCACTGGAAGACGGATGCAGAATAAATAATATTAAAATCGAAGGTCTACCTGAGAATCGCGAAAGTCCAAACCCAGTGAAATTCGTAGCTGAACTATCCTCTAAAATAACAGGAGAGGACTTCATATTAGACACCGAGATAGCAGCAGCTTACCGCATACAGGGATCGAATACCTCTAAACCTAGGAGTCTTATCGTGCGTTTCGAAAAATGACAATCTAAATGACATATAATGTTACTTCTCAGACAGAAACAACTGATTATATTTGAAAATAACCAAATTTGTATTTTCAGCTGCTAAACGTGCTGTTTTTTACAACATTAAACAACGCTTACAGAAAGTCGAGATCAGATACAGCCTCTTGGATCCTGCCAAACTGAAAGTGGACATTCAAGCCAAGCACTACATCTTTACTCCTACAGAGGGAAGCAGAAAAAAATACAACACGTTCGTGATGGCCTATGGCAGAGGTCTCAAAATCCGGTCCTGGAGGGCCGCAGTGGCTGCAGGTTTTCTTTCTAACTCTTTTCTAAATTAGTGACCTGTTTTTGCTGCTGATTGACTTCTTTTGAATTCATTTTAATTGACTTGCTCTTGAAGACTCAAACCCCTTAATTGTTTCCTTTTCCTTATTTAGCTGCCAAACAATAACGAGATAAGGGCAGCACGGTGGCACAGTGGTAGCGCTGGGTTCGCTTCCGGGTCCTCCCTGCGTGGAGTTTGCATGTTCTCCTCGTGTCTGCTGTGACATTAGTGGTCACTGTTGTTCCTCAATCCCCACAGACAAACATCCAGACACCAGGTAAAAGTACCAGAAATAATTTTAATTTCTTCTTTTTTATATTGTGCCGCAGTAGACACCACACATGCCACAATAATCAGTAATCCAATACAAATACTATCCATCCATCCATCCATTATCCAACCCGCTATATCCTAACTACAGGGTCACGGGGGTCTGCTGGAGCCAATCCCAGCCAACACAGGGCGCAAGGCAGGAAACAAAAAACCCGGGCAGGGTGCCAGCCCACCGCAGGGTACACACACACCAAGCACACACTAGGGACAATTTAGAAATGCCAATGCGCCTAACCTGCATGTCTTTGGATTGTGGGAGGAAACCGGAGCACCCTCAGGAAACCCACGCAGACACAGGGAGAACATGCAAACTCCACGCAGGGAGGACCAGGGAAGCGAACCTGGTTCTCCTTACAGCGAGGCAGCAATGCCACCACTGCGCCACCGTGCCGCCCAAATACAAATACTAAATAACAATAAATCAATCCTCCTCTCCTCCCAGCAGCTCCGTTACTCTACCACCCAACTCTGGCTCTGGCTTGCTGGGTTTCCCATAGTCCCTTAAATAGTCCATGACCCGGAGCACTTCCGGGTCAGTTGAAGATTCATATTTTTCTTCAGACCGGAAGTACTTCTGCTCTTCCGTCCCTGTGACTTGGGAGTACTTCCAGGCTGAATAAAAATATGAATCTTCAACTGACCCGGAAGTGCTCCTGTCCTTCAGTCCATGTGATTCACTAGCACTTCCGGGTCAGTTGAAGAATTATATTTTTATTCAGCCTGGAAGTACTCCCAAGTCAAAGGGACGGAAGAGCAGAAGTACTTCCGGTCTGAAGAAAAATATGAATCTTCAACTGACCCAGAAGTGCTAGTGAAGGGCTATAGGGAAAATAGAAATCCCTGTCTCCCTGCAACATCACACGATGGCACCCACGGCACCCAGCAGGGCTGTGAAGTCGAACTCCATCTCCCACGATGCCCTGCGGGAATCCAGGGCACCTCCATGCTGCAGGGACGACTCCATCTAACAGCCTGGATGTGTTGGCTGGGATGACTGCATGGTTTTCCTCCCACAGTCCAAAGACATGCAGGTTAGATGCATTGGCGATCCTAAATTGTCTCTAGTGTGTGCTTGGTGTGTGTGTGTGTGTGCCCTGCGGTGGGCTGGCACCCTGCCCAGGGATTTGTTCCTGCCTTGTGCCCTGTCTTGGCTGGGATTGGCTCCAGCAGACCCCCGTGACCCTGCAGTTAGGATATAGCGGGTTGGAAGCTGACTGACAATAACGAGATACAAAATGAGACAAAGCATGACCAGCAAACTGTGTCCATCATACAATATCTGAAAATAAAGAAAGATGAAGGTCTCAGGAATGCTGATCTGTTCAGGTCACCAGAGCTCTTAGAAAAGAGAAACTCAACAATTTTGGAAATGTCTGCTATTGCACAATGGGAGCAGCAAAAAGCCATGGAATTAAAAGAACATCTTGATCGCTTCATGGTGGCACACAGAGCCACGAATATGAAGACGGGTGTCCCTGTCCAAATACCTCCGGACCTGACCGTAAATCAAGTGAATTGTGGGATTCAGTCCACAAATTGATTGATTGATTGATTGACACTCCACTGCACGTTGATTGTTCTCTTGAGCCCCCATGACAGATGATGATCCCCCCCACCCTTCTATCTCCGAGGACTCCTGGTGATCTTCCTCACAATCCTGACCCTCAAGAGGATTATTCAAAAATAAAAAAGTAAAAAAAAAGAAATCTCCAAATGTGTTTTTAAAAAGGTCAGTTCAAATTGAAGTGGTTTGTAGTGATAATGTGCAATACATGTCCAGAATTTATCTGGTGAGAATGTAATTTTCATGAAGGCTGAACTCAAATCTTAAAGGTCAACAATGGCAGTCAGTCACTCACGAGAACTCTGACATTCGCAGCCTGCTTGGTGCTGTCAAAACACCCTGCAGTGCCAATATCTGATATTAGCAAAGTCAATTCCTTTTATATTCTTATTTCACTAAAATCGGGTGACCTTTACACATGCTGATAAATTCATGGCCACAACTAGACTGATATTATAACGGTCTGACCTTATTAAATCCTCAGCTCAAGTGCTTATGAACATCCAAAACAGTAAATCACTCAAAAACATAATTTCTCAGTTGACTTTTTTAAAAACAATTTTATATCAAATGGAAGTAAACAGAAAAGGCTGTCATTTCTAGACAGAGGTATGCTGCAATTTCATAAGCGCACAGTTTTACAGTTTTTGTTTACTTTGATTTGAACTCCTCTGATGCCTTTTTTGTGAGAACATCCCACACACGCATTTTAATGTACGTGGCGGCGGCTGCAAAGAGGACTGAGGCAATAAAATCCTGGGCTGTTTGTTTCGATTGTATTCAGAACCTTGAAATGACACAAATTATTTATTCACGGTCATTTATGTGTGAATTGCATTGAATATTATGAGGAGAAAGTCCCAAAGGGGAATGTGAAATTGATGGGCTAACGGTACTCGGATCAATTACCTTCTGGCGAACCAGAAGAGCAAGATGGAGTTGAATGGGCTGGGGTTAGACAGCTGCAGGCTGTGGTGCCAAGCAGCGAGAAAAGCAGCCTTTGTCTTACAATGAGCTGATATGGGCAGAACAGCTCAGGTAGAGGCTGAGAAGAAGAAGCGAGCGCCACACATCTCAGCTACCATCAGGAAGGCTCACGGATGCCACCACTTCTTCAGAAAGCTTGGATGTCTCCATTTAGGCCAACCGGTACCTACGGGGTGTACAGCAGGATCCGAACCTGCTGGCTGAGTGGCCCTCCTAGTGTGGTATCTGCTCAGCTCACAGCCACAGGGCACTGCAGAGAGTGCTGAAGATGGCGCAGAATTTTACTAGCACACAGCTGTCTTCAGTCCAGGGTACATCAAAAAAGTAAAGGCGATTTGAAAATTTCACCGTAACAGCAACGGATAGAACCTGAAGTCGAGATCAGATACAGCCTCTTGGATCCTGCCAAAACTGAAAGTGGACATTCAGAGCAAGCATTACATCTTTACCTCTACGGAGGAAGCAGACAAAAATACAACACGTTCACGATGGCCTATGGCAGAGCTCTCAAACTCCAGTCCTGGAGGGTCGCAGTGGCTGCAGGTTTTCAAAAACAGTGATCTGTTTTTGCTGTGTGTAAAAACACTGGGCGCAAGGCCGGAAACAAACCCCGGGCAGCACATAGTATATGTGTACCAAATTTCAGGTCAATAGGTCAAATAGGTGATTTAAAATCCTGGACAGACAAATGAACAGCCACAGTAAAGTATTATATAAGACCGGTAACAGTGCACTGCCCGATACCGTGCAGTGAATCCACTTGACTTGAGCATTCCTAGCTCTCATCCTCTTTCTTTCTCTGTCTCTGTTTATCATTCATTTACTCAGGTTGATGCGCTTGCAGCTTCCTGAGCAGCTCTTCTTTTCTCCACTCTAGCGGCCCGCTTCTTCTCTTCTTCCGTCAGCATCTTTTCGTGTTAAAACTGATTAAGTCAGAGTTTATGTTGCAATTACTTAGTATGTTTTCTTTAATTTTTCACTTAAGCTGGCACTTAAGTCTTCAATCTGCCTCAAGAATGATTTAAGATATGAAGAGGTAGGAGAAGTGACCGCGAAGGTAGTAGGGACAAGAAGGGCGTACGGCCGCATTGCTACCCACTGCCGAGAGCTGATTCTACAATAAAACTAAAATAATAATAAAAAGAGGAATAAAAATCATCCCTGCGAAAGCGGACAGTAGAGGTCACGTAGTACATGTGTACCAAATTTCAGGTCAATAGGTTGTAATAAGAACGACCCAGAGACATTGGGAAGGTTTGGGGCAGCCACCCATATAATATTTTTCCGGCTGCAAAATTGATTAATGAGAACAGATATGTTCACACAACTCGTCCAAAACAGAACTGATCATTGTCTTAAGATGGCGGCTTTTAAATGCTTGCAGAGGAAATGATGTCACTGGTTGCCCCGGAACCAGGCACGATTTCCCGAGAATGGCCTGCAAGGAATCGAGAAAGAGAATTAGTACTCTTCGACACCCCCTGGTCCAGCGTGGAATTACATTTATTCAGGCCTTTTACTTGTCCCCTAAACACGCGTGTGTGACAAGGTGAAATGGTTTGCGAGCTTCAGGTGATTTAAAATCCCGGACAGACAAATGGACAGCCACAGTAGCGCATTATATAAGAAGAGTAAGCATCATGGGGTCCTAGAAACTACTGAAATGGTCAGAAAGAAAATGAAATGTCGAGATGTCAGGTAATTGAAAGTTTCTTCGGAGGTTTCGTTTTGCCGACGTGCTTGCATCGGTTGTGCATTAGCGGCTAAGCAACTGTCTTTCTTTGGAGGTTTCGTTTTGCCAACGTGCTCGCCTCGCTCCTGTATTAGCGGCTAAGCGAGTGACTCTTTCTTCAGAGGTTTCCCTTTGTCGACATGCTTGCCTCACTTGCGTATCCTCGGAGGTGGAGCCCTTACTCCGACTCCACCTCTCACTTCCGGGCCCGAAAGACACACACACCCACACACACACTTCCACTCATAGATGTTTATATATAAGAAGATTATTTAAATAATGACGGTCAACTTGTGGGCTCAGAGCTCATGTGGGACGCGTTCTGAAACTGAAAGGGGAGGCAGGTGCCAATGACCTCATTAGCTCATTAATATTCATGAGGTAGTTCCCCCAACACTGCCATACTTTGGAAGAAGATTAAAATTATAGGGTGTATGCAAAATAGACATAGTCAGGAATTCTGGGAAAGTATAAATTGTTAAGGAGTTTTATTCTTTATTAGAGTGCGTGTATGTTTAAGCTTACTGTAGATAAAGTGACCAGTGTGTGTATGTGCACTTGTAAGAATATGTAACAATGAAGGCTTGGAACATTAAGATGAACATGTTTCATTTCTAGCCAAAAATAACCCAATTAACAATCAACCAGGCCATGTGAGCTTATTGGTTGTCCCAAACTTTGGCTGATGTAATATCTTACACAAGGCAGGGTTGTATTGTGAAAAGGGGCTGTCAGCAAGACCCTATAAATTCAAAGGATTTTCAAAAGGTGCTACCAGAGAGGCATCATATGTGACTGCCAAGGACCAGGAGGAGAGAAAGAGAAACAAGCGTCCAAGAGAAAAAGACTTTTCGCTCCCAAGCATTAAGAAACCAAAGAAAACAACAACCAAATCCATGGCCACCTGTAATGAAGCTGGCTGTGAGACGCTGCTTTGAATCATTCAGGTTGTATGTTTTCCTATCTTTAACATTTACACCTGCTTTCTCCTTCAAATAAACATCATTAAAGATTGAAACAGTCGGAGTATTGCTTTGCTAAAGTTGTCCTGTTGTTTACTGACATTTAGCAATGGCCGATGACTGTTAATAAAATAAACTTGTGTCCTTTTATGTATTGTAGTATCAGGATTAGCAATTAGCCCCTTTGGCTTCAGGTTAGGCCGTGTAGCCCTTTCAAAGGTAGCCATTGGGATACGAAAGCCCGACAGAAGTAGCCATTCCTGTCTTTTGCCGGTTTGTTCTGAAGTGCAGCCCTTTCAGGGGAAGCAATCTGAAGACGGATTGACACGTAAGTGAATCCCGGCAGGGACACCTCGTGAGCGAAATGGCACCCCGGTAAGGCGTCGAAGTTGAGGTACAATAGCCTCAGCCAGGGTTGAGATATTCTTGCTTTGTATTTGAGCTTTTTCTGTGCTGAGCGAATGTTGAGTTAGTGGTAGGTAGGTAGGTGGGTAGGTGGGTAGGTGGGTGGGATTGGGTAGGTAGGTAGGTAATGTGTAATGTGAAATGCACTATATGATAGATAGATAGATAGATAGATAGATAGATAGATAGA
>JANRMT010062841.1:22836413-22851921 GCA_026402145.1 Polypterus bichir lapradei | reverse complement strand
ATAGATAGATAGATAGATAGATAGATAGATAGATAGATAGATAGAGTTAATGTTTACCCCCCCCGGGTGGAATTGAAGAGTCGCATAGTGTGGGGGAGGAACGATCTCCTCAGTCTGTCAGTGGAGCAGGACGGTGACAGCAGTCTGTGACTGAAGCTGCTCCTCTGTCTGGAGATGATCCTGTTCAGTGGATGCAGTGGATTCTCCATGATTGACAGGAGTCTGCTCAGTGCCCATCCCTCTGCAACTGATGTCAAACTGTCCAGCTCCGTGCCTACAATAGAAAAAAACATGTGCGCAAAACTTGTGTCTCACGTCTGTCTGTGTCAGGTTGGGGCGGCTGGTGCATCCCCTGGTGGCCCACTACCTATATCTCTATATATATTGTGATGGACAGCCACGGCCACTACCTGGGTGGGACGCCAGCAGGGTGAAAGTACCAGGGGAAAGGGCATTGATGAGGGATACTAGAGGGCAGCCTTCCTGGGCAGCTGTGGCACCAATGATCCCTGCAGGGCATGTCAGGAACTGGCGTTTGCTGAAGCCTTGTTGGGTTCTGTGGGGGCCACCAGGGGGCGCTTCAGTGCCCTGTAGAGGACCTCCAGCACATCTGGAGTGATTCCAGGTAATAGTGATGACCCACCTGGAACACTCCCAGGACCTGAATAAGTGGAGCCGCCTCACTCCATTGAGGAGCCAGAGTTGGGAGGAAGGAGACAAAGCCTGAGGAGGAGTGGAGGCGGATGGACTGGCAGCAACAAAGGGAATGGACTGTATATTGTGGTGCTGGTAATGTTCATAAACTGTAAATAAACATGGGTGTTGAGTGAAATTGTGTCCTGCCTGTCTGTGTCCGGGGGTTAGGGTGGCAGTACGCCCCCTAGTGGTTTACAATATATAATCCAACGTCTATCTGTATGTCTGTCCGATTTTCACGAGAGAACTACTTAACGGATTTAGGTGCTCATTTGCTTGAACATTCTGGTTGATTTTGCGACTTCTCTCATCGCGCTAAGTATCAGAGTTCGCTTGCGGTAACGATTTATTTGCGTGAATCCAAGAAAGTGGCTGCGGGCCAAAGGAAGGGGGGGCGGGGCCCTCCTCACTCACGTGCCAGCGTCCGTTCGAGTCTCGGTCTACCTGTCGCCACGTGTTGGAGCGGATCTTGTCTCTGCTTACCTAGCCATACGTGTTTGTTTATTGATTTTTAAAGTTTGTCCTGTTTCACTACTACGTGGGTGGAGCCGTGGAGGACAGCTAATTCCTTATCTAAAATTAAAGTCTATTTTATTATATTCTTATTCTTTTCATACTCTTTGGGTTGATCCACCACCCTTGAAATCTGTGTGTTCATAACAACTGTCCAATCTTGTTGAATACAGGACATCTGATCTCTTAAGTCATGTTTCTGTACTTGTTGACTTTGACATTTATTTGGTTTCCTGATATTTCTGGACAGGTTTCTGACATTTATTAACCCTTTAAGATTAATGCTATATTTCAATTTGGAAAGCATATCAAAACACTTTATCCTTCATGACTATTTGACCCCTAAATCTAATTTTTCTTCCACAATTGATGGCCAAAAATGGCAAATGTATCCATTTAAAATTAAATGTACAACACAATAAAATGTGCAGAAAGTTAAGGGGTTGGAATATTTTCTGAATCCACCGTATGTTTGGTTAAATTGACCCCACACGTATGGCAGCGTGTGCTTGAGTGCATCGGATTGGCACCCCACTGGGTTCACACCTTTACGTCCAGCGCTGCAGAGAGTGAAGGGGTCTGAATCCTCTTGGAATTCACTCTACAGTCGTGGACCAAAATTTGGAGAATGATACAAGTTTTGGTTTTCACAAAGTTTGCTGCTTCAGTGTTTTTAGATCTTTATGTTAGACTAGCCATGTGCGCCCAACTACGTTGCGTGTGTTAAAGTTGTCTGTGAAGGACTCCCTGTTTAAACGCGACTGCCAGTCGTGAACTGGGCCCTTCATCGCACAGCATTATGATTTTTTATAAGGGAAGCAAAATTACAAAAGAAAACGCTTGGATGTTGATTCGATAGGAACGGCCTACTCGGAATCACTGTCCAAATCGTAATTATGTGGTGGTGTAGGAGCATTTCTGCTTCTGTCCGTTCACAGTCCGTCTCGTTTTCACGACGCTATCGTTTCCTCTCACGATCTCTTCTCAACCTTTCTCCAGTCTTGCAGGTTGCTTTGTGGCAATCCAAAGAGTAAGGCAATATACACTGAGCAATGGTTATAAAAGGGGGACACATAGGTATCCAGGCTCTTTAAAGCATAAATAGGGATCACTTCACTGACATGTGAGCAAGCCACGGTACAACTGTGAGACGTGCAGCACTCGCCGGCTACAACGTAACAATAATAATTTCCGGAATGTGCTGTTACGTTGTCCTTCATTTTACCCACTGTCTTTCTTTCATTCATATGTTACATAGGCACGTACCTTTTATCTTCGGCAATCTCATTCTCTAACCAGGCCTCAGGAGCTAACCAGCGTAACACTGTCCACCATGCCTTTCGTTATTCCGGCACATTGTTGACATCCGTGAGTAATAACAACGTACTAAACTGGAAGGTGGTCTACGCATGCGTGGAATTCGCGGACAAACAAAGATCAAGATCTAAATGAAGATCTCTTTAGTTAATTTAAAGCACAACAATTTGTTTAGTTTGAATGTCTGTGTTTTGAGGTGTGACTGGAGTACTACAGTCTTCAGTAGTATAAGCCTGGAGGAGATTCTTAATGCAATGCCTATGTTTTAGCTGTCTCTCTACTGCCATCTAGTGCTTCTTCTTCTAATTCATTCGCGGACAAACAAAGATCAAGATCCAAATGAAGATTATTATATATAGAAATGTTTCTATGGTAGACTGAAGTAGAATTACAAGCATTTCAGAAGTTTCAAAGGCTTTTATTGACCACTACATTAAGTTTATGCAAAGAGTCCGTATTTGCAGTGTTGGCCCTTCTTTCTTTTTCAAGACCTCTGCATTTTGCCCTGGCAGGCTGTCAATCTTCTTCTGAGCCAAATCCTGACTGATGGCAGCAGCCCATTGTTGGAGAATCAAGTGCTAGGAGTTTCTCAGAATTTGTGGGTTTTTGTTTGTCCGCCCGCCTCTTGAGGATTGACCACAAGTTCTCAATGGGGATTTTCCTGGCCATGAACCCCAAAATTTCAATGTTTTATTCCCTGAGCCACTTAGTTCTCACTTTTGCTTTATGGCCCGGTGCTCCATCATGCTGGACAAGGCCTTGTTGGTCACCAAACTGTTCTTGAATGGTTGGGAGAAGTTGCTCTCGAAGGATATTTTGGTGCTGAGGGTGTCCAGCTCTCCTAGAGTAAACTGCCTGTCTCCTGGAATCTCCTCCATGTCCTTCAGACTGTGCTGGGAGACACAGCAGACCTTCTGGCAATGGCAGGTATTGATGTGCCATCCTAGAGAGGTTGGACTGCCTGTGCCACCTCTGTAGGGTCCATGTATCGCCTCATGCTACCAGTAGTGACACTGACTGCAGCCAAATGCAAAATGAATGACGAGGAGGGAAAAATGTCAGTGGCCTCCCTCCACCTGTTAAACCATTCATTCCTGCTTTGGGGGTCGTCTCATTGTTGCCCCTCTAGTGCACCAAAGCAGCTGAAACTGATTACCAAGCCCCTGTGCTACTTAACTGACCAGATCAATAGTCCAGAAGTTTCATTGACTCTCATTTAAAATGTTTCCTTTAATGTTTTTGAGCAGTATATTACACGTTTCCCAATCCCAATTATATTTATCTGCTATACTAACTATAAATTATTGTCCTTTATTTTGTAGATTTTTTTCTGATATGACAGTAGTGTCTCCAGGGCTGGAGATCTTGCCAAGTGCCTGTCCTTGATTTCCCTTCTCTTCTCAGCCCTAAATGAAGGCACAAATGGATTCGTTCTGGCAAATCCACTAACCCACCTGATTTGTCTCTTGTCTCTCTTCTCTTTAGGTGGTCTCCCCGTCACACGTACGCTGCTGTGATCCTGTGAATGGTTAGCTGCCAATCCTCGTCCCATTCGGAGTGTCTTGCCATGTCTGCCCGCTCGAGCTGACAGCCGTCTTTTTCTTGTCGTCCCTTTCATCTGCGGCCAGAACGGATGGCATCTCAACCACAATGAAGAATTAGATGCTTGCACTGCTGCGCCCGTCCGCCTTTTTTTTTTTTTTTTTTTTCTTTCTCACTTTTTTTGTTGCACATGATCAGTATGAGGAAAACAAAACTACAAAGCGCACTTCACGCTGGGCTGCCGAGGAATGCACTCTCGTACTGAACGCTTCCTGACGCGTATCCAAGCGGAGAGACGTTAAATCTTCTATTCCTGTGCCCACCATTGTTGTTGACCTTTTCTGCTGGCAATTGATTGGAGCCGAAAAGTCAAGACTCTTAATTATGATTTCATTTTCTCAAAGACTATAAAACCAGGAAAAGGCTTACCACCAATCAAACTCCCAGTCGACGGAGAACACAGGACTAGTTTTCCACTTGGACCCCCGTTTTTTTGCTTCACAAGCCTAAAATGCCCTTGTTGCAAAGATTTAAACACATCAACCTGAAGATTTCTACCCTGACTCTGATATTCATTGTCTTGACACTGACCACCGTCCTGTGGAGCTTGAGTTTCCACGATCCTTCCTCCCCGTATTTCCTTCTTCTCAAGGTGGCCTCCTTACCCAAAAAGCCTTGTGCCTGTAAACGCTGCATCGCAGAACAGGGACTCTCACCCTGGTTCGATGAACGATTCAACCAATCATTAAGTCCATTAATGACAAAGAATAACAGTGTCCTCCCTGAAGATGTCTACAGGTGGTGGCTGGTAAGTTGAAATGGCTTCTGAAAGATTATTGGAAGGAATTTGAGGTGGCTTTGCAGATTCATTCGGCTTCATGAGTTTGTAGGGTCAAGTCAAGTCAAGTTGAGGAGGAAGCACTGGTAAAGCGTGTTGCCGAACCAAACACACGACGAAACAGCTCAGGATCCTGGTTGGCAGTGTTATTATTACATTTCTAGAATGGTACAGTGGCTTAGGCCTCCCAGGCCTGGGTGCAGATCCCTGCCCAGTCCCTCACTGTCCTAAGTTTGAATGTTCCTCCATGTCCTCCACAATCAAATTGTACACACACAATTTTCCTTCAGAATTTCCATCTCGCCTCTCTCTGTCTGTCACTCCTTCTGTCACTTTCAATCAACACTGCCTAGTCTCCCAATTAATCTCCCAATTCCCAACCCCACAGCATCATGCCAACCCCACCGTGTCTGGTTTCCTCCAGCCATGACGCTAATCTTGGTTTAATCAGACCACAGAATCTTGTTTCTCACCGTCTGAGAGTCCTTCAGGTACCAACTCCCAAAGTCAAGCTGGGGAGCAAGCACTGGTACAGCGCGTTGCCACACCCAACATACGACAAAACAGCTCAGGATCCCAGTTGGCAGTGTTATTATTACATTTCTAGAATGGTACAGTGGCTTTGGCCTTCCAGGCTTGGGTGCAGATCCCTGCCCAGTCCCTCACTGTCCTAAGTTTGAATGTTCCTCCATGTCCTCCACAATCGAATTGTACACACACAATTTTCCTCCAGAATTTCCATCTCGCCTCTCTCTGTCTGTCACTCCTTCAGTCACTTTCCATCTACACTGCCTAGTCTCCCAATTCCAAACCCCACAGCATCATGCCAATCCCACCGTGCTGGTTTTGCACAGGTGGTGAGTTGGTGTCTGGTTTCCTCCAGCTGTGATGCTAATCTTGGTTTTATCAGACCACAGAATCTCATTTCTCACCGTCTGCGAGTCCTTCAGGTACCAACTCCCAAAGCACTGGTACAGCGTGTTGCTGCACCCACTGCACGACGAAACAACTCGGGATCCCGGTTTGCAACCCCCTCAGGCAGACACACAGTCCAGTCCTACCCTCCGGAAATGACCCTCTATCTGCCGCAGCCAGGTGTTACGTGGGCGACCCCTTGGCCTGGTCCAGCCACTCGGGTCCCCATCAGTGAGGATCCTGTGAGATGGATCACCCTCGGGTGAAACGTGCCACATGGCCGTAGTGCCGTAACTGACGCTCCCTCACAATGCAGGTCATGTGTCTCATTCGGGACTCCTTGAGCAACACAAAGTCAAACCAGCGGGACACAAGGATTCTCTGAAGAGACACAAGGAGTCCAGTCTTCGTCTCAGGTCACTGGAGAGCGTCCATGTCTCGCAACCATATAGCAAAACAGGAAGCTCCAAGACTCTAAAGACTTGGACCTTTGTCCTTTTGCAGAGATATCGGGAGCGCCACACACCCCTTTCCAGCAACCCTATGCTCTTCATAGGAAGAGTCACCAGTAAAATTAGAAAAAATGTGTCTCATCTTGGGGAATTGGAGCATTCCTCCATTTCTTTTAAGTTGTTGTGAAATGATCCAGACAGCACAGGAAAGAGGTTTGGGGGCAGCCACCCATAAACAGGGGTTCCTTGGGTTACAACACAGTTCTGTTTCTACGACAGTGATGTAACCCGAATTTTGGTGTAAGTCGAAATACACCCTAGCCTAAGTCACTTACCTATCCTAACACAGTTGTAAAGTCATAATCTAGAACATAAACACACAACTAAGCCACAGAAAAACGAAGAGGACATAAATACACAGTAATTCCAATTCTAATTTATAGCAATCTTTCCATCCATCCATCCATCCACCCATCCATTATCCAACCCACTATATCCTAACTACAGGGTCATGGGGGTCTGCTGGAGGCAATCCCAGCCAACACAGGGCACTAGGCAGGAAACAAACCCCCGGGCAGGGTGCCAGCCCACCGCAGGGCAATTTTTCCATCTCGGTCATTATGCCAGTTCGCTGTTTGGTAATCACAGTCGATTTCCTAGGGGCGATCGCTTTACATGTTCCAGGGTACGGTCTGTGGCACCTTCTGTCCTGTGCTCAGTCCTGCCAAGGTAGGCTCCGCCCCCAGAGAATCTTCAATTGAATTAAGCAGGTTTAAGAATATTAATTTAAAATTTCATAACACAATTAATACAACAAAATGGGATGGACCTAGAATTAGTTTAATAAAGAACAATTTGTTCTTGATCTGCAAAAGCTGTTACAGATAGTGCATCTCAGATTTTAAAAATCAAAGCATAAGCTCATTAGTATTCATGTTTCTTCATTTTGGACTGTCGCATTTAAAAGCATTTTCTGATGTAATTGCTGAGTAGGTATTAGATGGAGGTGATCCTGATGCCCAGAAATGTAGAGCTACAGTATATAACTTTGCTTTGTTTTATCCCAAAAAGCCCTCACAGCTGTCTTTGTAGTTATTAACTCTTTGAGGGCTGAATGTTTTTTCCAAAAAAGCATAGTTTCTGAAAATGAATGGTTTCACACAGAAATCAACATAAAACGTCTGTTGCTGCATGCTGTGTGGCTGCCAGTTTGCCAAGAATATGTGGCAGGCTTGCGGCCAGGCTGTCTTTGCATGGCTGGGATGCGGTCGCAGTGCATTACAATCTGGTTTCTTTGTTAAGTGGCAGTCCTACCTGGTGAACATTGTCAGTACCATGATTAACTGGGGTCCAATCAGCTGAAGGCTGGAACCTCACATTCATTTTCAGTCACTTGTATCAAAATCTGAGTCTGACAAGTCATAGCCCAGTTCAGAGATAAAAGGCAAAATGTCATCCACAGAGTATTTCACTTTACGCGTTCGCTTTGATCTCTCGCCAGATGTCAGTGCCATTTTCGCCGTTGTTTGTGCCTTGCTACTCATGCAAGCGCAGGAAATCTCAGTCAAACCAATGAATCTAATTTTCCTTCTGGCATCGAGAGTCCAACTTAAACATAACGGTTGGTTTTGTCACAGTTTACAGTCGATTACCGTCATCAACTCCTCCTTTTGACAAAAGTCGACATCAGCCCTGAAAGAGTCAAATTAGAACATTACACAATTCGAATGATTGTGATGAGAACAGGCCCGTCAGCCCAACAAGCTGGAATAACATCAAATCAAGATCTGAAGGTCCCTAAAGTCCTCCTCTCCACCACACTACTTCGTCATTTATTCTGTATGTGTTCTGTATGTCTTTTCTTTTCGAACATTTGTTAAGTTTCTAAGCATTTCCCACAAGTTCTTGTTGCCACATAACATTTGGGATCTACTGTACCAGTTCACACCATCATTTTAAATAGTCCAACCATGCCACGTCCTAGAGCAGGGGTGTCGAACTCCAGGCCTGGTGGGCCGCAGTGGCTGCAGGTTTTCTTTGTAACCCTTTCCTAATCAGTGATCTGTTCTCATTGCTAATTAACGTCTTTTCCCTTCATTTTAATCACCTTGCTTTTAAGGATTCAGTCCTCTGAATTGATTCAAATGAGATGTGAAATAAGCCAACAGATGACCAGCTAAGCTGAGATTTCAAACTCCAACCAATTTCACTCCAACTGATCTCTCAATAAGAAGCTGATTCTTGCAATTAATTAAACCCGTTATTTAATTCCATGGCTTGTTGCTGCTCTCATGCTGCCACAGCAGACATTTCCACAACTGTTAATTTTTCTGTTTTTTCTAAGAACACCTTGAAAATGTTTGGGTGACCTGAGAGATCAACCTTACTGAGACCTTCACCTTTCTTTATTTTCAGATATTGCGTGATAGACAGGTGAGCTGGTCATGTGGCGGCTTGTTTTGTGTCTCATTATTGTTTGGCTGCTAATTAAGGAAAAACAGACAACTAAGGGGGTCTGAGTCAAGTTAATTAAAACTAAGGCAAAACGAGTTAATTAGCAGCAAAAACTGGTCACTAATGAAGAAGATGGTTAGAACGAAAACCTGTAGCCACTGCGGCCCTCCAGGACCGGAGTTTGACACCCATATCTTAGAGTCTCTGTTCAGGAGCTCAGTGACGCCCTGGTCCAGATCTGGGAGGAGATCCCTCAGGACACCATCCGTCATCTCATGAGGACGTTGTCAGACATGCACACAAGCACGTGGGGGCCAAACAAACTACTGAGTACGATTTGGAGTTGCATATACCTCTGTTATATGCCATTTGGTATGGAATTCGTGAAAGCAGTGTTAATGTTTGTGATGTGCCATCTGTTGGAGTTGCTGCAATGAAATTTTGGCGAAACGGACTAGCTTGCCTGCCGCATCATTTCTTCACTTTGATTTTCAGCGTGTCTTTGAATTCAGCCCTCTGTAGGTTGATCATTTTCATTTCCGTCAAACGATGTGCCATCCTTTCGTTCCTAACACATTACCCAGTCCATACCAGTAGAGATAGCCAGCAGGATTTTTTTTTCTCCCATTGAGATCGGATGTTTTTTCAAAGTGTTCCTTTAATTTTTTTGAGCAGTTTATTACATGTAGAAAGACAAAATGTTAGATTTGAATGCACAGTGGGAGGTGTGAGACCTGAAAGTACATCTGATGAGATGGACCTGGGACTCACAGTGGACTCGTCACTTTCTACTGTACATCAAGACAGCCACTAAGAAGGCTAATAGGACGACTTGTGGAGAACAAGTCATGGAGGTTATGCTCAAGCGGCGAGGTCTCACCTGGAGCCCTGTGTGCAGTTTTGGTCTCCATATTACAAAAAGACTTAGCAGCACTAGAGAAAGTCCCGAGAAGTGCGACTAGGCTGATTCCAGGACTAGGGGGAGAGACTGAAGGAGCTGGAGACCACTTTTCTAAAACTCAATCCATTAAGTGCTACAGTATGGGACAGCACTGAACCCGCAGACAACACACCAAAACACCAGGTAAAAAGTCCCAATAATTAATTTATTTATACAATAATGTGCACAAAGCACCTCCACCTCCACTATACACAATAATAAATCAATAATAAACACTAATCAATACAATAAAAATTCCACCTGTCCACCCAGCAGCTCCGTCACACTCCCACCCAACTCCGGCTCAGTCTGCTGGGTTTCCCACAGTCCTTAAAATAGTCCTTGACTCGGAAGTGCTTCTGTCCTTCAGTCCATGTGACGCCATAGCACTTCCGGGTCAGATGAAAACTCTTCTTTTTTCTTCAGCCCGGAAGTACCTCATTTCTTCCGTTCCCCGTGATGAGGTAGTACTTCCGGGCTATAATAGCAACATTCGTTACTCCCTGCAGCGGCCCCCATGGTATCCAGCAGGGCTGTGTAGCCGAACTCCATTGTCCATAATGCCCTGTGGGAATTCGGGGCACCTCCATGTTGCAGGGAGGACTCCCTCTAGCAGCCTGGGGGTGATAAACTGCCGGCCATCCCTCACAAGTGCCTGCCCACTCCTTAAACACGCCTGAATGTTACGTCATGCGTTCCTTTTCTAACGTGTTTTTTTAAATTACAGGGTGATGAAGCGACTGTCTCAGGGTCACACAGCACACCGGTGGTGAGAATTGAACTGGCAGCTTTGTGTTAAGAGGACACGTCTTAATCAAATACGTCACACACAGCCTGCCATAGCAGCCGTATAGAATGGCACATGAACACTTCACCTGATCATTTACTAGACTGAGAATTGAACCCGCGTCCCCTTGGTGCTGTGCAGCAGCCACACTAACCACTCCGTCATAAGCAAATTCAAACCAATATGCAGGATAATGAAAATACAGCATGCCTTATTTGTGTTATTTTGAATTCAATTTATTCTTATCCCCTTATAAGCCCAGAGCACTGTACACATTTAAAAGTCTTAACGCAGAGGGTCTTCCCCATGCTGATTCCTTTTTTAATTATACAACGTTATTTCTTTGGCAAAGCCGTCTGGATTTTGTCAGCCTCGGCTTCATTAAAATTTAGGCGGTGTGTGAAAATTCTTGTCTCCCTGAGAGCCCCCCCCCCCCAAGCAAGTAAGAGCGTGTTGAAGTACTCTGAGAAGGCCCCCCGGTTTGCCCTCCCCACCCAGATGTTTGGCATAAGGCTTTTTGTAGTCTCAACAAGAACTTTGAAATGTGCAATCCCACAGGCCGGTATGTGGTTAAGTCTTCTGGTTTCCATCGCCGTGGTTTGTCCTGAGCCACTTAGCCTGGCGGCCTTTATTTCGGCAGCCTGTTTGATCTCCTCTGCCTCCTTCTACTGTTACATTCTGTCATCAGCCGCCATGCCGTTATTTTGAAAGACTACGTCTGTTCTGTCATCGCAGTCCCACGTGCAGGACTTCCTTTTACGGGAATGTTCTTCTTTTTGGCTCCAGTGTGAGTGAGTGGTGGGGTGACTCCGTGTCCTGGGATGGACTGGTGGTCCGTCCAGGGTAGTTTCCCACCTTACAATTACTATTGCCAGGATAGACTCCAGTCCCCTGTGACCCTAAATTTCATTTAAGAATGTAAGTTTAATGTGATTATTTATTCTTGCACAAAGGTATGTATGATACCTTCAGAAAGAATTCAGACCCCTTCATTTTTTACACATTGTATTGTATTGCAGCCTTGTGATAACATTGTTTAAATTCATTTTTTCCCCTCCTCAAGCAGCAGGCAAATACCCCAGAATGAGAAAGCGGAAGTAGGATTTTAGGAATTCTTGCAAATGTATTAAAAATTAAAATTCCATTGAAACATTCCATTGACTCAAGTATTCAGACCCGTTGCTATGACTGTTCCATTGGTCATCATTTAGATGTTTCTACATCTTGTTTGGAGTCCACCTGTGGTCAATTCAATTGATTGTATGTGATAATGGAAATTAACATTTGTAGTGTGCCATCCATTGGAATGTATTTTGTAATGCATGTAGTAATATAATGCATTGCATTTGTTGCAGTAAAATGCATTACTACAATGTTTGTGATGCACCATCTGTTGGAATGACAAATGCAAAATGCATTACTACAATGTTTGTGATGCACCATCTGTTGGAATGGCAAATGCAATGCATATGCCTCTGTTATATGCCTTTGGTATGGGATTCGCAAAAGCGGTGTTAATGTTTGCAATGTGCCATCTGTTGGAATGACAAATGCAATGAATTGTATTACTGCAAATGTTTGAGATGTCACAGCAACCTGATGGGCACACAGACACTTGTCCTTTTATTAAGGTGAATTCCGGTCAGAATTATGTCTGTTATATGCCATTTGGAATGGGATTCGTAAAAGTGGTTTTAATTTGTTTGATGCATCATCTGTTTGGATGACAAAGGCAATCATTTTATAACTACAAATATTTGTGATGCACCATCTGTTGGAATGACAGATGTAATGCGTTTTATTACTACAAATATTTGTGATGTGCTATCTGTTGGAATGACACATGGAATGCATTTTATTACTACAAATGTTTGTGATGTGCCATCTGTTGGAATGGCAAATGTAATGCATTTTATTACTATAAATGTTTGTGATGTGCCATCTGTTGGTATGGCAAATGTAATGCATTTTATTACTACAAATGTTTGTGATGCACCATCTATTGGAATGACAAAACAAATCCATTTTATTATTACAAATGTTTGTGATCTGTGGTGGGCTGGCACCCTGCCCAGGGTTTGTTTCCTGCCTTGCACCCTGTGTTGGCTGGGATTGGCTCCAGCAGACCCCTGTGATCCTGTAGTTAGGATATAGCGGGATGGATAATGGATGGATGGATGTTTGTGATGCGCCATCTGTTGGAATGACAAATGTGATGCATTTTATTACTACAAATGTTTGTCATCCACCATCTATTTGAATGGCAGAGACACAACAACCAGATGGACACACAAATGCTTTTCCTTTTATTATCCAATCAGGCTTCTCTTTATCTTTAGGGCCTTCTCTTTAGCACCCATGTTGAATGTCATTTTCATGTTGACAAGGCAGCCAACTACAGTACGATCTCAGTATGATTCAGATACATCCCATTTCATTGGTCTTCGTTGAGATGTTTCAGCACCTGTTTGGAGTCCACCTGTGTTTAATTCAATTGATTGTACAGGATCAGGAAATTAACATTATCTTTTGAAATGTATTTTGTAATGTATGTAGAAGTAAAAATTCTTTGTATGTGTTATTCCAACAGATGGCACATCACAAACATTTGTCATAGTAAAATGCATGACTACAATGTTTGTGATGTGCCATCTGTTGGAATAACAAATGCGATGCCTACAGTATGTTTCTGTTATATACCATTTGGAATGGGATTTGTAAAAGTGGAGTTAATGTTTGTGATGCTGTTGATGACAAATGCAATAATTTTATTACTACAAATGTTTGTGATGCGTCATCTGTTGGAATAACAAATGCATTGCCTATGATTCTGTTATATGCTATTTAGAATGGGATTCGTAAAAGTGGTGTTAATGTTTGTGATGCCGTTGAGATGACAAATGCAATAATTTTATTACTAGAAATATTTGTGATGCGCCATCTGTTGGAATGACAAATGCAGTGCATGTTATTACAGCAAATCTTTGTCCTCCACCATCTGTCAGAATGGCAGAGGCACAGCAACCAGATGGACACACAAACGCTTCTCCTTTTATTATCCAGTCAGGCTTCCCTTTATCGCCACGGCCTTCTCTGTAGAACCCCTCTTGCCTGTCATTTTCACGCTGACCTGGCAGCTGACTACAATACGATTCACCTTAATCTTCCATTTGCAGCTGGGCCAAAACTAAATCAATCTGCTTATTTGAATAAATCATTTCAGTGAGTGAAAGTGGATGGATAGATAAGTCATTTCAGGGGAAATCTCGAGGCTTAAGAATGCTAAATTCTGCATATCTTAGATTTTACTTAGGAAATAATTGGTAGCTTTAGAGTACCCTGTTGGAAAAAAAAAATGAAAAGAAGAAAATGCTTGTTTGCTAACATTTCTCCTCTTCTAATCTGTGCAGAGGCTGCAGTCAGAGAAGAAGCCTGCCGATTTCAATGAGGTAATAAAGAAACTGTTTGAGATCGTCCCTGGCCAAGACATTTACATGGACTGGGGACCCTCGCGCTGCAGGAAGTGTGCCGTGGTAGGGAACTCTGGAAACCTCAAGGGATCCAATTATGGGGCCGAGATTGACTTGAATGATTTTGTGCTGAGGTAAGTAATACATTCAACGGGATGTATCTCATCATAAAAGTGCTGTGTTCTTCACAGCCCTGGCAAATGTATGAGGAGCAGGCCGCTTTGCTTTACCCCCCCCCCCCGGGGTGGGGCTTTGATTATCAGTCAGTCCCCTTGAGCCGCAGATTGCTTGAAAATATTACATCAGAGTCGAATTCTTTCCTTATTGTATTTATTTTGTTCGTATATTATACTGTGTGCAAGTCCTCTGGGCTCACAGTGGCCAAATCAGTTTATACCCCTTAAACAAAATGTCCTAAAGTTTTATGGTGGGCCCGCCTTCCGGGGTCCATCTGGGAAACATCGTTGGCCCCCATCAGTGCTGATTGCCGGTTCTCACCTTCCGTCATATAGCCTGATACTGGTGGCATCAGATGTAGGATTTTTAAGATTTGCCAGTTTTTCTTTTTGTTTGGCTCCTTTAATGAGTGGTCCTGCGTCAAGCTGCTGTTTTGAGGAGTAGTGCCCTACTTCAGCAGGGAGTTTTGATAAATTACAAAAATATTTTTGATCAATAGCTGCTTGTCAAACTGACCACTCTTACAGTCGAAGTGTTTAGCTGGGAACATGCAGCTGCTATCCAACCGGCCTGGTTTAGTGAAATTAGCCCAGTCGTGTTGGGGATTTTGCTGTCTTGATGTACGAGTCGATTTATTCTTATTTTCTCTCATCCATTGCCCACCATGTGAAGTTATCAATTATTAGCATTACAGCTATAAACGTCATTCATGTGACCCAAGCGGGTACAAGAAAACTACTACCATGTTACTGTTGGCCAGAGTATGAAGTCGGACAACAGAACAGGCCGATAAGACCAGTTTTCTTATTTTTAGACCTATATTTGGTATTTTTATTATGCTTTTTGATTTTTTTTCTACCCTTCGTCTACATGTTTTGCCTATTTTAAACGTTTTTCTTCCTAACCCTGGAAACCAGACAGACACACAGATACACAGACACTTGTCCTTTTATTAATGTGGACACACACACACACACAGATTGGCAATGGGGCGCAGTGCTTAAGGCTTTGCACTTCAAACCCTGGGGCTGTGGGTTCAAATCCCACTACTGGTAGATAGATAGATATGTAAGGCACTATATAATAGATAGATAGATATGAAAGGCACTATATAATAGATAGATAGATGATAGATATGTAAGGCACTATATAATAGATAGATAGATAGATATGTAAGGCACTATATAATAGATAGATAGATACATAGATAAGGCGCCACAATCAGTACAGATGCCCTTAATTTAATGTTCTCATCTCCATCATTCATTTTTTTATCCTCGTATCCTCCATCCACAAGCCTGCTGAGATAGATAGGTATGAAAGGCACTATATAATAGATAGACAGATAGATAGATAGATATGAAAGGCACTATATAATAGATAGATAGATAGATAGATAGATAGATA
>JANRMT010062841.1:22807531-22817760 GCA_026402145.1 Polypterus bichir lapradei | reverse complement strand
TTTGATTTACTTCCAAGTAGGGAAAGTATTGTAATTGTCCAAAAATTTGATTTCAGAGATTTTGATGAATTGCGATGTTTTAGACCTCCCTGAGTCTGATTTACTTCTTCATAGAGAAGGTATTGTAATTGTCCAAAAATTCAATATCAAGATTTTCATGAATCTTGACATTTTAGACCTCTCTGAGTCCGAAAATACCATTTTTGGAATTATGTCTGTGTGTCTGTCTGTATGTGTGTGTGTGAGTGTGTAAACACAATAACTTGAGTACACGTTCACTTAGGTCAATCACATTTTGCATACAAGTATTAGGTACAAAATATAGATTTCTTTTTTTACTTTTGGGCTATTTCCGCTAACCGGAAGTAGTACTTTACCTTTTATTCATGCAGCTGCAGAGTCTGATTTATTCAACTTTACTTTTATAATAATTGTTCAATATATTATTCACTAGCAGAATACCCGCACTTCGCAGCGGAGAAGTAGTGTGTTAAAGAAGGTATGAAAAAGAAAAGGAAAAATTTAAAAAATAACGTAACATGATTGTTAATGTAATTGTTTTGTCATTGATATGAGTGTTGTTCTCATATATATATCTATATATTTATAGATATATATATATATATATATATATATATATATCAAAATACCCGCGCTTCGCAGCGGAGAAGTACTGTGTTAAAGAAATTATGAAAAAGAAAAGGAAAAATTTTAAAAATAACGTAACTTGATTGTTAATGTAATTGTTGTGTATGTATATATATATATATATATATATATATATATATATATATATCAAAATACATATCTACATACATATCTACATATACATATATATATATATATATGCATACCTATCTACATCATATATACACACACATATACATACATACATACACAGACACACACATATATATAATTTGTGTGTGTGTATGTATGTGTGTGTGTGTGTGTGTATACACATACATACAAACATACACACAGGTATATATAAATATATGTGTATATATATATATATATGTATGTGTCTATATGTGTGTGTATAGCTTTGATCACTGAGTGCAAGGGAAAAATAATAAAATGTAGTCTATAAGTTATTAAACAGTAAAACATTAACGTTTTAAGAAGTAAAGGTACATTGAGCACTACTGGAGTGGTTGCGGGTAAACTACATTTTAAAGACGGTATAACAGAAGAGGTAAGTAGTACTAACAGCAGCTAAAATGTATATGGATCATCTCTCGGTAGTAGATCCCTTTTGAAAGGCGCTACACGACGGCTGTGGTATAGAAATTACATTTTCTATGTGAAAGTCCAAATTTCTGCCTCTAATAATGTGCCTTACCAGCAATTAAAGAAAATTAGTTTTGTGTTCTCTGCAGTGTTAAGAGAGAAAGGCTTTGGTTTGGGATAAAAGGAAAAAAGGTGTAAAGAAAGGAAAGTTGCGTTTTTCTTTTATATAGTATAGAGAGATGTGTTCGCTGACGATATGAGCGCCTTTTGGGGACAGTCGCGGTGGGTCTTGTGCAGACTGGTGAGACGTCCCAGCTATTAATCGGCTGTGATGGCACTGTCAGTCCTTCACTCCTGTGCGTGTCTTCATAAGAGCTGACGACCTCATAATCGTATACGTGCAAAATAAAGTGCGAAGCGCCTTAATATTATTTTGCCGCAGAAGCGCAGTCAGCGTGT
This sequence comes from Polypterus bichir lapradei, assembly GCA_026402145.1. Classification (NCBI taxonomy): domain Eukaryota; kingdom Metazoa; phylum Chordata; class Cladistia; order Polypteriformes; family Polypteridae; genus Polypterus; species Polypterus bichir. The sequence goes on along the minus strand of JANRMT010062841.1, from coordinate 22,816,068 downwards.
GAAAGGCCGGCACAGCTATGCGCGCGCGCCGGCAACTCGACTTTTGCTGGGCAGGAGACGCCAGTTTTTGCAGACACGTTCACATGATCAAAAGTCTCCGCGCTCTTTGGAGGTCATTCATATACAAAATACCCGCGCCTCGCAGCGGAGAAGTAATGGGTTAAAGAAGTAATGAAAAAGAAAAGGAAACATTTTAATAATAACGTAACATGATTGTCATGAGTGTTGCTGTCATATATATGCCTGCCTAAATAAGTCACCCTCGCTTCGCTCTTACTTTTTTACCGTTCATTTAATCATGGCTAGTGGCGGAAAAATTATAAAATGGAAGGAGGATTACACTGAGTATGGCTTTACCAAAACAATTATTGATGGCGAATCGATTATTCATAAAGCTTGAATTGGTGATCTGTTTTTCTGTGTTAACCTCATATTTTTTCATACTTCTTCTCAAACCAAGGTGGTGCGAGGCTAAAATGAATTGGGATGCGCTGATCAATGTTATCGGTGTACCAGGAAATCATGCATTGACAAAAGTTCCCCTTTGATTGTAATGCAAAGTGTAATTAAATGCATTATTTTTTAACGTGTTATGGAGCACATGCATCGAAGCTTCTCAGCTGTGCTTGTGCTAAGAAAATTAAACATTTTAAAAATAACGTAACACGATTGTCAATGTAACCTTTTGTAAGTAGTGCCTGGAGGATTCAGTGTGGAGAAAGTCTAGAGACAGAGTGTGTATTAACTTGTGGATTTCTCTGTATTTGGTGGCAGTGTGACGAAGTTGCTTCGGAAGACGGCGTTAGCCGCGGAGCTCAGCTCAGAGCGAAATGAGGTAAATGGGAGGGGATATGATGACGTGACTCCTCCACCCGCCTTAACTGTCAATCCCCCACAAACACAGTCTCTCGGAATTTGCATAAGCACACCCCTTCACCTGCAATTTTAACTTAGTTACAAAGTGATCAAAACTCTCGTTTATATCCTGCGTCCTCTCATTAAACTTGTATCCCGCATTACCCGTGGGCACGAAAAGCACCAGCGGCAGCCTGTCTATTAAGTTAATTTAAAGTTTAGGTTTATACCTCGCTTTGTTTCCGAAGTAGCTGTACTGATGAATATGGTAGTATGTCACTCGCTCGCTTCTTAATGTTTCGCTGCCTTCTCAATTATATAATGCATGTTTTGTTCAGCGTATTTTGGAGCTCTTCCTGGTTTTCTACATAGTGCGTTGACAGTCAGTTCACGTGATTACGTGGGCGGCGTAATGATGTCACACGAAACTCCGCCCCCACGGCGGTCAAGCTCAACTCCATTACAGTAAATGGAGAAAAACAGCTTCCAGTTATGACCATTACGCGTAGAATTTCGAAATGAAACCTGCCCAACTTTTGTAAGGAAGCTGTAAGGAATAAGCCTGCCAAATTTCAGCCTTCTACCTACACGGGAAGTTGGAGAATTAGTGATGAGTCAGTCAGTCAGTCAGTCAGTCAGTCAGTCAGTCAGTCAGTCAGTGAGTGAGGGCTTTGCCTTTTATTAGTATAGATTTGATTTGATTTATTGTTGATGGCTCTTTAATATACATAATATAAACATATAATCATTGTCTTGTGGTTTACTCCTCAAATATCCATCCCCATATCCGAAAAAATACGAGGAAGTCTAGGGGAGACTCAATAGCCCAGAATGACAAAACAAAAGCAGGATTTTTGAAATTTTTGCAAATGTATTTAATTTTCCCTTTGACATTATGAGTTATTGAGTGTAGATTGATGGTCAACAATGGCAAATGTATACATTTCAAATTAAATATACGGCACAATAAGACCTTAAGAAATTTGTTAAACGAGAAGAGACCACTCAGTCCGTTTGTTTAGCTAACAGCTAAGCTGTCCCTAAAAGTGTGCAGTGTGAAACAAGAAACAGATATAGAAAAAGGTTTGGGGCATATCCGTGACCCCCGTATTATAAAAAGAAGATAGTCTTTATACATAGAGAAAGTAGACGTCTTTCCAAGTAGTGAATCAAAGATGGCTGAACTGCTGGTCATGTAGGTTCAAGGCAGGAAGGGGCAACTCCAGGAGGGTGGACAACGGAAGTGATGTCAGAGGTGGAATGTCCATCAGTCTTCTGTTCTGCAAAAGGAGGAAAAGAGGAGGCATTAGCATTGACCACCAACCCCTAGTTCAGCGGGTGACTGCCATCATCAGAACCCTTGAGATGCCCCCCAAACATGCATGCGCGACAGCAGAAAGTAAAGAAGTCTGAAGAAGTCTGTTAGAGCCCACTGTAAATGACCAGGACAACCTTAAGATGTTCTTCCAGGTGGTATGGCCCTACAATGCCCGACATGAAAACCTTCAGCATATTTTGTCAAGCTGCCACACTACACTACCACAAGGTCAACCAACTTCTGTGAAGGCTAGTGGAGGTTCTGAAGTTAAGCAGAACAAATGCATGGAAAGGTTAGTATCCTCCACAAAAATGGCTAATCCACTTTGTAGGACAAGGTGGGATAAACAATTGGAAGGAGACGGAAACAAGCCTTTTTCTGGCAATGAGAGTAGACGTGAATTGTTAGCTTTGGTTTCTCACCAAAATGACTTCAATCATATTAAGGCTGGACATCATGCAATAGTCTGCATAAGGCAAAATGGTTATTATGATTGAGCTGAGGGAAGAAATTGAGGAAACCCATGAAAAGGAAACCCAGAAATGATCAGAGTTGGCATCTGACTACAGGGAGGAAGGATAAAGGGCTTCCAACTATGCTGTGGGAACATCCATTCAGTGTGAACTAAGGATAATTAGACCAGAACCTTGGCTGCCATGCAGAGATTTTGGTTGCAGAAGACACGACTGCATAGGCCGGCAAAGGCCAAGGAGGCTAGTCAAGGCCTTTCTTCTCAGTCACAGAGGAATCACTAGAGATTATGCTTCCGAAGTATTGCGTGTTCCCAGGTGTTTTGTTGCCAATCTGGATGTCCATCTGCGGATCGGTGTGCTGGAAGGCAGGCTATAGGGTCAGAGTCTTGGAGGTGCTTCAAATATACTGTGACGTGTGAGTCCCTGTCTTGCACCCCAAAACATGAGGCTGAGTCTCAGTACTTTAGCAAAACCAGCTTTATTCAACTTGAAACAGGAACAGCACGGTTTTTATTGTAGCGGGATCTACCACTCTCCTATAGACAGACACAGCAGTCAGGCAGGGTCGTGGCCAAGTAATCCTGTCCCCTGCATTTATAATGTTCCTTGCATCACCCATCGATGGCTTGTGCTTATAGCATGACCACGGTCAGCTTGGATTTGCTTTCACGGTGAGCTGCCGCAGCACCAGGAGCCCACAGTTGCACTGGCAACTGATAAACTGTCTTCCACAGACATGGCGATCTCACTTCGGGATGCTCTTCGGCTTGTCGTCCCATTGGGGGGGAGTCCGAAATGAGTTTAGAAACCTTACAATACATATAGTACACAAAGAAATATAGATGTTGTGACCAGACAGGAACACTCCTGAGCAGACCCCAATATCCTCTAGAGGAGGCCACCTTCTAAACCAAGAGGATTAATTACAAGAAAATACAGGATAACAAAACATGATGGCAATGGAGTTTTTAATCAGATTGTTTAATGGAATCTTGGAAAGTGAGAGGATACCTGAGGAGTGGAGAAGAAGTGTACTGGTGCCGATATTTAAGAATAAGGGAAATGTGTAGAGCTGTAGTAACTAAAATTGATGAGCCACAACATAAAGTTATGGGAAAGAATAGTGGAAGCTCAGTTATGAAGTGAGGTGATGATTAGTGAGCAGCAGGATGGTTTCATGCCAAGAAAGAGCACCACAAATGTGATGTTTTGCTCTGAGGTTGTTGATGGAGAAGTTTAGAGAAGGCCAGAAGGAGTTGCATTGTGTCTTTGTGGACCTGGAGAAAGCATATGACAGAGTGCCTCGAGAGGAGATGTGGTATTGTGTGAGGAAGTCGGGAGTGGCAGAGAAGTATGTAAGAGTTGTACAGGATATGTACGAGGGAAGTGTGACAGTGGTGAAGTCTACGGTAGGAGTGACGGAGCTGGGATTGCATCAGGGATCGGCTCTGAGCCCTTTCTTATTTGCAATGGTGATGAACAGGTTGACAGACGAGATTAGACAGGAGTCCCTGTGGACTGTGATGTTTGCTGATGACATTGTGATCTGTAGCGAGAGTAGGGAGCAGGTTGAGGAGACCCTGGAGAGGTGGAGATATGCTCTAGAGAGGAGAGGAATGAAGGCCAGTAGGACCACCAAGGCAGAATACATGTGTGTGAATGAGAGGGAGGTCAGTGGAATGGTGAGGATGCAGGGAGTAGAGTTGATGAAGGTGGATGAGCTTAAATACTTGGGATCAACAGTACAGAGTAACGGGGATTGTGGAAGAGAAGTGAAAAAGAGAGTGCAGGCAGGGTGGAGTGGATGGAGAAGAGTGTCAGGAGTGGTTTGTGACAGATGGGTATCAGAGTGAAAGGGAAGGTCTACAGGATGATCGTGAGACCAGCTGTGTTATATGGGCTGGAGACGGTGGCACTGACCAGAAAAAACTGGAGTCAGAGCTGGAGGTGTTAGAGTTAAAGATGCTAAGATTTGCACTGAGTGTGACGAGGATGGACAGGATTAGAAATGAGGACATTAGAGGGTCAGCTCAAGTTGGACGATTGGGAGTCAAAGTCAAAGAGGCGAGATTGCGTTGGTTTGGACATGTGCAGAGGAGAGATGCTGGATATATTGGGAGAAGGATGCTAAGGATAGAGCTGCCAGGGAAGAGGAAAAGATGAAGGCCTAAGAGAAGGTTTATGGATGTGGTGAGAGAGGACATGCAGGTGATGGGTGTGACAGAGCAAGATGATGAGGACAGGAAAATATGGAAGAAGATGATCTACTTTGGAGATCCCTAATGGGAGCAGCTGAAAGATGAAGAAGAAGAAGAAGACAGGATAACAAAACAAGGAGCAACACAGAGTAAAACAAAAGTCTAAGGCAGAATAAGCCCCCTTGTGTCTCATTAACAAATGTACTCTCTCCACTTTTTCTACTTCTTGAATTAGTTCATTTGCAAAGTTTCTCTCATTTTAGATCATGTAAGTAAAGCTAGATATGCAACTAAATTATTCAGCAGCAATTGTGGGATGTTAAAACTGAACTAAATGGTTTAAGAATAGTAATTAAATCCATTAAAACCGCTCACTTAGCATACTCTTTTAGACGTATACTCATTTCCCAATAAACACAGACAGACTCAAACAAGCTGTCTAGACGGCAGTCAACACGGAGCAAGCGCGACACTGCCCTCTGCTGCTCCTGGAGGGGCAGCGTTAGAAAGCCAAACAGCAGTGCAGCCACACTTAACAGGAAGGGACTACGTTAAGTCATCTTCTTCTTTTATTCATTCAGCTGCTCCCGTTAGGGGTTGCCACAGTGGATCATCTTGTCCCATATCTTCCTGTCCTCTACATCTTACTCTGTCAGGACTACGTTAAGTGAATTATGAAAAATAAAAGTTTTAAGCAAACTACTAAAAAATTAAAGCTTAAAGTTTTGTTATCTGTGTATTTATGAAAATCTTATTGCCATGTTACTAGAACCGTAGATCTGTAAAGTATTCAAGCCCATTTGCTTACTCACATCATTTTCTTTTTTGGTTGCAGACTTGTGCTAAAATCATATATATATATACCTGTATATATATATATATATATAGTGAACCCGACCCGGACACAGACAGGCGGACATGTTGTTCTTCAAACCACCACACGTTTATTTACAACTATTTACAAATATAATTGTCACTAAGACCCAGTCAATTGTGCACAAAACACCCCAATACTCAACCCTGGCCACAAATGCCTTCTTCTCGGGCCACCTCCACACCTCTCGCGTGCCTCGTCCTCTTCCACCCGACTCTAGCCTCGAATGCAGGGAGACGGCCCCTTTTATTATTATGTGAATTATGTGAATTTCCCCTTGGGATTAATAAAGTATCTATCTATCTATCTATCTATCTATCTATCTATCTATCTTTATACATGACCCAGATGAGCTCCAGGTGCTTCCGACACTCCCCCGTTGGCCACGCCCCCGCGTGGCGGAAGTGCCGGCTGTTCTCCCGGCAGCTCTCCGGGTATCCTCCTTATTCTTCCCCCCAGCACTTCCTGGTGTGGCGGAAGTGCTGAGGTAACAGGTCCCCAAGGCATTGGGGCGCCTCCTGGCGGTGACCACGGGCCCCTACAGGGTGGTGCTTCCATGCCCTCAACCCATGTCCCCCAGAGCAACCAGAAAGGCGGCCCCCACGTGATCCAGGGTGGGCCTTGACCCTCTTCCGGTCCCTCACGGCGTCCCGGCCGGGTCGTTGCCCCGGCATCCCTGACAATATATATATATATTATCCTATTTTAAATTGGGGCTGTTTTGCTTTTATTTAGCAAAACATATCTGCCAATGGGGTAAGCAAAATTTACTTGACAAGATTTCTTAAAGTACCATATATATACAGTACTCGCATTTAAGTTCTCCAACAGATCAGTCAGGACTTTACTGTATAATTTCTGGTATTTTATAATGTCGCTCCTATAAGTCGAATGCAGAAAACTCACACTATTGGTCCAAGAGATTATGATATGCTAACGCACACCTGAGAGAGTAACCACGGAGCACACAGCCTTTTTTTTTCTATGTATTGTGCCTACGTGACCACACGGTAATACCCGAACTATTCTGAAGCGACGTTTGCACTGTTTTGTGTTTTTTGTTCCTCACACCTTCATACAACTTTATCATAAGAGCATCCCTTATCTACAATGGAGTGTTCAATCAGAAGAAAATATGAAGCTGGTTTTAAATTAAAAGTTGTTGAAGTGGCAAAAGAAATTGGTAACTGTGCTGCTGCAACAAAATTCAATGTGTCTGAGAAACTGATGTGAGATTGGAGGAGGCAAGAAGATGTAAAAAAAAAAAATAAAGTGTCACATTTTTTGTGCTGGCTGGGATTGGCTCCAGCAGACCCCCGTGACCCTGTGTTAGGATATAGCGCGTTGGATAATTGATGGATGGATGGATTTTTGAACGGGCGTACAAGTTGGGGTCTGATTTTATGATCGATTTTTTTAGGTTTCAAGATCCAACTACACAAGTATATACGGTAAACACACACTCCACTTAAGCGCACGAGGCGATTTCGTCCGGAGGCTGTGCACTTAAACGGAGTCGACTGTATATATTAGATACTGTCAAACTCAGGATAGGCTGAAGGAAATGGAATGAAATTGCACTGTTGCAGTTTCTTGACATGAGAAAGAATAATCATCCAAAATGTCTGCCACAAACTCTGACCATTCCGATGACACTAAAAAGAGCAAGTATTGCCATTGATTTGTGGAGAGATCCCCATGAAGCTTTTGAAACTTCTCCCTGACTGGGCCAGAAAAAGGTCAGAAGTTTTGGAGCTTTGAAAATAGTGACATCTGCCGGTTGACAAAATCTCCCAGATACCATGAATGTTAGCCTGTGGAGGAGGCAGCCATACAAGCCCATCGTGATCACAAAGTTTCAATCTGACAAGTGCACTAAAAGGCTAAGAATTCTCTATGTGCTCATTGTAATGTTAGGATAATCACGCTGTCGTTAAAAGAGCGCAATAAATATGCATGTTAGCATGTGTGACCATTTTCTGCATTAAAATAATGTTTAAATGTGTTATCCTAAAGATGTAATGTGTTGCCATAATGGCAACTGTTCTGAATACATTATAAGCCTCAGCTGATTCATAATTATGTGCCAGTGTTTTCATGTGAGGGGATTTTTGCTATGAGGAATATTTTTCCATCAGTGTTTTGAGTAATAATTGGAGGCAAAGAGAATCATGATAGGGTTTAGGGAATGTGCTTGTGGAAAAATTGAAAGGGACAATTTATAAAGGGGGCTGAGGGATGTGCCTACAGCAATACTGATGACACATTAGGAATTACACTACAGGAGAATTTATTAGTATAATATTTACATTATTGTTGGGTATCAAGTCAAACTTCCCACTTTCTTGATCATTTTTTTAGTATCTCATATAAGAAGTACTGTATAGGGAAAGTATTGGAATCACCCAAAAATTCAATTTCGAGATTTTGATGAATCTCATCATTTTAGACCTCCCTGAGTCCTCATATGCGAAGTATATGAAAAGTATTAGAGTCGTCCAAAAATTTGATTTTGATGAATCTCGACGTTTTAGAATTATGCCTGTGTATGTGTGTGTATGTAAACATGATAACACATCCATGTGGCTTTCTCTGGATACTCCGGATAACGAATATTGACTAACTTAATTAACTGAACCCAAAATGAATGATTTAGACAAGGTTTGTTCTTTTGATGGAATGGCACAGGATGGTGTGCTGGAATTTTTTTTCCATATCCGTGTGGGTTTTCTACAGATAGTGTGGTTACCTTTTAGATAGATAGATAGATAGATAGATAGATAGATAGATAGATAGATAGATAGATAGATAGATAGATA